>JALAZF010000019.1:0-417500 GCA_022829125.1 Lathyrus tuberosus
TTGTTGCTACATAATGAAATAGAAATTGATAGAGTATTAATGATGTTTTAATTTGTTCAGATGTTGTAGCAGAGGCTGCAAAATATGGTTTTACTGTGTAGATAAATCAGAAGAATTCTCGATTTTGGACATTGTTTCACTGAGAAATGAGACTATTGAGTTGAAAAACACACTTTATGTAAGCAATAGTTATTATACTTTATGGTTTTGGTTACAAAAATTATTATTGATATAGTTATGAAATTGAATTTGAGATAAGATACAAGTTTGGAAATATGAAGTAAGAGCATTTTGTTTGGAAATATAACATAAAAGTTCAAGCATGTTATTAGGAATATTTTTTTCTCTGTTTTACTGTATAATTTTAAACACTTGTAACCATATATCTGTTGAGGTTTAGTTGGACTGATGCATGATGTTAAAATTAAATTTTAGTTTGCTGCCTATTAACGCTAGATTGTTTAATTGAGAATTGTTACTTAATGCATTATAATGTGCATGCATAAAATTTTATTGTAGTGGTCATGTTTAGTTGTAATATTTGACATTCCTTATGCCCTTATTATTAATTGAATTATTTGTTTGATTGTTTTAAAAAAAAATAACAGTATGAGAAAACATTGAAAGAGCTTAAAAAATTAATGATTTCATGATTATCCTGTCAAATTCATAGATTGCACATGTCATATTGTCACTTCAAATTAAAGCCTTTCAAATAGAAAGATTAGTGAAGAGTTATTTACAATAATATAAGTGGTACATAAAAAATTATTTTTAATGTAGTGAATCAATCTTTGTTATTGGTGTGATGATTAATAGTAAAATTTAATTGACATGTACTAATTTAGTAAAATAAATAAAATATTTTATACTCTTAATTAATTATAATATTTACATATTTACAAGTGTTTATTTTTAATTTATAACATCAAAATTAATTCGTTGTGCTCTAATGAGAGAATAAAATAAGTAGGGTAAAATATTAAAAATAATTAACGTTAATGAATACTAATAATTTTTAAAAGTGTCATACATATAATTTAATAATTTTTAAAATATTAACAAAATTATAAATTATTGTAAGTATTTCACACAAATTAAGAAGCATGACTAATTTTGAATATAAAAAATAAAATAAAAATTATTTTATAATATTGTCTTTCATAAAATATAAATAAGAAAGAAATTAAAAAATTAGAAGGAGAAGGAATAATAAATAGTAATACCTATTAATGTTGTATTAAAATTATAAAGTTATTTATAATTTAAGACATTTTTCCTTTTGCAAAAGTGATGTATATTTGCAAAAGTGATATATAATTTATTATTCTTTTAAAACATATATTGGACCTAATATAAGTAGTTTTAAAAAAATATTATTTCATTAAAGATATTTCTTCTATTATACATTATATTTTAATGAACGAATCAATTTTATTGTTATTCAATTACTTATCATCAAATATCAATTAATTTTGAATTTGAATTTCTAAACACAATTGAGATAATGGTCATAATGTGTATCTGAAAAATGATTATGTTTTAAATGACAACTAAGTTATATTTATGAATATAATTAATAAAATAACTATATTTTAAATGACAACTAAATGCATATTTATGAATGAATGATATTCAAAACATGAATGATTTGAAATGACATTTTTTTTGTTTGTATAGTGTTGATCCAAATATTTTTCTATACGTGATTTTATATAAATAAATAATAATCATACAATTTTTTTAGTACAAAATAATCATACAATATTAATGAATTAAATGAACTTCAATATAAATACTAATAGAATGGTCATAAAATAAGACGGGTGAAATGTATCAAAAATTAAAAATTACAAAAGATAATGTATTATAATATAAAAATTGTTAATATTATAAATTATAGTATCGCGATCTAGAATAAATATATTAGTAATGTATGAATTAAATAGTATCAAAATCGTATAATAATATGAAATATTCTTAATTATTTTATGATAAAAATAATAAAATTAATATATTTTATGAATAAGATATATTAAACTCATAATAAAAAAATAAGAGATTCGGAAAATATACGATTGATCTATATATTTGTATACGGGAAAATAAGATATATTAAACTCTTAATGAAAAAATAAGACAAAGATAATATTTACCTACGGGAAAATCTATTGTTGATCCAAATATTTGTATATAAGAAAAAAAAATATTTATGATCCAATTATAAATAAAAATGTGTCTTTCTTTTAAAAATAATAAATTCTTTTAGTTAAACAATTTTATTTTTCTTTCTTTTTACGTAGCCAAAGGTTTAAATAACGCACGCGTTTTCATAAATGTAAATCAAACTACCATATCAGTACTCGGGCGTAGCCACGAGTTTAAAGAAATTATATGAACGGAGAAGTTTATGTTTTTTAAATTTAAAAATATTTATAGGATAATACATTCTATTAATAAAATATCTTATAAATTAAAATAATATTATAAAAATATTTTTAAAAATAATGCCAAAACAAAAATAATATTTGTATACGGGTAAAAATATATTACTTATCAAAATACGAGAAAAATATGTGTCGTTTATTGAAATTTATATAACTAAAATAATAATTGAATAAACGTGTGTCATTGGCATAAACTTGAAAAAAAATGTACGACTAATCAAAATAAGACAAAAAGAGGCATTACTTATTGAAATTTATATAATTAAGTAATGATTGGAAAAATGTTTCAATAATGTATATATAGGAAAAAAATTATATTATTGATCCAAATATATAAAAAAAATATGTGTTGCCTTATCTAAATTTATATCATTAAATAATGATTTATTAAATGTGTGTTATTATTAATTCCATTTTTAATATAAATTATATTTTTTTAATATTTATTTTATCTTTTTTTTAATATAAATTATATTATTTTATATTTACTAATTTTTATTAATTCTATTTGTTTTTCAAATTTTATATGTAAACAAATGCGCGTCACCGACGGGTATCCATGCGAAGACATGGGTATCCCGCTAGTCTATAATATAAGAAAAGAAAGGGCTCTGGAAAACACATCTTTGCCCCTTTCTCTTTTAATGCCACATCCTCATTTTAAGGGCAAAAAGTGTCCAAAATTTACTTTATCCAACTATTGATGTCACATTATTGTAATCCAACTATATAGTTATTGTTTTAAGTCTTTGTTGGTTACAATTGGTTCAAATGATGATGTCATTTACTTCTATTCCAATTATATCATTTCTAATAGTTAATTTTAATTAATTGTTTATGACATTTTGGTGTCTTGTCTCCCTCTTTCACGCTTTCTCTTTCCCTCTTTCTCTTTCTCACTGTTCCTTTCTCTTTCACGCTTTCTCTTTCCCTCTTTCTCTTTCTCACTGTCACCGTGACACTCACTTTCTTCGTCTCTCGTCTTCGTCTTCTTCATGGATTTGTGTCCGTGCGATGGTGCTGTGGATGGAAATGGAAGCAAAAGCAGAAGAATATGAGAGGAAGGGTTAAGGTTTGGTCTCCTGGTAAGTCGGCATCTTCGTCAATCTTCATTATTTTGATAAATGTGTTTATCCTTTTTCTTCTTTTTCTGATTTTAGCGTTTAGGGTTTGTTCTGATAAATCTGTTAGATCTACAAAACTGTGCTTCAGATTTTAGGGTTTATTTTTCTTCTTTTTCTGATTTTAGGATTTCGTTGTGAGAAAAATGAAGTTACGTTTGATGATTCGTTGTCTTTGTTTATGTTTTTGATATATTCGTTTTGTTTTGTGATTACAGAAAAGAAAGGGTGAAAAACAAGGTGATGTGGTTCAATTTGCTGCAATGATGCAAATGGAGAAAACTGTGCTTCAGATCTACAAAACTGTGCTAAAGATTTAAGGGTTTCTTTTTCTTCTTTTTCTGATTTTAGGGTTTCGTTGTGACAAAAATGAAGTTAGGTTTTATGAATGTTTTTCTTTCTCGTAACTCTCACATTTTTGTATTGTGTGTTGTCATATTTCAGTAAAGCTTCATTATGGGTGTGAAAATAGGTAAGGAAGGTTTCTGTTCCCGCACAACATGTAATGGGTTTGAAAATATGTGAGAGATTATGTAAGTGTATATGTGTTTAGATGACAGACTGGTATGTAATTCTTATGTTTCTGTGATCAACAAACTTGGTTAGCCTTTGCTTATGTGTTTGATTTATTCGTTTTGTTTTGTGATTACAGAAAAGAAAAGAAGAAAAAACAAGGTGATGTGGTTCAATTTGCTGCAATGATGCAAATGGAGAGATACGAAAACAGTATGTTGTAAAGTGTCTTAATTTATATTAATTTCAATTTCAGTTTGGATGTTTTGTAGTCTTGCCTTCATGACTGATGACACCTTACAGTTGTAACGTATTGGTTTGTGAAATTCAAATCTTCGCAGGTTGCTATTTCACAGCTAGAAGTTCAACTTACAGTCAAGATAAATTTTGTAAGTACATTTCCCTTAATTAGATATGATTTGATTTACCTCTTAAGGTGTGGTCACTGTAAGCACATTGTTCCCATATGTGATTTATGTATTTGATATGATATGATATGATATGATTTGTTTTATGTTCAACTTCTAAAATTATACAAATGTAAATCTACTTTCTGCAACATAACATTATATTGTTTTAAATACCACATCTAATGTCACTACAATATCTGTGTAGGAGTTTTGGTGAAACCTTGGTATGTTTACTTTTGGCTGATGTAATGTCAGTATTATGCTTCAATTTTGGAAAGACCGGTTGAATCTATGAAGGTGTATTCAAATCATATTATCCTCTTCTCTATGATTTACTCCTCATTTTTCTCTCTTTTCTCTATCAAGTTATGGATCTGTTTTGAGAGTTGTTGTCGCACTGTTGTTGTGGTATCGAAAGATAGATCTCAATGAAAGGCTGTGATGTTTTGAACAACTGAATCAAACATGAGTGAGGATTTGTATCTAGGCATGGTGGCTCAGTGTATGTGTGAAATCTTTTGGGTTTATTGCACATAAACTGTGACGCAGCCTTTGCAAACTTCCTCTATTGTTTGAGAAAAGGTGAATCTGAGCCTCTTTTGTTGAATCCTAACCAAAAAAATATGTTTGGGTCCGTTATGTTTTTATGTTTGGTTGAAAAAATATGTTTGGCCTCTTTTGTTGAGCCTCTTCTGTTTTTATGTTAGTGTTGGATTGCTTTGAGCTTTTGTCCCCTCATTGGTTTGTTATTTTGTATCGATGCATAGTTTTTTTGATCCAACCACCTTCTTCATCATTTGGATTTTGTAGGCTAGGGATCTTAAATTTTGAAGCATTGAAGCAAATTATTAATTTTATCTGATTTGATTTATCGCTTAAGGTGTGGTGACTGTAAAATGCTGGATGAAGGTTATGGATTAGTAGGCCTTAAAACTGGTGTTTCTTGGACGATAGATAAGGTACATGTACTTTCTGCAACATAACATTATATTGTTTTAAATAGCACATCTAATATCCCATGGTTTAATATAATTGTGTGTTTCTTAATTTTTACTTATATAGATATGAAATATTCATATTATATTTATGCCTTTGAAATCTATTTACCACTTCTGATGTAAATAGGTTTTGGGCCCATAATAACAATAAACAATGTTTTGCTTCCCAATGCCCCATATTTAATAATTATGTATTTTAAATTAAATGATAAACTTGACCATTCATATTCAATTACCAGCACTGGTTATTGAACTTCCCAACCAATAATTACAGCCCAAAAAAAATGTTTAGAATCTCAACATAATCCATTATATAAACTTTTTCGTCTTCATTTTATCACACAACCAGCATAATTCAAGAAGAAAAACAAACATGAGTTCCAATGATTCTGTCCTTCCCCAACAATGTTTAGATGTTCAAGAACCAACTTCAGATGTTCAAAAACCTACTTCTGATGTTCAACAACTTGTTCACACCCAACAAGTCTTGCCTGAGGAAGCTGTTCGGAGGCTACAGTCGGTCTCAGTTGAAAGAAGACGGAGGAGGAGGAGATATAATAGAGCAAGAAGGATACGGAAGAAACGTACGTTTGATTCAGATGATGAAGACTTAGCACCAATCGGTTAGAGCAATTTCATGTCCTTCAGGCCTTATAGATTTGACATTTAGGAGTTTTATTTTTCTTAATGCTGTAACTTTCGTTTCTGAATGGACCACTTTGAATGATATAGATTTCAGTTCATATGAATGAAATTGGTTTTGATATTTTGATTTCCTTTTCTGCGTTACATATTTACAAATACAGTTGTTTGTTGTTTGAATGTATGAATTCCTTTTTGTTGTTTGGATATTTCACTTTCAATTTGTAGAGCATTGAAGGTTAGGGCTGGCGTGGAAATTGCAGTAAAAACTCACCGTGAACGTACGTTTTGGACTGGAGTGGCAGTAAGCTTATTCTTGCTTTTACCTGAACAACATTTGAATTTAATGTATGTTAAAAGTACATTTCACTTTTTCTTGCTACTCGACTTTCTCTTTTGTCAAATTTTGTTTTGCTGATGATCTGCAGGTCGAGGTAGTATTGGAGAATGATAACTACACGGAGGTGTATATGTGCCTTATCTTGCAGAGAGGCAATAGTTCTGCAGATGTTGGTGGTGCTGCTGACAGGGTTTTGAATCAATTACTTACAGAAATGGATGGAATGTCGACGACGAAAACTGGGAGTATGTGAAGTTGTTTGAGTGGTATATAGGGTTTCAGTAACCTGGTTTTAGGGTCTCAACAAAAAAATTCAACATCGGTTTAATTCTTCTGTATATTAGATAAATCGACGTGATACATCGGGATTTATCAGCAGTTTAAACTACTCCTTTTCATGTTATAATATTGGAGACTTTCTTGAAATTAGAAATTTAAATATATATCTGACAACATATTTTACAATAGTTCCAAGTTTTTATACATGTTTGTTTAATATACTTTTTTTTAATATACTTGGAACTTTTATACAGAAACAATATCTATCATTATAAACGGGAACAACTAGACTACTAATTCAATTTTTGAATAATACAAATTTCTCGACAATTTCTTATATTTACCAATACAAAATTTTAATTTAAATAATATCTATTTTTATAATTTTACCATTTCTTTTTTTCAATTTGATTAACAATTACATGTCCATAACATAAAATCCTCGAATTGACATGCCCATGCGAACGCACGGGTTAGTTACTATTTTTTCAATACTCTTTTCCTTTGTTTTTTTCTTACGTTTCACATCATTTCTCAATTATATCAAAAATCAATCATTTAATGACTTCTCATTAGAATTGTCTTTTTTTTTCATCAATTATATGTTTTCAACAATTTCTCAATTTTTCAACATTAAATACAATGTTATTATATCAATGCAACTATTTTTACTTCAACATAACTGATTCCTCCATTTTTAAAATACCTAATTACAATATAATTAACATATTAACAAACCATTACGTAAAACCATCCTACCATCCGGCCCGTGCGAACGCACGGGTCAGTTACTAGTTTAGATTATAATAAGGAAACAAAAATGAGTGATAATAGTATCTTACTGCTTTGGTTTGAGCTTAAGGGAAGCACTGCAGAATAATAGTAATAAGGACAAGTCATTCTCTTTTAATATAATAGCTAATGAGTGATAAACATTTTACTATCTTACTGCTTTGGTTTGAGCTTAAGGGAAGCACTGCAGAAATTCCAGAACAAACATAAACTTCTAGTCAAAGGAGTATTTATAGTCTTATAAAGATGAAAAAGAAACCCAATTCAACAAGTGATTCTTTACCTGTTGATACAGTAACGCTTTCTTGTGGGTGGAGGACAATCATCGGAAATGTGTCTGAGATGAGCATCACAAGCAGCACAAAGTACTTCCTGGCGAGGCATGAATATAATAGACAAATCTAGCTTTGATTTTACATTTTTACCAATTGACTGGTAATAGGACGGCCAGCCAGTTCCACTATTAAACTTAGTAGATGATCAAAAAAAACAAACAAAAGTGAATTGGTTGAAGATGATTCGAGCTATATATTTGGTTAAATAAATGTGTAAGTGTGTGTAAGTATGCTCAAGCGCGCGCATATAAAGTACTTACTCAAATAAGGGTGTGTCACAACATATGCAATGGTCAGTCCCTTCAGTATCTTCATCTATTATGCAGAACCGTGTTCTTTGCTGAAAATTTTAGAATGTGGCATCAAGTAAATAACATGTTTTCAATGAGTACAAACATTCTGTAATCAAGTATGCAAAACCGTTATTTCTAAAGTTCTTTTTATAGTTCTTAAAAAATAGTTATTAATTAAAAAAGTGTAAACTATTTATTTATAAACCAAAAAATAGTCATTAATTAAAAAAGTATAAAATAAGTGCCTCCAGGGCTTAAATGTTTGTTTTCAAACTTCAAATATTTCGTTTAGGCTCTAAACCATCCCTTCTATTTTTCAGGCTGAAATTAAAACACTATCCATGTTATAGAAAAAGTATCCTAACATATGTCTGCTTAGAGTTTTATACATGCCTAACTATGTGCAATAATAGGATCGTCTTTATAACCTTGCATGTGCGTTGCAATGACATCCCATGCAGTGTAAAAATGTAGACACATAAGACAATATTCCACTTTAGAATGCTCTTGCTTTATATCAAAATAGTAAAATAAAAGTAATGCAATCAAACTTCATGAATAAATAACTATTCCTTAATAATATTATTATTTCGTTAAATATATTTTGATAGTAACATCCATTACCAGTCACGTCTGTTTCGCAAAGTGGACAAGGCTTTGCAAGTCGATAGCATGCGTGACTGTTTTTTTTTTCAATACAAACAAGTATTTCTTATAGAAAAAAATGCACTAGGAAAGGATAAAGAAGAAAAATGTCGGGCATACCTAAACATTCAAGACCTTGAAGAAACTATATTAAAGAGTAAACAAATTGGTAACTCAACAACAAAAGGCTTTGGAGTAGGCAGTCCAGAATTAAAATACAGGAAAACCAAAAGTTATCAGATTGTAAGTAAGACTAGTAAATTTGTGCAGAACTTTTTATGACCTTGCACTGGCCAACAATACAGTATACTGGTGCCGAAAAAGTGCATATTTGTTGTCGAAAATTGTAAGTAAAACAAGTATATGGGTTGTAGAAATTACAGAATTCAACTAGATAAGGGATGTAATTTTTTCAAGTGGGTAGAAGATGAAGTTGTTGATGCAAGAGATTTGAGGATTGAAAGGCAAAGGAAGAAAATATTCAAGTTGAAGAATGAGATTTTGAGCACAAGAGGAATGTTGAAAAATGCAATTTTGTTTGACATTATTAGTTTAGGGTTTAATATAGTTTTTGTAACAATGTATTTGAAATAGATCTGTGGGCAACACAACATGTAATTTGATGTTATGAATGTAAGAATGTTTGATTTTGCTTAATGAAATGTGTTGAATGTTTTAGTTTTTTTCCAATGTTTAAGCATTTATGTTATGGAATGGTACGTAATGGTTATCAAATGGGTTGAATGTTATAAAATATTGCTTTGACAAAATGTTATGGATTATAACTAGTATGATATTGTTTTATAACTGGTCTGTTATGCATTATAAAGAACAAGTTGATGAATCATGTAAATAACAAGTTGATATTGCTTTAACAAAATGTTATGGATATTACTTTAACAAAATATGTTGCATCATAAAAGCATGTGTTTTTGTCACTGATACAAAAAGGCAATATAATAGCATGTGTTCTTGACACTGGTACAAAAAGGGCACTGATACAAAAGGGCAGTGATACAAAAGGGCATTTGTTCTTTGGCCTCCCTGGTTGCCTTTTGATTGGTGGTGGTTGTAACTCAACATAACCTTTTTTTCTCCCAAAGTGATTCCTCATTGACAGGATAAATGACAGATGCATAGCATGCTCCATACATTTATTTTTTGTAGCAATCAGGCACATAGCTTTCAATCTCTAATTTTTGAGATTTCATGCAAGATATAGCATGTCAGCATCCATTTTCTGCAAGAACACACCTTGGTTGACAGATTAATAATGTATTTTTCTCCATTATATGAGATGTGTCTCACCTCATAGTCGTACTCTCCTGCACGCCTGTTAAATAGACAATAACTCAGCCACACAGCATAATCTGTAACACCCCCCTTTTATACCCCGTACAAAAACGGAATGAAATAATCTCATAAAAAAAAAACATCAGAGCAAAGATTAAATCACACAGATATAAACAGGGATGTCACATCAAATGTGAACTAAAAACAACCTGCTCAAAAGATATGCAACAACTGGATAGTTTTATAAACAATGGAACTTCGTTCCCAAAATATCAGTATTCGGATACAGAATTAAAACGGAACATCCATATCTGATGTCATATCCACAAGATAAGTTTTCATGTACAAATACATACAACCAGCTATACACATGCCAAAAGAAATATAAACAACGATCCCGACTACTCGTGTTACATATCAGGGCCACGGACCGACAAAAAGGAACGAAGACCTAATCTTCGCAAAAAGACTCTCAGCGTCTAATCTGCAATGCCATTACAACATTAACCACAGCAGAAGGGTGAGAAACAGGATTAATATATAATTGCATAACATTATAAGACAATTAGCAAAACATGTATAATATTTCTCACCACACCAAATATCAAACTTGAAAATAACTACAGACATATTCAAGCAATTATTCATACACCAAGCACATAAACATAAACAACAGTACCACACATCTACACAAAGCACAACAATGTCATCATCCGAATTCAACACATAACAATTCACTTCCTATGACCAAACACCATTCGTATGCAATTCAATCACATATCCTAAACATATTCAAATGCATTTATCTCACGCACATATCAGTTCATCATATACATAAAAATGTAATTAAGCATATAATCATGCATATTCCATTAATTCCATAATTCCACAAAGCATACTTTTCCATATTCATTCATCAATGCAAATATACAAAAGATGATCAATGCATACCATAGAGACCGACTAACGACTCTATATAGATGCAAATGCGGTACCGACTCAATTGGTGATACATTAGTCCCCTAGGAACTCTTGGAATTCATCGCTTGTTACATAGAGTAACTCCCCGTCGGGCTAACGATGTTCCCCGTCGCTTCTACTTATAAATAAGCACACGACTTTTATGGATTGCTTCCACCTATATGGATCAGGCACACAATCCGATCGCTTCCACTTATAAACAAGCACACGAACAGTTGTAACGTCGCTATCGTCCCATAGTGTGTAAGGCACACGAACGTACAACGGATTCATATAGAATCCTAATAGCAAGAGCGCATGTTATTATGCTTGACACATGCACGACTCATGCTAAATAAATGTTCATGCATATATAATAATCATGCATATCAATCACAAACAAAGTGATATATAACAATGCCAAACGGCCACAAACCATCAACAAAGTATTCCACAACAACCAATTATCATCAAAGAATCATCACACAAGTCATACAATCACTTACCAAAGCATAACCCACAATATTGAAAAATAACACAAAAGTCCATAATTCGTTTTCTCGGAAAAGTCGGCCAAAAATAATATTTTTCATCATCACTAAAAAGTACTCCTAAAGACCTTCGATTCGATATAAAGAACTCTTAAATCCGATAAACGACGAATAAGTTACGAATATTTCAAAATAACGCAAAACATAAACCGGACGCCCGACACTACGAAACGGTTCGTAAAAACTGTACCGATTGGGAAGGATTCAGACCCCAAACATATTTTTCTAAGAAATAACATCTCATTAGCTTTCCAACGCTTCGAACGGGGGTTAAAACCGAGTTACGGATCAAGAGATATGAATTTCCGAAAATCGCACGAAACCAGAATTTTCACACTAGCAGTCGTGTCCGTACGACTGCGTGAAAATACACCAGTTCTGGTTCAGCAGTGATTTTTGGGGCGTTTTCGCCCGAAACCCGACCGATTCAATTACTTTCTTCAAACAAAATACACGATAATCCTCCATAAATGTATACGGACGTATTAGAATCAAAAATTACGCGATTCCGCGACTTTTGAAAAACACTATTCCGGAACCTAAAAACGCCAAATTTTCAAATATCAACCGATTTTAACGAAACGAGTTTCTATAACGTCGGCCTCACTTCACTCGACTAAACTACGCAATCCGTTTCGAAATTCATCCGTGAAATCTCCCGATTCTGCCGATTATGCATAAAATCAACCTAAACTCAATTTTTCCAAAATCTCATAAAATCATCAACAAGTATCAAAATGATTATCACAATACAACAACTAATACACAACAATCACATATCCAGAGTTTCAATCCATTTCATCCGCTAAAACTATTTATTCGAACGATTATGTCATAAACACATATTACCACCTATATTCTCTACACATTGAAATCAACCAAGAACAAACACATATAATGAAACACAAGCATATACTAACCGAGTTTCTCCCCCTTACCCGTTAAGAAATCGTTTGATGAAGCTTGTTCTTGAAGAAATTGGTCTTGTTCTTCACTTTCTCTCTTTCCTCCTAAGCTTTCTCTTTTCTCTTTGTTTTTCTCTTCTTTCTTCTTACTAACTACTTTCTTTCTTTTTCTACTTATTTTATCTTTTCTTAACTTAATATATAATATAAACACTTTCTAACAAAATATCTAACTAATTAATATCTATTCTTACTAATCATTAAATAATACCATAAGTTATAAAATATCAATTATACCTGCTAATCCAATTTTACCCGCGAAATCTCACAAACGATAAAAAGTCAACATATACCAAAAATCACATATTCACATACCAACATCATAATTGAAGCCAATAACACTTAAATAACTCAAACGGAACAAAAGACTCACTAACAAAACATAAATTAACACATATATACGAAACACTAAAAACGGGTCGTTACAACTCTCCCCCACTTGGAAATTTTCGTCCTCGAAAATATGCCAAGTACTGACAACCCCCAAAGACGACTCACATAACCGACCAACTAACCAACAAAAGACACACCTCGAGCAACACAACAACGACTCAGCACACAAACAGCAACAACAACAAGACAAAGACGACAACAACGACCACGACAAGATGCAATGCCCATACAATGCACTTGACGACCAACACACAACTCAAAGAATAACCAGAACATCCAGTTCCATCCTCAGTTATACGAATCTGTACCAAAACTGTCCAAACAACACTTATGATTGAGCAACCAACGACACATCTAGCTAACGTTCCACCCCTGAAGTCACTTGGAGAAGTACCAGCTTCTCCCCCACTTATCTCATTCATAACCCTGAAGACACAGGATTAGAAAAACCCGGAGAGTTAAGGAACAAACATCATAGACATGCTACACAGACTCACCCACGTGACCTTACCAATCTCTTGTCCAACAAATCGTAACCAAATTCAAACACTTAGCACCCACAACAGTGAAATAAAAGATAAGTTGTTCCCGCATCCATAATAACCACTAAAGACGTATAAACAACAAAACATATACCTTCCATCAAACCATCTGCATTAGTAGACTGAGATCCCGCCAATGCAAATACTTTTCCTCTCAGTTGAGCTTGCCTCGGTTTCGTGCACGTCGTACTAATATGACCAGCTTCCCCACAATTGTAACACTTAGTCGCATTCCTCCTACAAGTAGCAGCTACATGACCTCTCATACCACAATTAGAGCACTGATCAGTCTGATTCATATTCCTCTTGCATTCTGACCTACGATGTCCCATACCACCACAATTAAAACATTTCACAGAAGAATTCATTCCTTCACCACTCTGCTTCCTATCAAAAGTTGCCTCCTGTTTTCCTTTATCAGTAGGAGTCGCATAAGGCCTACCCCTGAACTGCCCCTTGTCTTTCTTATCACTTATATTCTTGTAATACTTAACCCGTGCTTTAGTATCTTCATCCAAAATCCTACTTTTGTTCACCAGCACAGTAAACTGTCTTATCTCCTGATAACCGATGCCTTGCTTGATTTCTGGCCTCAAGCCATTGACAAACTTCAAACACTTTGATCTTTCTGCACCAGCAGTATTATAGTTAGGACAGAACTTCACCAACTCTTCGAACTTGGTAGCATAATCCGCAACAGAGGAATTATCCTGCTTCAACTCCAGAAACTCAATTTCCTTCTTACCTCTTTCATCTTCCGGAAAATACTTCTCCAGAAAAGCCTCTTTGAAAACCGCCCAAGTAACCACTATACCATCCTCTTCAAACCTCTGAGAAGTATTAGCCCACCAGTCTTCAGCTTCCTTTTTTAACACATGAGTACCAAACTGTATCTTCTGATCTTCGGAGCACCGAATGAAACGAAAGATCTTTTCTATCTCCTTTAGCCAAATTTGTGATCCCTCTGGATCATGAGTACCTGCGAAACTTGGTGGATTGTTTTTCTGAAACTTGTCCATACTACGGGATTCCTCGTCCGCCGCAGCATTAGGTAAATTATTCATCGCTTGCGCCATAGCTTGCATGGCCGCAGTCATAGCAGCAGCACCTCTTCCAGCCATAATCTAAACATTCCCAATGATAGCAATTATGGTTAAACAGCAACTCCACATAACACAACAGTCACAACGACACAAAGACACGGTCAGACAGACCAAACAGACACGACAGACTCAACACTGGCTCTGATACCACTTAATGTAACACCCCCCTTTTATACCCCGTACAAAAACGGAATGAAATAATCTCATAAAAAAAAACATCAGAGCAAAGATTAAATCACACAGATATAAACAGGGATGTCACATCAAATGTGATCTAAAAACAACCTGCTCAAAAGATATGCAACAACTGGATAGTTTTATAAACAATGGAACTTCGTTCCCAAAATATCAGTATTCGGATACAGAATTAAAACGGAACATCCATATCTGATGTCATATCCACAAGATAAGTTTTCATGTACAAATACATACAACCAGCTATACACATGCCAAAAGAAATATAAACAACGATCCCGACTACTCGTGTTACATATCAGAGCCACGGACCGACAAAAAGGAACGAAGACCTAATCTTCGCAAAAAGACTCCCAGCGTCTAATCTGCAATGCCATTACAGCATTAACCACAGCAGAAGGGTGAGAAACAGGATTAATATATAATTGCATAACATTATAAGACAATTAGCAAAACATGTATAATATTTCTCACCACACCAAATATCAAACTTGAAAATAACTACAGACATATTCAAGCAATTATTCATACACCAAGCACATAAACATAAACAACAGTACCACACATCTACACAAAGCACAACAATGTCATCATCCGAATTCAACACATAACAATTCACTTCCTATGACCAAACACCATTCGTATGCAATTCAATCACATATCCTAAACATATTCAAATGCATTTATCTCACGCACATATCAGTTCATCATATACATAAAAATGTAATTAAGCATATAATCATGCATATTCCATTAATTCCATAATTCCACAAAGCATACTTTTCCATATTCATTCATCAATGCAAATATATAAAAGATGATCAATGCATACCATAGAGACCGACTAACGACTCTATATAGATGCAAATGCGGTACCGACTCAATTGGTGATACATTAGTCCCCTAGGAACTCTTGGAATTCATCGCTTGTTACATAGAGTAACTCCCCGTCGGGCTAACGATGTTCCCCGTCGCTTCTACTTATAAATAAGCACACGACGTTTATGGATTGCTTCCACCTATATGGATCAGGCACACAATCCGATCGCTTCCACTTATAAACAAGCACACGAACAGTTGTAACGTCGCTATCGTCCCATAGTGTGTAAGGCACACGAACGTACAACGGATTCATATAGAATCCTAATAGCAAGAGCGCATGTTATTATGCTTGACACATGCACGACTCATGCTAAATAAATGTTCATGCATATATAATAATCATGCATATCAATCACAAACAAAGTGATATATAACAATGCCAAACGGCCACAAACCATCAACAAAGTATTCCACAACAACCAATTATCATCAAAGAATCATCACACAAGTCATACAATCACTTACCAAAGCATAACCCACAATATTGAAAAATAACACAAAAGTCCATAATTCGTTTTCTCGGAAAAGTCGGCCAAAAATAATATTTTTCATCATCACTAAAAAGTACTCCTAAAGACCTTCGATTCGATATAAAGAACTCTTAAATCCGATAAACGACGAATAAGTTACGAATATTTCAAAATAACGCAAAACATAAACCGGACGCCCGACACTACGAAACGGTTCGTAAAAACTGTACCGATTGGGAAGGATTCAGACCCCAAACATATTTTTCTAAGAAAGAACATCTCATTAGCTTTCCAACGCTTCGAACGGGGGTTAAAACCGACTTACGGATCAAGAGATATGAATTTCCGAAAATCGCACGAAACCAGAATTTTCACACTAGCAGTCGTGTCCGTACGACTGCGTGAAAATACACCAGTTCTGGTTCAGCAGTGATTTTTGGGGCGTTTTCGCCCGAAACCCGACCGATTCAATTATTTTCTTCAAACAAAATACACGATAATCCTCCATAAATGTATACGGACGTATTAGAATCAAAAATTACGCGATTCCGCGACTTTTGAAAAACACTATTCCGGAACCTAAAAACGCCAAATTTTCAAATATCAACCGATTTTAACGAAACGAGTTTCTATAACGTCGGCCTCACTTCACTCGACTAAACTACGCAATCCGTTTCGAAATTCATCCGTGAAATCTCCCGATTCTGCCGATTATGCATAAAATCAACCTAAACTCAATTTTTCCAAAATCTCACAAAATCATCAACAAGTATCAAAATGATTATCACAATACAACAACTAATACACAACAATCACATATCCAGAGTTTCAATCCATTTCATCCGCTAAAACTATTTATTCGAACAATTATGTCATAAACACATATTACCACCTATATTCTCTACACATTGAAATCAACCAAGAACAAACACATATAATGAAACACAAGCATATACTAACCGAGTTTCTCCCCCTTACCCGTTAAGAAATCGTTTGATGAAGCTTGTTCTTGAAGAAATTGATCTTGTTCTTCACTTTCTCTCTTTCCTCCTAAGCTTTCTCTTTTCTCTTTGTTTTTCTCTTCTTTCTTCTTACTAACTACTTTCTTTCTTTTTCTACTTATTTTATCTTTTCTTAACTTAATATATAATATAAACACTTTCTAACAAAATATCTAACTAATTAATATCTATTCTTACTAATCATTAAATAATACCATAAGTTATAAAATATCAATTATACCCGCTAATCCAATTTTACCCGCGAAATCTCACAAACGATAAAAAGTCAACATATACCAAAAATCACATATTCACATACCAACATCATAATTGAAGCCAATAACACTTAAATAACTCAAACGGAACAAAAGACTCACTAACAAAACATAAATTAGCACATATATACGAAACACTAAAAACGGGTCGTTACATAATCAACAAATGTAAAACAAACATTTAGATGAACAAATACCTCACAATCTAGCTGCTTGTTTTTTCAAACTCTTTTGTAATCTTTTTCTTGATATTGGGTAGGATATCACCTTTAAACTTGGCAATTTTCTGTCTGTTTGACTCCCATCTTTGCATGAGATATACTCTGATTTCTTGAATCATTGTTATGATTGCCTTGGACCTAGCTGTCACAAAAACAGAGTTGAAAGCCTCTGACATGTTGTTCACTTGGGTATCACACAAAGGGTTGGGTTTGAAGAAAACCTTGGTCCAAAACCTAACTGGTAACTTTATTAAATGCTTGAATGCTTCTACATTAATAGCCTTCATTTCCAACATTGTTTTTTCAAAAGCATTTGTGTAACTGGCTGTAGCAGCTTTCCACATTAACTCCTTGAGTTTAATTTCTGGGAATTTCTTCCTAAAATTGCTGTATAGATGCCTTCATTTACAGACCAATCATTAAGTTTTAATAAGTATGCAGAAGTATATAAGTATGTAGCAGTTACAGACCAAAAACATTCATTTATTAAGGTATATACCTGACACAGAATCTTTGGTCCACTTATGGCAGCAGTTCATCTTGAGCTGGTAACAGTCCCTATATATAAGTATGCATCAGTCATGAATGTGTCAGTTATGAATGTGTAAATTATGAATGTGAACAACAAATTAAAGAAATTAATTATATAAGTACCTTTTGATGGTCACTTATGAATGTGTAAGTTTTGTACAGCCTTGTACCTCCAAGATCATGTATAAGCAAATCAAGGAACCAACTCCATGAATCTTTGGTTTCTCCTTCTACAACAGCAAATGCAATTGGCATCATCTGGTCATTTGGATCCCTTCCAATTGCAGCAAGAATCTGACCACCATAGTAACCTTTCAAGAAGCAGCCATCCAATCCTATTATAGGTCTGCACTTGAAAAAATTGTCCTTCCATGCCTTCAAACAGATGTAGATCCTTTAAAAATGAGGGCTCAACTGAGGTTCAGGATTCTCAATGCTTTCTTCTCCACCTTGGTATGGTTGACTTGTAACTTTAACAGTTGAACCAGGATTGGACCTAAGTAGTTCATGTGCATAGTCATGTATTCTTTTGTACTGCTCCCTAAAAGATCCATCTACAATATCAATTGACATGGTCTTTGCCCTGTATGCAAGAGGTTTGTTGATCCCCACATTCCATTTTTGTTGGGTCTTCTCCATGACGTCACTTTGCTTTAAACTTGGATTCTCCCTCACATTGTTCTGTATCTTAGTGCTAAGCCATTTGGATGTGAGAAAATTCACCTTGTAATCTCTACTACATGTGTGTTTATCAACAATCTTCCTGAGCTGCCAAGTATCTTCATCCTGAATATTTGCATAATATGCCTCCCATGGACAACCTTTTTTACTTATCACTCTCATCCTTTTTCTTGTCATTTTTCTTGAACTTCATATTCCTACCATTGTGTATGGCATATGTCCTAATACCATCCTTGAAGTCTTGTTTAGAAGCAAAGTATGTCCCCAATTCCCACTTATAGTCATCCATCTTTTTAGGCAGTTTGAATGTTTGCCAATCTGTCTTTCCAACACATTCATCCTCACTAAAATACTCTTCAAAGCCATCCTCACTATTCTCATCCTCTATGTCACTCAAACCCTTCAAATTTAAAGTTGGTTGTTCTTCCTCTGCGTCACTTTCATCCAAAAGACTTTTCTCACCAGATGCTTCACAGACATTAACCTTCTTACATGGTCTTCCAACTTTTCCTTTCCCCTTTGGTTTACCCTTTCCTTTACCCTTCCCTTTTCCCTTAACCACCTCATCTTCAAACACTTCATGTTCAGTTTCTGGTATCTCCTCATTCATAACCACATTATCATTAGAATCTTCAAAGTTTATCTCCAATGCACTGTCATCACTGCCACCATCTTCTACCTCTATGTTAGAGTTCAGACCCTCTATTCCCTCTATGTTACAGTTCTCATTCTCTTCTACTCCATCTTCTCTATCATTGTTACAGTTCAATCCCTCTTCTCCATCATTGTTACATTTTAGTCCTTATTCTCCATCATTGTTACAGTTCAGTCCCTCATCTCCCTCTCCTTGTTCAACTATAGTGGTCCCCTTTTCATGCTCAATTTCAGTGGCCCCCTCACCATGTTCAATTTCATTGGTCCCCTTGTCTCCAACTTCCACAACATGTACAACATCTATGGTCCCCTTGTCTCCAACTTCCATAGCATGTACAATATATGTGGTCCCCTTGTCATTTATTTCTCCTCCTTCCACATCAGCTTTAACCTCATCCATAACACTCTCAAAATCAGTTGGAAACTTTTCAGTGTTGTCATCTACATTCTCAACACAAGTGGGACCCTCATTAATGTTCTCACCTAACTCAGTTTCAGTGGCACCTACTTCAACACTATACTCAAGTGATAGTATTGGTTCCTCAATTACCTCAGGTTGTAGGATAGGATGTATAACATATAAATGCACTTCCCTAATCCACACAGCAATTGTATGCATCCTTTTAGTTCCATTGTCATCTTTCAACTCCACTATGCTATTACACTCCATTTGATCATAATACCAAAGGCTCTCTATAGTTGGCTAACCTAAATCCTTTAACCCACCTAACACTTCGAAGTAACTCCAAAAATCTGGCTCCACATCCCACGCTTCCTCTAAGCCATTATAACCTAGTTTCATTAACTCACCAAACTCACCCCATGATGAACAACGCATCTAAAACGACTCTTCATGACCTAGATACAACAACTACATGAGATTGAAAGCTAACGCAGATGAAAAACCCTAAATGAGAACTAAAATAAACAAAGGGGAAGAATATAAAGTTTGCATCATTCGTACCTCAAAACAGATGATGGACGTTGTTCCTCTTTCATGCAGTATCAAAGAATACACAAACCCTAAAATGAAGAAGAACAAAAATGTATGAAACTAAACTGAAGATGAACGAGGTATTATAAATGAGGATGAACGAAA
Organism: Lathyrus tuberosus; assembly: GCA_022829125.1. Taxonomy (NCBI): domain Eukaryota; kingdom Viridiplantae; phylum Streptophyta; class Magnoliopsida; order Fabales; family Fabaceae; genus Lathyrus; species Lathyrus tuberosus. Next base: position 20,632 of record JALAZF010000019.1, read on the forward strand.
ATGTATGATTACCATACCTTGACGAACGAAAAATGAAGGGTGATGATAGCCACGCGAACGAAGATGAAGATGGATGTTAATGCTTGCTTCGTTAGGGTTTCCAGCTAAGAGAGCTCAATTGAAGATGAAGTGAAGTCAAAAGGAAGTAAAATGGGTTAAAATGAAACGTTGAAAATTCATGAGTTTTTTAATCAAAATGTCAAACCATAAATCCATGTCACCTTATGAAAGCCAGCCGGAATGCCACCCTAGCAAAAACTAACGGAAATACACACATTTTAACAGAAGATATCACATTGGCTAACGGAATCACAATTAAAGGATCTTACACTAACGTTTATTACATAAGGGACCAAACTAAAAACCGAAATTAAGTTAAGGGATCAAATGATGCATTACGTCAAATAATTTATTAGCTTCCCTATAATGTGCCTTTAAACTATTTGTTATATTGTCTCAAGATTTTTCAGAAATTTTTCAGAATCCAATTTTTAAATAGATCAATTCACACACACACACACAAATATATATATATATATATATATATATATATATATATATATATATATATATATATATATACATACATATATAAAATTTAGTAGTTGAGATTTCATCATTTATAATATAAGAAGGTTATGTGTTCTGGAAATTCTCATTTTGCCCTTAAGTCTGAGGTGTCACTCAACCATGCTTTCTTATTTCAATTCTTCTTTTCTTTATTCAAATAAATTTTAGAGGGTTTATGTCTAGTAGAATAACAAATTTATTCAAATTAGAAGAAAAAAATAGTTAAATTTAAAGTACAACGATAAAAATTATAAATCTTGTGAAGTTGAAATATTTTTTAAAAAAATTATTAAGATATTTTTCAAAAATAACAACACACAAATCTAAAAACATCATAACTTTTAATTAATGTTTTTATTGCAATAAAAAAAACATTTTTAATTCATACTATTATCTATATTTATTTTTCCTAACACTATTGAAAATCTAAAACTTAAAGGATAATTAACAATAATTTCAAAATAAAATATTAATCACAATATTATTTACATCACGATTTAGACAAAAATATTCTTAAAATGTATAAATTTTAATACTTTTTTAAATGAAAATATAAATTTTATGTATAAATTTTAATACTTTTTAAAATGAAAATATAATATTCCATTATGTTACTATTATTTGGTATTGTTTATACCATAAAGTCATTATAATATTATAAATTTTAATACTTTTTAATTTTTTTTTTGTCATTCATAAATATTAAAAATATTTATTTTTAAAAAATAAATATAAAACACTGGTATTACGGGTAAATAAAAAAATGGAACGTCCACCAAATAAATTTTTAGTTTAAAGAAATCATATTTGGTCATTATAAATCCAACATAATTTACGGATAAATAACAAAAATGGAACGTCTAATATTTTTAGTTTAACGAAATTATAAAATTTTATTTTAAATTTTATATTACTATTATTTTGTGTTTTCATACTATAAAGTTATTATTATAATATTAAAAATTATAGTTATTTTTTCTTTTATTACAGTTTAATATTTATGATCTAATTACAATTATTTTATCTTTGACAAAATAATTAAAAATGTTATTTATAAAATAATATATGTGTTTTTTTTATTATTTTTGTTAATAATATAATGTAGTACACACAAAGAATTTTTACCACATCAAAATAACTAATAATAAAAGCATATCAGATGAAGGTGGGAACAATATAATACACTTAAAGAAGTAAATCTTCTGTCTATGAAAAAATAATTTGTAAAATATAATATAAAATAATTGCATTTATTCATTTTTGTTTATATCATGTTCCATTATAAATGATGGTTAATTTGTATTTAAGAGACATTAAATGGAAATAAAATGTTACCATTATTTAATGTATAAATTTTAATACTTTTTAGAATGAAAATATAATGTTCCATTATGTTACTATTATTTAGTATTGTTTATACCATAAAGTCATTATAATATTATAAATTTTAGTACTTTTTAAATTTTTTTTGTCATTCATAAATATTAAAAAATACTAAAAATATTTATTTTTAAAAAATAAATATAAAACACGGGTCTTACGGGTAAATAAAAAAATGTAACATCCACCAAATAAATTTTTAGTTTAAAGATATCATATTTGGTCATTATAAATCTAACATAATTTACGGATAAATAAAAAAAATGGAACGTCTAATATTTTTAGTTTAAAGAAATTATAAAATTTTATTTTAAATTTTATATTACTATTATTTTGTGTTTTCATACTATAAAGTTATTATTATAATATTAAAAATTATAGTTATTTTTTCTTTTATTACCGTTTAATATTTATAATCTAATTATAATTATTTTATCTTTGACAAAATAATTAAAAATGTTATTTATAAAATAATATATGTGTTTTTTTTAATTATTTTTGTTAATAATATAATGTAGTACACACAAAGAATTTTTACCACAACAAAATAACTAATAATAAAAGCATATCAGATGTGGAATAAAGTTCTGTTATTAAAGTGCTAGTGTGAGATCAAAAGTAATCATTCTTGGATTATGAAAGGGATCCTGAGCCAGAGAGGAAATATTGTTAAGCTGCAGCAACAATGGGACGATATGCATATTCAAAGGAAGTATAGGGCAACCAAGGTTTATGAAGTTCTCATTGACAATGGGCATAGAGTTGCGTGGAGAAAGTTGATCAAATACAATAAAGCCAGACCGAGAGCAATATTATGTTTATGGCTTGCTTGTCACGGAAAGCTCGCAACAAAAGACAGGTTAAAAAGATTCAATATGATTAAGGACAACATTTGTGATTTATGCAAAGAAAAAGGAGGAAACTTTAAATCATTTAATGTTTGAATGCCCCAAAACCAGTCAAATCTGGGATGCTGTTCTCCAGTGGATTGATATCCATCAAAAACCGTTAATTTGGGGGGATGTGCTTGGATGGCTTATTAGAAATACTGGAGGAAAAGGTTGGAAGACTGCTGTTCTGAGAATGATAGCTGCTGAAACAGTATACGAAACTTGGAACTTTAGAAATGAAATATATTTGGTACATACATAGATAATAAAACCATAGTTAACAATATTATTAATAGTGTGGTCTATAGAGGTTGGGGAAATAGAAAGATTAGAGCTAAGATAGCCCTTATGTTGATGTAGGTTCATTGGGTCGGTTGGACCGTTGTGGTCACCTTGTGTATATTGGCTTTTTGAATTAATATAATTTTCTTTGATTAAAAAAAAAAAGCATATCAGATGAAGGTGGGAACAATATAATACACTTAAAGTGGTAAATCTTCTGTCTACGAAAAAATAATTTGTAAAATATAATATAAAATAATTGCATTTATTCATTTTTGTTTATATCATGTTCCATTATAAATGATGATTAATTTGTATTTAAGAGACATTAAATGGAAATAAAATGTTACCATTATTTAATGTATAAATTTTAATACTTTTTAAAATGAAAATATAATGTTCCATTATGTTACTATTATTTGGTATTTTTTATACCATAAAGTCATTATAATATTATAAATTTTAGTACTTTTTAAATTTTTTTTGTCATTCATAAATATTAAAAAATACTAAAAATATTTATTTTTAAAAAATAAATATAAAACACGGGTATTACGGGTAAATAATAAAATGGAACTTCCACCAAATAAATTTTTAGTTTAAAGAAATCATATTTGGTCATTATAAATCCAACATAATTTACTGATAAATAAAAAAAATGGAACGTCTAATATTTTTAGTTTAAAGAAATTATAAAATTTTATTTAAAATAAATTATAAAATATAAATAAAAGTGTATATCATTGAACAAAACAATATTTGTTTACGGGAAAAAATACATTATTGATTCAAGTATTTTTATATAGATTCAACTATATAAAACAAACTTAATGTTTATATACGGGATCAAATTCGTTGTTGATTATTTTATTAATACATACCGAAAAAATATCATTGTTATAAGGGGAACATGAAGTTATTATTCAAAATATTGAATAATAATGGAAACAAAATTTATTATTGGTTCTAATATTTTTTTTTAATTAATGTCAAAACACAAATAATATTTTCTTGATTCAAATATTTTATATATCGAATGAATTTTAGGCACTAATCTATAATATAAGAACATCATATGTTCTGGTTTATACTAACATAACCTGTATTAAATTTGAAATTTATGTTACTATTATTTGGTGAGATTTATACCATATAGTCATTACAATATTGATAAATTTTAGTACTCTTTAAAAAAATTCATTATTTCTTTTAATAATAACTGATACATTTGTATTAGAAAATTACAAAAATAAATAAATTATGAGACAAATTTGTCTCATTGATAAATATTAAAAAATAATAAGAATATTTAAAAAATATATATAAAACAAATTTATTACGGGTTAATAAATAAATGGAACGTCTACTGTGTCTAATATACGGGATCAAATTCGTTGTTGACCTAATTCGTGTCAAAATATACGAGATCAAATTCGTTGTTGATTAATTTATTTATATATGCGGGAAAAATATCATTGTTATAAACGGAAACAATTTTTATTTTTACAAATAGTAAATAATATAATGTATCAATCATGCTTTCAAATATGTGAAAATATTAATGGAAAAAAGTTTATTATTGGTTCTAATATTTTTTTTAAATAATGTGATAACAAAAATAATATTTATATACAAAATTATATATTATTGATTCAAATATTTTTTTTTTATGGAATGAATTATAGACATTACTTTATTTAATCTTTTAAAATAATAACTTTTTTGGTTGAACAATTAAAATTTTTAAATATTATTTTTATTATATTTTAAAATAAATGCGCGTATCATACCAGTACCCATGCGAATGCACTGGTATCCCACTAGTTAAAAAAAAAAAAAGTGAAATGTTAGTAGATTCAACCTCGGCATATGATGTTTGCCCAATTATCAATTAATTGACCTAACATATCATCCATCATGTTATATTAATAATCAATTTTCATTATCAACAACCAAAATTTTTTATCTCAATATAAATGAATAATTATAATAAAAAATATTAAATTTTTTACCACGTATTACTCCACATTAACATTTTTGTCATCTTGTCATAAGAGACGGACCATCCTTAGGATAGGAGGTGGCGATGGTCACCCCAAAATTTTCATTATTTACTTAAAATCTTTCTAGGTATAATATATAATTTATAAAATAATGTGTATTTATATATACTATTGCATGTGAAAAATATATATTTATATCTATGTTGCCAGATGGCTATGTTTTTTTTTTCTACACTTTCAAAAGTTCATAATATCAAATCTTATTGTTTTATTTTTTTTTTCTATATTTTGTGATAAAAATGTAGAAACCAAGGATTTAACCCATAACCTTAACTATGGGTATTACTGAAATAATCACTACATCAAATCTGAAAATGTATAATTCTTTGTTATAATAAATATATTTTTCTTTTACATATTGAATTTTATTTATAAATTAACTTAAACTCTTTTATTAAAATATTGTGGCATATAATTTGTGTTATTAAATTTTATTAATATTTATGTTATTATAATTTGTGTTATGAAGTTATATTAATATAAATTTTATAAATTTGGTGAATAAGCATTTATCTTCTTATTTTTAAGATAAAAATGTAAAATTGATATGTTGAATTCAATTTTATAATTAAAATAAATAAAAAATGTAACTACTACACCATCAAAAACAAAAAAAAGTTCTATAGTATACGTATAATAGTTAAAATAAATTTATTTAATTAGTATTATTAGAAATTAAAATTTATTATATATTTGGCCCCCTCATTATTTTCGGTCAAGTTTCGCCATGGTCATGCTTGTTGATCGTACCTGGATCAGACAGTGATAGTGGCCAACGGCGTCTGGAACGGCAGCTCCAGTGATGATGAGAGACGGCGGGGGGGTGTACCTGCAAGGTACTCCGACGCTCAAGTGAGAGAGTGTATAGAATATCAGCAAATACAGAAAGTGTGAATGGTAGGAAGAAAGTGTCTAACCTGACCCTCTCAAATGAGAGGGTATTTATAGAGAGCCCCCAGCACGGGGCCAACGGTTACCTGCAATGGGCCAGATCAACTAGGCCCACTCCAAGTAACTTCTAGGGCTTACGTGTAGTAGTGAAGACCAGCACGTGGTCTTCGCCCTAGAGTAACTGCTCCTAGATTTCCGGAAGTAGGGCAGACCGAATCTTTCGGAAGTGGGAGGTTACTTGGAACGTGTCCACGCGGGATGGACCGTTGGGTACTCCTCGCGGGGAGGAGCCTTCTGTGTCGAGGAGATATGAAGCCCGTAGAAAGGGCGCGGCCTCGCGGGGAGGGATAGTGTCGTCGAGGAGTGACGTGTAGCATGATCGCGGGGAGAAGCTAGCCTGTCAGGAGTCACATCTCAGCGGGGTGTGATGTCCTCCTCTCCTATTGTCCCAAGTGCCCAACACTGCCTAAGTGCCCGACGAAACTGAGGCTAGCACGTGGCAGTCGCGTGTCTTGCAGAAGGACCTTATTGGGCATCCCCAGGCTGTATGGGTTGGGCCTGCTCGACTGTTGGGCAGCCTCGGCCCAGTCCAGAACAGGAGCCCCCCAAGTCGTTGCTCTGAGATGTCAGAGCAATGACTTAAGGGTTATTGGCATGCCGGGGATACGCCAAGAGAGGGACCGAGGAGGCCATTCTCGTGCTCGACGTTTCCACAGTCGCACCTAAGTTGGGCATCGGACAGCTGTGTTTGGTCGTAGCGCCGGAGAGATGAGGGGTTTCAGATTCGAAACGTTGGGGAGAACTGAAACGACACGCGTGGGAAGATGAGCGGCTGCATGTGTGCCACGCGTTGCCTGCCATTATTACCTAGGGAGGCTAGGGCGGCTGGCTAGGGTAGCGCACTCGAGTGCCCTATGCCCCTCGAGTTCCGCGAGAACCGCTTATAAAAACTGCTCCCCTCGTTCATTTCCCACTTTTCCGTTTCTCTCTCAACAATCCCTCTCATTCTCTCTCTACCTTCTACAGCAGCAGTTCGCCGCCGTCAACCGCCAGACACTCCGTGCCAGAAACCTAATCTCTTCTACAGCAGCCGTTCGCTGCCGCAAAACCGCCGGAAACTCCGTGCCGGAACCCTAAATCGTCGCTTACAAGGTACTTGCTCCAAAATCGACCTTTCTTTTGCGTTTTTCTTTAATTTTAACTAGTGTATAGCATTTCCTTGGTGAACTGATGATGTTCCCACGAGAAATGAAAGGATTCTTGGCGAATACGGCGGGAATCTTTAGCTGTTGAAAAGGGGGTGCTAAGGATTTCACTCGCTTTTGTTGAATATCTCGGGGACCAGGGATGAACATGTCGGGGACACGTTGAATGTCTCGGGGTCCCCAATAATTACTCTTTTCGTTAGAGTCACGGGAACACGGGGGCAGAATCTTCCGGGGAGGCGATGAGTTCCCTGGTGAACATGTTGATCCTCGGCCGGTTGTGTCGGGGAATCGAGAGAGCCTTGCCCCTTCCTCGCCCGTTCGCTTGAACAGCGGTGGAGGGGTGAATTTGATATGACCCATTGAATTCACCGTTTCCTTCTGCTTTTCAGGTAAATGGACGATTTGGCTGCGAAGGTGGCCATAGGATCTTTCGAAGAAGACGACCAACCCGAATCCCCTATGGCTCACATGGCTTTCGCACAGGAGCGCCCGCTCGAGGAGTGGGTCTGCGAAGAAGCCCTGGATATGTCGTCTATCTTCATCTACAAAGACATGGACGACGCGTTTTGCACCGTCGAGCACAGGCTCATCGGGTCCGACAAATCCTGGAAGGTTTTCCGCCCAGAGGAGCATCATCGGATATGTTAGCCTTACCGGGGAATGCGCATCCCGTTATATGAATTCATGTTCGACAAGGCGGGGTGGAGGCTGCCCTTCACGGACTTGCAATAGGGGATCTTCGCCTGGTTGAAGTTGGCCCCTTCGCAGATTCATCCGAACTCGCTGGCCTTCATCCGGGCCTTCGAGCTCGTATGTAAGTACTTAAAGATCGTTCCGACAGTGTCCCTCTTCTTCTGGATATTCCACTTTCAAAGGTCGTCGGCCGGTGGACGACACGGATGGGTGTCCTTCAAGCAGAGCAAAGCTTTGTTCCATACGTATTTAGATTCTGTCCGGGACTTCAAGTTCCGCTACTATTTCGAGAAGCCGGTCACCCTCGGGGCTATACACTCATTGTACCGGAAAGTTAACCGGGAGGTCGACGGCGTCTCCGAGGAGGTTCTGGAGCCGCGGTTCCCCCTATACTGGACGGAGGAACACTTCAAAAGGGGGGTTGACAAATACAAGGTGAGACATAATCAGCTGGACGTCGACGACCGGGCAGCTTACGACAAGATCGTCGTGTTCGTCGAGAGCTTCAACGAGGCTCAGCACGAAACGCTGGACGGCCAGCCTATAACGGGAGCGGACGGGCAGGTGAAGAAACAACGTCGTTTGATCAATACCTGTGTTCTACTCGAAACCTTCTCCGACGAAGAAGCAGTCGAGTTATTAGGTGGTGAAAATGTCCACGATCTTATCCTTCCTCACGTATGTATACCTTGCCTTACTAATGTTTTCTTTTCTTTTTGCAGGAAAAATGGTCGGAGCCGAGGAGAGACTCAAAAAGTTGAAGGCGAAAAGGGCTCAGGAAGAGCAGGCCTGGGGAGAGGCATCTCCTTCAAAGGGTCAAGATGTTGCTCCCTCTAGGGTCGTGCCTGAGGGTGTTTCCTCCGCCGCGATGCCCGAGGGTTCCAGCCAATCTCAGCCGGCTGCGACCGTGTCGGGGGTTTCGGACAGGCGGACACCTCATTCTGGGAGCTAGTCTCCGGGTGCTCAAGGGACGCCGAAACAACAACGGGTTTCGAACGCAGAGATCGTCGACCTGGGCAATGAAGACAGTCCCCCGCCTCCTTCCAGCTTTGATCTCCCACCATGCCATCAAAAGCCCCGCTTCTTCTCCGAAGTCATCTATCCCCGCGTCCCTCCCTCTGAAGTCCAAGCTGTGCTGGGGAGCGCCGCGGAAGCGAGGAGGAAAACGATCTTCGAGGACCTGTCTGCGGTCATGCGGCTTTGCTCGACTGCCATTGTCCTGAACGATTAGACTCGCCCCGCTGCTGAACTTTCTCGACTGCAAGAAAAGCTCGAGAAATTGGATGCTGAGATGCTCGACCTGCGCAAAGAGTTGAAGGAATGTCGAGACCTGAACAAAGAACAAAGCGAGCAGCAGCAACGGGCTGAGACCAAGTTAAAGGAAGTCGAGGAAGCGGAGAGAGGCCACCTGGCCCGAATCGCCGAGCTGGAGGCAGAGGAGAAGCGGCTCAAGGAGCGGGTCGCCGAGTTAGAGGATGATGTGTGGCCAGCTGAAGGCGAAACCGAAGAGGACAGGCTCCTAACCACTCGAGCAGCACTGGTGGCCCAACTCAGGAAACTCGAGCAGGATCTCCGGCTAGCCGAGGATGATGCTCTTGAAACTGCGGGCATAGGGTTCCGGAATGCGGTGGCGCAGCTTCGGGTCCTAAACCCCGACCTGGTGACCGATGGGGCAGATGCTGACTTCGAGGTGGTCGACGGCTGGATAGTGCCGCCCGGGCAAAGAGGAGACGGCAACGAGGGAGGTGGGCCGGACGCCGCTGAGAATGCCGCAAGTAGGGATATAGTTTGCTTGGCATGCGTGCCATTTTGTTGTTTTTTCCCGGCTTGTGGGCTTACTTGATGTAATATTAGCACAATGGTTATTTTTGCCCGGCTTGTGGGCTTATATATGTAACATTTGTACTAAGGGTTTTGCCCGATTTTCATACTTCGCTATGCCTCTTTATTGATTTTGCTTGTGTGTGATATTTTATACGTTACTTATTTTTGCCTAAGTAGTTGAGATAGTTGGCGCCTTGGGGGTTTGCTCGACTTTGACGATCCTCGACTGCGGAGAGAGCTAGTCGATTGGTCGGGGGTTTCTCCCCGACCTTCAACGGGGCCAAGACGTCGGTAGAGGTCTTAGCTTCGTGGCGCGAACTTCCCATCGCAAGCTGGGTGTTCTGCCTAATTGGTACGTCGACGACGGAGCTCGATTGAGGCCTCCTCGTCGGGCCAAAAAGTCTCACGCACACACTTCGTGGTTTTTGGCCATCGTGTGTTATATAGAGGTGTCGCACATGTACCGTTGCACGCCCCCGTGGTCGCGACGTTGTACTATCGCGGATAGTGTCTAACTGTAGTATTGCTTGAGCTTCTCAGCATTCCATGGTTAAGCAAGTTGTTCACCGTGGAGGTTCTCGAGGTAATAGGCACCCGTTCCCGTCTTTGCAGTGACACAGTATGGGCCCTCCCAGTTTGCGGCCAGCTTTCCTTCGCGTGAATCTTTTTGATTCCTTCGTAAGACAAGACTGCCTACTTGGAAGTCCCGTTTGATAACTTTGTCGTTATAACGCAGAGTTATTTTCTGTTTTAAAGAGGCTTCTCGGAGGGAAGCGTCGGTCCTTATCTCTTCGACAAGGTCGAGTTCCTCTCGCAGGGCTTCGTTGTTTGTTTCGTCGTCGAGGGGAGCCTCTGTCCTTCTCGAAGGTTCCCTGGTCTCCACGGGGATAACCGCTTCGGTCCCGTACGTTAGGCGAAACGGGGTCTCCCCGGTCGTGGAGTGTGGGGTTGTTCGATACGCCCAGAGAACGCTGTGCAACTCCTCGACCCACCATTGTTTGGCCTCGCCGAGTCGTCACTTCAGTCCCCGGAGTATCACTCTGTTCTCTGCTTCGGCCTGCCCGTTGGTTTGAGTGTGTTCGACCGACGTGAAGTGCTGTTTTGTGCCCAGTTTGGCGACGAAGTCTTGGAAGTTCCTGTCGGTGAACTGTGTCCCGTTGTCCGTGACAATGGCTTGGGGCACCCCGAATCGGGCGAGGATGTTTCTTTTGTAGAAACGGAGTATGTTGAAAGCAGTGATCTTGGCCAGCGCCTCGGCCTCAATCCACTTCGTGAAGTAATCCACCCCGACGATGAGGTACTTGTTTTGGTACGGCCCTATGACGAAAGGTCCGAGGATATCCATTCCCCACCACGCAAATGGCCACGGGGACGACAATGACTTAAGCTCGTTTGGAGGAGCGAGGTGCATGTCTCCGTGTCTTTGGCAGCGGTCACATTTCTTAACGTGCTCCTTCGCATCACGTTGCATAGTGGGCCAACAATACCCTGCTCGGAGTGCTTTTCGGGCTAGGGACCTTCCGCCGAGGTGCTGGGCGTTGATCCCTTCGTGGACCTCTTGGAGGATCCCCGAGACTTTGCCTTCTTCGACACACCAGAGTAAGGGAATGGAGAATCCTCGACGGTATAGCTTGCCCTCGACGACGGTATACGCACATGCCCGCCTTTTGACTATCCCTGCTTCTTTAGAATCGTCGGGCAGTTTGCCCATCGTCAAGTATTCGTAAACCGAGGGCATCCAACAGTTTGCGTCCCCGATTGCGTTGACCTCTGTGGTCGGTGCGGTTTTGTTTATGCTCGGCTGGGTCAGTATCTCCTGGATAACTGATTTGTTCCCTCCTTTTTTCTTAGTGCTCGCAAGCTTGGAGAGCACATCTGCTAGAGTGTTGTGCTCGCGCGGGATGTGAGCCACCTCCGCGGAGACAAATTTCTTCAACTTTTCTTGCACCAAGGTTAGGTACTCGATGAGACTATCGTTTTTGGCCTGGAATTCTCCCCGAACCTGCGATGCCACGAGCTGGGAGTCTGTAAAGATTTTGACTTCTTTTGCGCCAAGGTCTTCCGCAAGTCGAAGTCCCGTGAGGAATGCCTCGTATTCGGCTTGGTTATTTGATGTCTTGAAGGATAGTTCGAGGGAGACATCTATCAGGATGCCCTGCTCGTTTTCAAGGATGATGCCCGCTCCGCTACCTTTTGCACTGGAGGCCCCGTAGACGTAAATCGTCCATTTCTGGGAGCCACTGGTCGAGGATTCAGGGACGGTCATTTCCGTTTCGAAGTCGGCCAGTACTTGGGCTTTCAAGGCTTTTCTTCCTTCGTATCGAAGTTCGAACTCGGATAGCTCGAGAGACCACCGAAGCATTCTCCCCGCCATATATGGCCGACTGAGGAGTTGTCTGATGGGCTGCTCTGTCCTTACCACGATCGTGTGGGCCAGGAAGTAATGACGTAATCTTCTGGCTGCAGATACGAGGGCCAAGGCGACCTTTTCAATCTGTTGGTATCTGAGCTCGGGGCCCTAGAGGGCTCTGCTCGTAAAATAAATTGGTTTTTATCCGTCGGGGGTCTCCTGTATAAGGACAGCACTTACCGCTTCGCCGATGACGGCCAGGTATAAGAAAAGTGTTTCCCCGGTATCTGGTCGGGACAAGACCGGGGGTTGTGATAAGACTTGTTTTAGATGGAGGAGGGCTTGTTCGCATTCTTCACTCCATTCAAAAGTCGCCTTCTGCCGGAGAAGCTTGAAAACGGGGAGTGCGTACTGAGCAGATTTGGCCACGAAATGGGAGAGAGCAGTCAGTATTCCGTTGAGTGACTGGATCGACTTCTTCGAGTTCGGGGTAGGGATTTCGGAGAATGCCCTACATTTGTCAGGGTTCGTCTCGATGCCCCTCTCCGTGAGGTAGAAGCCGAGGAACTTCCCCGCGCGAACACCGAAGGTGCACTTGTCGGGGTTAAACCTCATACGATATTTCCTCGCCGTGTCGAACACTTTCTGGAGGTGAGCGGCATGGTCGACTTCTTCCGCAGATTTGACGATCATGTCGTCCATGTAAACCTCGAGTACGTCGCCGATGTCTGCCCGGAAGACCTTGTTCATCATCCGTTGGTAGGTGGCGCCAGCATTTTTCAAGCCGAAGGGCATTACGTTATAGTAGTAGTTGTCCGACTCGGTCATGAAAGCGGTATGCTGCTTGTCGGCCTTGTCCATGGGGATTTGGTTGTACCCCGAATAGGCATCCATAAAGGATAGTAATTTAAATCCTGCAGAATTATCGACTAGTTGGTCGATGTTAGGTAAGGGATAAGAGTCTTTCGGGCATGCACGGTTAAGATCCGTGTAGTCAACGCACATCCTCCATTTTCCATTATTTTTCTTAACGAGTACAACATTTGAAAGCCAAGTTGTGTACTTGGCCTCAGAAATAAAGTTTGCCTCTAGGAGGTCTTTTACAGCTTTTTCAGCAGCCTCCATTTTTTTCGGAGACTGCCTACGCCTACGTTGAGCTACAGCCCTAGCGGCCGGATCTATAGCCAGCTGATGGCAAGCTACTCCAGGATCTAGTCCGAGCATCTCTGCAGCACTCCAGGCGAACAGATCTGCATTTTCTCGGAGGCATGCCTTCAGTTGCCTCTTCGCCAGGTCGGGGAGTCCAGACCCAATCTTCACGCTTCGGTCGGGGTTGTCGTCGAGAGGAACCAGCTCGAAATCTCCATCTGGGACGGGGCGCGTTGGGTGGAGAGGCTGCCCGTTGACTTCAACTGGGAGGTCCTCGCCTGCAGCTTCTTCCTGTTCCCCGAGAAATCTGCTGTCAAGGTCGACCGTGCTGACCGGCGGGAGTAGAGCCTGCACGACGTCTGGGGGTGTCTCGGCCTGAGTCTTAAATTTGATGCCGCCAACGACACTCAGACCTCTGATGGCTGCGTCAAAGCATCTTCTGGCCGCGTTAATGTCTCCGTGGAGAGTGACCACACGTCCGCGCTTCGTATAGTATTTCATCTTCAGGTGGACCGTTGATGGTACGACCGTCAGTTCCGCCAACGTGGTCCTCCCCATTATACAGTTATAGAGGGACGGGCAGTCCACCACCAAGAAACGCGTCTTCACCTGTCTGGCAGTTTCCTCAATCCCGAAGGTGACCATCAATTCCACGAAACCCCACAGTCTGGTGGTCGCGCCGTTGAAGCCTTGTAGGTCTGATCCTAGGTACGGGGACAAGTGTTGCTTGGTCAGCTGGAGGGTCTCGAAAAGGTGGACGTACATGATGTCCACCAAGCTCCCCTGGTCAACCAAAATTCTGTGGACGTCAAAGTTGGCCATCTGTGCCTGGATCAGGAGGGGGATGTTGGCGTTCGGTGCCCTGTCGGGAAGCTCCTCGAGGTAGAAGGTAATCGGATTTGATCTTCCTTTAACTCTCTCGAGGGTATGGGCTCGAGGAGTTGTTGCTTTCAGCTCATCAAACTTCCTCTTTATTGACCCCACGGTCAAACGGTTAGGGGCTCCGCCCGATATGACCAGGGCTTGGGGGAAAGACTCCCAGGTGCTTCGGGCACTTATCGAGTCTTCTGCAGGGAAGTTCTTCCACATGACTCGGACAGCTTCAGGGCTGTCGAGTTCTCCTAAAAAACCGAAGTCTTCAGGTCGCGTGATGCTCAACACGACTTGCAGCGATCTGTTGTTGGGAGAGGGAGTTGACTCCTCGATATTCTGAGCCTCCTGGCCGCTGGGGCGGGGGGCCTCTTGCTGCTTGGCGTACTTCTTCAGGTACCCTTCTTTAATCAGCGTCTCGATTGCGTCCTTAAGGTGGACGCAATCTTCAGTAACGTGCTCGTGACTGCGATGAAACCGGCAATACTTGGACTTGTCGGCATTTGGTTTGGAAGCCGCCGGTTTCAGAAAGCGGATTCCCCCTTTGACGAACTCCGAATTGGCACAGTCGCTGAAAATGCGCGAGCGGGACACGTTCAGCGGTGTGTAATCTTTGAAAAGGCTAGACGGTCCCCGTGATTCGCGGGGTTCTTTGGCCCGGGCTTCTTTCTTTCTTTCCCCGCCTCACCTGGGAGGAGGGGAGTCTTCTCTTCTCCTGTCTCCACCCCGTTTGGGGGGAGGGGAGTCTTCTTCCTTATTGCCGTGGGGGCCTTCTCTACGCCTCGAATCGAGGGTAATTTGTGCAGCTTCAGCTTCCTCGAACTCAATATGCGACTGAGCCCTCTCGAGGAGGCCTTCAAAGCTGCGGGGACGGTGCAGCCCGATGGATTCTGCGAACTTAGATCCTATCCTCAAACCCTTGATGATGAGATACATTTTGATGTGGTCGGTCACGTGGATTTCGACCGCTTCTTTGTTGAACCTCTCTATGTAGCTCAGGAGAGGTTCGTCCTTCCCCTAGAAGATGGCTTCCAGGGAGGCTATCGTCTTCGGATGTCGACGAGAAGCCGTAAAGTGTTTTCTGAAACGCTCCCTCAGGACTCTCCACAACGTGATTGACTCAGATGCTAGGTTTTTGTACCAAGCCATGGCCCCTTTCCGAAGAGTCGTAGGGAATAACCGGCATTTGATAGCGCCGGAGACATTCCTAAAATCGAGCAGAGCTTCAAAACTCTCGACATGGTCATCAGGATCAGATGTCCCGTCATATGTCCCCAAGGACGGGGGCCTCTCCAGGCCCTTAGGAATAGGGGCGTCCATGATGTGCCTGGCCAGGGGGGTCCGGTAATCGTCATCCTCGCTGGCACCCGGAGACACAGAGGGGGAGTGTCGTCCATGAACATAGTGACGCCTCGGGGAGTGGTCCTTCGGGCGGCCTCTGGGCTCCTCGGCGTCCGGCCTGCTCCTTTTATTTTTTGAGGAGCGAACTGGTCCCTTTGGTAGCGGGGAGCGGTGGCGTTTCTGAGGATGCTTCGGCTGAGTACACTCCAAGCGTGGTCTGCGACCCCTGGGAGCCGGGGAGGGGCTGCGTGACGCCTCCGGGGATAGTGAACGTCTAGGAAATGGTGGTGGTCGGTGCCTTCGCGGGGAAGACCGACCATGACTTTTCTCCAGCGCCTCGATCCGGATGTTCTGGTTGAAGATCATCTGGTTGGTCTGATTGACCAACGCAAACAAGGCAGCAGTGCTCGGATCCGCATTTGGCGGCGGGTCCACGGGCTGGAAAACGGACTGAATGACAGCTTCCTGTCCGTCCTGGTGAGCTGTCTCGTACTCCACTTCTTCGGAAGATGGAGAAGCGGTGAGTCCGTCTCTGACGTCGTTCTCCACGACAGGTCGGGCAGAGTTGTTGTCGACGTGGTTGCCGGTGCTGAGCTGCGTAATAACGTTGTCTAGAGCTTGATTCGCCGACGGGTTGGCCATGATGGTTGTTGAACGGAGAAAGCTTTGGTTTATCGAACAGAAAAACGGGGAAGCTTATGGTTCCCACAGACGGCGCCACTGATCGTACCTAGATCAGACAGCAGTATTAGTGGCCAACGGCGTCTGGAACGGCAGCTCCGGTGATGATGAGAGACGGCGGGGGGGGTGTACCTGCAAGGTACTCCGACGCTCAAGTGAGAGAGTGTACAGAATATCAGCAAATACAGAAAGTGCGAATGGTAAGAAGAAAGTGTCTAACCTGACCCTCTCAAATGAGAGGGTATTTATAGAGAGCCCCCAGCGCGGGGGCAACGGTTACCTGCAATGGGCCAGATCAACTAGGCCCACTCCAAGTAACTACTAGGGCTTACATGTAGTAGTGAAGACCAGCACGTGGTCTTCGCCCTAGAGTAACTGCTCCTAGATTTCCGGAAGTAGGGCAGACCGAATCTTTCGGAAGTGGGAGGTTACTTGGAACGTGTACACGCGGGATGGACCGTTGGGTACTCCTCACGGGGAGGAGCCTTCCGTGTCGAGGAGATATGAAGCCCGTAGAAAGGGCGCGGCCTCGCGGGGAGGGATAGTGTCCGTCGAGGAGTGACGTGTAGCATGCTCGCGGGGAGAAGCTAGCCTGTCAGGAGTCACATCTCAGCGGGGTGTGATGTCCTCCTCTCCTATTGTCCCAAGTGCCCGACACTGCCTAAGTGCCCGACGAAACTGAGGCTAGCACGTGGCAGTCGCGTGTCTTGCAGAAGGACCTTATTGGGCATCCCCAGGCTGTATGGGTTGGGCCTGCTCGACTGTTGGGCAGCCTCGGCCCAGTCCAGAACACTTGTGTTCTGTCATAAGGAATTCGGCATGTAGTAGTGTGTGCTATATCACCCACAATTAACAAACGTAAATTGGAGAAAGAGAAAAAAATGTGAATGAAAAATTTTAAAACCACTAAAATTTGAATGAAAACTATTTGAAAATTAAAAACAAAGTTTTGTATATTTAGCCGGACTATTTAACCATATTTTATATTATGGTCTTTAAATGAATGGGTTGCAATTTAATGTCAAGTGGTTGATAAAGGGATGAGGGGCGATTGGGAAATTTAGGGTTTACTGTTCATCGTGATTCTTCCTATTTGTTTTTCAATGGGGGAACTTGTGATTCCATGGAAATGTCTTGAAGGTCTGGGAGAAAGTTCAGGTATGGAAAATGGGACTGGTAAAGTTATGAATCAGGAGAAGCAACCAAAATCTTTTGTTGAAGCGGTGAATAATGTCTGCAACATTCCGTTGAGTCAACTTCCGAAGCCGTGTGTCAAGGGAGATAGGCTAGCCATTGTAATTCTAGAAGAAGAGTATCAGCTGGGTTTAGAGGCTTGCAAGCATAACCTTCATGGGAGGATTTTTTGGCCGAAAGGAACGACTCCTTTAACGGTTCAGAATCTTAAGAGTAAGCTCTTGGCACTTTGGAATTCTATTGGGAAATGGGGTATCACTTCTCTGGGTAAAGGGTATTTCGAATTCAGTTTTTCTTCTATTGAGGATGTTAGACGTGTACGATCCAAAACCACCTGGAACCTCAATCCTGGACTTTTGAAACTTTTTCCTTGGACAAAAGATTTCAACCCCTGTCTGCTCAAACACTCTTCAGCTCAGGTGTGGGTGCGCATTCATGGTCTGTCGCAGGAATACTAGAGGCCCAAAATTTTGTTTGCAATTGCAAGTAGCATTGGAATTCCATTGTGCACTGACTCTGCTTCAAACAAGTGTTGTTTCGATCGCCCCTTTGGTCATTTTGTACGGGTTCTGGTGGATTTAGAGCTTGCTAATGAAATACGTTATAAGGTATTGGTCGAAAGAAAGGGATTTGCTTTCTTTGTTGAATTAGTATACGAAAACCTACCACAATTCTGTTCGAAATGTAATATGGTTGGGCATTGTGTTACAAATTGCAAGAGAATTGAAGAGGAAAGGGGTAAAGGATTGGCTACAGGGAATTTGAAAAGAAGAGGAGATGTTACTACAACAGATGGAGATAAAGGCAATCAATTAAATGGTTCTAAGAAACACAATGTCCAAGTTAATGCGAAGTCGGACGAGCGTGGCACAGGAAATTCGATAGGTGTTGTGGATAAAGAGAATACGGTTAACAAGGGAGATGATCTTGATGCAGGAGCTGACATTTTGAATTCTCAAACGTTAATTCTGAGCTCTGTGCAACTTGTGCAGAAGGATCCCTTGGTTGACACAGAGGTAATTCCTGGTAATGAGTATCAGGCTGGAAATATGTGCAGTCTGCGCAATGATGTTGAGGTTTCAGGTGATTCTGATGAGGACTCCTCCTTTGTTGAGAACACTCAATTGTTCAACAAGGGGGAAGATTTAATTAACTCAGTTCAGGATAGGCAGAACTTGGATTTTCTGAACTCCTCTTGGGCTAACATGGTTGAGCAAGAAGAAGTAAGACAAGGGATTGGAGATCGTAGCAATAAGCAAAGTTCTAGTTTGGTTGATTCTGAAGGATTTCAACAGGTAAGATACAAGTCTAGAAGAAAGGGTCAAAAAAAGAGTGCGGCGATAAGCAATTATATTACTAGGTCTAGGCCTGCTAGTGCGCATAATTCTCCATGAATTGTCTCTTTTGGAATGTGAGAGGTATTGCCAACTCTCCTACTAAATTATCTTTAAAAAGGCTTATATTAAGTTATAAACCTTCTTTTGTGCTAATTGCTGAGCCTTGGATGGATAGTAATTTGTTTCCTTCTAGTTGGCTTAAAAGGCTTAACCTGAAGTTTTTTACTGTGAATAATAGAGTAGATAGTTACCCTAATATTTGGTGTTTATGTGATGTGAATTTAAATCCGGAGGTTCTTTTCATAGATGACCAACATGTTACTTTCACTTTTGATTTCTTTGGGAAAAAAAAAGGGAATTTCAGCTATATATGCTTCGACTTGCTACATTACGCGTAGAGTATTGTGGTCTCAACTTCAAAATACATTTTGTCAGTTTCAAATTCCCTGGTGCTGCATTGGGGATTTCAATACAATATTAGGAGCTCATGAATACTGTGGCACACATAGTCCGGCAAGAAGACCTATGGAAGATTTTAGGAGGTGGACGGATGAGAATCATCTTTTACATATTCCTACCACGGGTGCTAGGTTTACCTAGTCTAATGGAAGGAGTGGTACGAGTCATACTCAAAAAAGGTTAGATAGGGCGGTGTGTAATCAAGATTGGATGAATTCTTGTGTTAAGCTTGTTTGCTCCACTCTGTTGTGGAACCGATCTGATCATTTTCTGTTATTATTACATTTTAGCTGTCAAGATGTCAATTTCAGGTCACAATTCAAGTTTTCTAATATGTGGAGCTCTCATCCAGGTTGTTTGAAGGTGGTGGGGAAGGTGTGGAACACGGTTGTAGTTGGCAGTCCCATGTTTGTGTTAACAAAGAAGCTGAAAATTCTGAAAGAGAGGCTGAAGGCTTGGAATGTCTGCTGTTTTGGTAACGTCAACAACAATGTAAAGCATGCTGAAATAGTATTAAAAGATATTCAAGACAGGATAGACAACGTGGGGTATTCGGATGACTTGGCTGATGAGGAGAGAAAGGCTCAAGTTTCTTTGGATCAGGCTCTAGGTTTGGAGGAGGTGTTTTGGAAAGAGAAAGCTTGTATTCGTTGGCATGTGGATGGGGATCGAAATACGCGGTACTTTCACAGATTAGCTAAAATAAGAAATTCCACCAACTTTATGCATTCTTTGAAAGTGGGCGATAATGTAATTACAAGCAAGGAGGACATTTCTGATCATGTGGTGTGGCACTTCAACGGTTTATTTAACAAAGTTTCTGTTTTGCAGGATTTTTCCTTGGTGGATGAGGTTATTCCTAATCTTGTGAATGATCAGACCAACAATATTCTTACCATGATTCCTTCTGAAGATGAAATTTACAATGCAGTGTATAGTTTAAATAGAGACAGTGTTGTTGGCCCTGACAGTTTTGGTCCTTCTTTTATCCAGTCGTATTGGAAGATCATAAAGGACGACGTTATTAAGGCTACTCTTCAATTTTTCAAGGATGGCTGGCTCACCCCTAATTACAATACGAATACTGTTGTTCTGATTCCGAAGATTAAGGGAGCTGAAAGTATTGATCATTACAGACCTATTGCACTTGCGAATTTCAAATTTAAAATCATTACGAAAGTATTGGAAGATAGGCTAGCTCAGATTCTTCCTCATATTATTTCGAAGGAGCAAAAGGGATTTGTGCAAGATAGAAGCATTATGGATAGTATTTGTTTAACTTTTGAGGCGGCAAATATTATGCACACGAAAACAATGGAAGGTAATTTAATACTGAAGGTTGATATTTCGAAGGCGTTTGATACTCTTGATTGGAATTTTCTCCTGAAGGTGCTTGCCAAATTTGGTTTCAACAATACTTTCTGTACTTGGATTAATAAAATTCTGCATTCTGCTAAAGTCTTAATTTCTATAAATGGGGAGCTTCATGGTTTTTTCAGCTGCACTAGAGGCGTTCGGCAGGGTGACCCGCTATCACCACTTTTGTTTTGCATTGCGAAGGATGTGTTGGGCAGAGGTTTGGTTCAATTGGTTAATAATGGCAGCTTAAAGCTTATGAAGGCCTGCCGTGATGTTGAAGTCCCTTCGCACGTTTTCTATGCCGACTACATAATGTTGTTCTTAAAAGGAAGTGTTAGCTCTCTTGATGCTTTATCAGTGCTTTTCAAAAGATATGCTGAGTGCTCTGGGAAGATGTGTAACCCCTATAAGACTCTTTTATTTGCCAGTTCAATGTCTGCTACTCGACAAGCTAAGCTTGCCAATAGGATCGGTTTTCTAATCGGCCATATGCCTTTCACCTATTTGGGGGTACCAATCTTTAAAGGAAGGCCTAAAGCGGAATATTTCATGCCTATTGTGGATAAAGTCAGAAGTAAACTTGCCTCTTGGAAAGCTAGCCTTTTATCTCTAGCTGGGAGAATTCAACTCGTTAAGTCGGTTATTCACAGCATGCTTTTTTACTCTATGCGAGTTTATTCTTGGCCGGCTAGCCTTATTCAATTGGTTGAAAAATGGTGTAGAAATTTCATATGGAGCGCTGACTTAGAGGCGTAAAGTTGTGACGGTATCGTGGAAGATTTGCTGTAAAGACTACAAAAGTGAAGGACTGGGGTTGCGTTCTTTAAGGTCTGTAAATGAGGCTTCCAACCTAGTGCAGTGCTAGTCCGTTCTTAATGTTACTGATACTTGGGGTAAGATTTTGAAAGCCAGAATTTTTAAAAATGGTCGCCAGGTACGGTATCATGTCTATTCTTCTATATAGACTGGTTCTAAAAGTTGTCTGCAAAATCTGTTGGATAATTCGATTTGGAATGTTGGCAACGGGAATAATATTAAATTTTGGTTGGATAACTGGTGCGAGGTTCTGCTGGTCTCTTTGCTGCAATCTCAGGATGTCTCATTGCTGGATTTAAATGTGAAGTTGAGTCGATTTATGGTTGGCAGCAGTATTATTTTGCCTACTGACATTGCTACGTCGTATCCGTTGCTTCAGCGCAATTTTGTGGATGTTTTTCCTAATGTAATGCAAGAAGATAAGTTGATGTGGAATCGTTCGGAAAGTGGCAGCTAAATTTGAAAGACGCTTATAATTATGTCCAATGTAATAGTTCTGTTTCTCATTGGGGCAGGTTTATTTGGAATTCTTTCATTCCTCCTTCTCATTCTTTAGTTTTTTGGAGGTTTAGTTTTTCTAAACTACCTACTGATGAGAAAATGGCCATTAGGGGATTTCAAATGCCTTCAATGTGTAGTCTATGTCTTAAAGAGGGTGAGGATCTTGATCATATTTTTTTCACTTGTCCATATACCTCCAAGATTTGGAATTAGCTGCAACATTTGCTAGTTTGGAATTATCCGATTACTTGTTTGAATGATTGTTTTCTGATCATGAATAGAGATTCTTCTTCCTAATGTAATTTGGTGAATATTGCAACTATTGTGAACACTGTCCATGCTATTTGGCACGCGAGGAACCAAGTCAGATTTCACAATGTTTTGGTGCATTGGAATCCATTTGTTCGTGCATTGCTTCGTCGATTCTGTTGGCTGGTAATTTGTGCAAGTATCCTGCTAGTTCCTCTTTAAAAGAGTTTATAATTTTGAAGAATTTTTCAAATACTATTTATCCTCCGATTCCCAAAAGTTTGAAGGAAGTTTTGTGGTGTCCTCCTCAACCAGGTTGGGTTAAAGTTAACATTGACAGGGCTTCAACTGGCGATCCCATCTGAGCTGCTTGTGGTGGGATGTTTAGGGACTGTATGGGTGAGCATTTGGGAAGCTTTGCCTATAATTTGCCGCCGTCTAATCCGCTTTCTGCGGAAATCATGGGGGCTATTCTTGCAATGGAATATGCGGTTAGTTGTAGCTGGAACAAATTGTGGTTGGAGACGGACTCTTTGCTGCTTGTTAAAGCCTACAGTAAACCATCTGTAGTGCCTTGGAAATTAAGGAACAGATGGGACCATTGTATGATTATGATTAGAGAATTCAATTTTTTGGCAACTCATATTTACAGGGAAGGTAATCATTGTGCAGATAAGTTAGCTAACTTAGGTTTTTTAGTATCTAATTTTACGTGGTGGTCAGATATACACACTGATGTAGCGCTTGATTTCAATCGGAACAAGCTTAGGATTACTAATTTTAGAATTAGATAGGTTTGAGGTTTCGGTTTTATGTCCCCCTCATTTTTGTACCTATTATCTTTTTAATTTATCCAGGCTTATGCCCTCTTTCATTTAAAAAAATAGTATGGTCTTTAAATAAATAATCGGTTATATTCTTAAATAGACTAATAAATTAATAAGTCAATCATATTCAAATATGTTTTGAGATTTAACTCAAAATTTACTCCCTATATTCTAATTATAAATTATAAGTAATTTTATATTTTTAATATAACATTAATAATATTTTTTAATATATTCTTTATCATTTATTATTATTAGGCTTAAATGCACGTTTAGTCCCCTAACTTATGTTTTTCTAAACTTTTAATCCCCCTTAAAAAAAACCAGCTTTTAAGTCCCTCACTTTGGATTATCTTGGGATTTTCTTGGTCCCTTCTTCAGTTTTGGCTATGTGGCATGGTCAGTGCTGATGTGGCACCTGGTTATGTTGACCCATGCTGGACATATTATGTCACGTCATTTAAAACATAATAAATTTAATTTTTTTTAAAAATTTAAAGTAAAAAACATGTTGTCCCCAATTTCTATAAACAAAAAACACAAAGAAATCATTTTTAAAAACATCATCCCCATTTATAAAAGAAGAAAACACTATGTTGTGAACCCTAGAAAACGTATTCAACAATTTGCTTATGTAAGTTCTTCCCCAATTTCTGCGAACCCTAGAAAACGTATTCAACAATTTGCTTTCTGTTCTTCCCCAATTTCTGCACCTAAAGCCTTAGCGAAGAGGAGGAGAAAAACACAATGGACAAAATTCCGTCAGCGACAGCGAAAAGCAATGAAGAGGAGAAGTTTTGTCTCAGGTATGCTGTATTTTGTCCCCCATTATAGAAACATGTCGTTTTCGTTTTAGGGTTTGTGTTTTTTTGCACGTGGTGGTCTCAATCGTTTTAGGGTTTGTGTTTGTTTGTCATTTAGGGCTTGTGGTCCCATTTGGGTTATGTTGATTTGTGTTAGTTAGCTGTCTGACTTATATTTAACATGTATTCCAGGCCATCACAAACTCAAAAAAATAGGTTTAGAGTTCATCATAGAGGTTATTTTGTGGACACCCCTGTGAAACTGTATGTTGCTGGGTTAATTTCAGAAATGAATTGGAGATGGAATGTTGACTATCTGTCCTATTTTGAGTTGTTGGAATTGATAAAAAAAAGAGGGGTATATAGACATAATGTGTGTTTGGTATTGGAACCCTAGGTTGGACTCCAACTTGGCATGGTGATGATGACATAGCTATTTTTGGTGTAACAAATGGTATAGAAACTTACTGTGTCAACATCAAAGAAGGCACATGTGCTTGTAGGAAATGGGACTTAACTGGGATCCCTTGTAGCCATGCCATAACATGTATGTGGCATAACAAGAAACATCCTGAAGAGTATGTTTCTAAGTATTATAGGTATGTCATGATATTTATACTAATTTTTTTCATCTGTCATGAACTATATATTTCTGAGTCTATTTGATTTATACAGGAAATCAACTTTCCAGAAAACTTACTCTCACATCATATATCCTACAAATAGCCCTTAACTATGGCTTGTAGATGGTACATAAGTTATCAATCCACTAGTGATGAGAAGGGAAATTAGACGTCCAAAAAAGCTGAGGAACAAGAGCAATGATGAACCAAAGAATCCACATGTTCTGCCAAGAAAGATATCAACTATCACTTGTACAAAATGTGGATCTGTGGGGCATTATAAAAGAACATGTAAAGGGAAGATAGCAGCAAAAAGGGTCATGATAAAGGGAGGGAATAAGAAGCAAAAGATCACAAAGGGGAAGAGCAAGGGCAAGGGCAAGGGAAAGGGCACAAAGACTGCATCACAACCTACACAAGAAGTCTGTTCATGTTCACAGGGACCACTAGCTACTCGAGATTAGGACTAATGTATTTAGAAGTATTTTAAGTAATGGTTAGGACTTATGTATTTGGACTTGAACAAGCTGTACTGATATGTAATGGTTAACAGTTATGTATTTTGGGATATGTCCTGGTTCAAACTTATGTATTTTGAGCAAGTTATTTTGAACAAGTTATAATGATATGTACTGATATTTTGAACAAGTTATAATGATATGTACTGATATTTTGAACAAGTTATAATGACTTTGAACAAGTTATTTTAAACAATTCATAATGTCATAACAGGTTATAAGCCAATGTTATTTACAGGTCTGTTAGTTACAGGTCTACTATTTTAAACAAGTAATTACAGGTCTACTATTTGAACAAGTTGATTAAACAATTCATTATAGGTCTGCTATTTTAAACAAGTAATTACAGGTCTATAAGCCAATGTTATTTACATGTCTATTATTTATAGGTCTGTTATTTTACAGGTCTATTTTACAGGTCTATAAGCCAATGTTATTTACATGTCTGTTTGTTTAGTGATGATTACAGGTTTGCAACATTACAGGTCTGTTATGACATTATAGCATTATAAGCTGGACTAGATTCAACATTACAGGTCTGTTATCACATAACAGTATAACATAACACATACAAGAACAACATTACAATTTAAAGAAAACTTAACAATGCCATAACAATGTCAATTAACATTACTTCGTTGTCATAAGAGTACATTACAACCAAACACTTTAACAAACCTAACACTTAACAACCTAACACATTACAACACTTAACAACATTACAACACTTAACAAACCTAACACATTACAACCATACACAAACAATACAAACTAATTTATTACATTTGATACAACCAACCCAATTAACAACACTAATGTCATTCCCATGGTAAACTTGTTAATCATCTTCAAGTACTTGATTTTCAACTTCAATTGATCTTCTCTGACAATGGCTTCATTCAACTTAACCTTTTCTTGGTTTAATTTTTGACACATTGAAGATATTACTTCCTTGGCTCGTTGAGACATTTCTTCATCATACCAGACAAAGTGACTACATCTCTTGTATCCCTGATTATAGACATTTACATAAAGAAATTAGTGATTTTCTGGAAAAGACAACAAATTGGGGATTTTCAAGAAATATATATGAAACTAACCTTGTACATCCCGCATCCAAAAAAACGACGACCTGGGTTTTGATCATTCCACGCCATCATCAATGGAGAAGGAATACCACACTTGCATTCGACGTGATTGGAGCGGGACACACCACAATTGGTTGATGCTGAATATACAGACATGTTCGCTAAGGCTTTGGGTGAAGATTGAAACGAATTCTGGAGAAGCAATTGGGGAAGAACACAACGGAATTATGGAGATTGATTTCTAGGGTTCACAGCTTTCAAATGGGGAAGAAGACTACGTGTTTTTATAAACTTTTTTAATCAAAATGTTTAATTAAAAATGTTTTTTATTTTAAATGTTTAAAAAAATTAAATTTATTATGTTTTAAATGACATGGCATAATATGTTCAGCATGGGTCAACATAACCAGGTGCCACATCAGCGCTAACCATGCCACATAGCTAAAACTGAAGAGGGGACCAAGAAAATCCCAAGATAATCCAAAATGAGAGACTTAAAAGCTGGTTTTTTTAAGGGGATTAAAAGTTTAGAAAAACATAAGTTGGGGGACTAAAACTACATTTAAGCCTTATTATTATTATTATTATTATTATTATTATTATTATTATTATTATTGTTTTTAATTTTTAACTTTTTCTTTTGTATATAATAAATGAAGGACCCTTTTATAAAATTATACATATTTTATTTTTTCCGAATTAATGATATTTTAATAAATAAAAGACAAATTTATAAATTTACATAATTTATAATTTCGAACGCAGAAAGAATAAATTCTAACTTTATTTGGTATCTATTTCAACTTTATTTTATAATAACCTATTTAAAAATGAAAAAAATCAATGCAAATTAACTATATTTAAATTCATAAATTAATATAAACTATAAAACCTAATATAATAACAATAATAATAATAATAATAATAATAATAATATATTAAATAGATCTATCAGATAAATTTAAAAATATTATTTGTGTGGCATGTAACATGACATTTTTAGTTACATAAATTTATAAAATAAATCATAATTCTATCTATTTAAAAAAGAGTTTAATTAACTGATACTCTAAGTATATATGTTAAAGAATTTAAGAATGGAAAATTTGCATTGAAAATAACAGTATTTAAATATTTGAACATTTGAATGCACTTCTTAAAAGAAAATAATTTTATTTAAATTATTTAACATGCACCCTTAGAATATAATTTACATTTTTTAAATAAATCAATCTTGCGAGAGTTAGATTGTGTATAGGACTGGAAATGAGTCGAGTCAAATCGAACTCGCCTTATCTCAGTTCGACTTGTTAAGAATTAGCCGAGTTCGAGTTCATCACGGACTTTTTTTTCAGCTCAAACTCGAC
This sequence comes from Lathyrus tuberosus, assembly GCA_022829125.1. Taxonomy (NCBI): domain Eukaryota; kingdom Viridiplantae; phylum Streptophyta; class Magnoliopsida; order Fabales; family Fabaceae; genus Lathyrus; species Lathyrus tuberosus. The sequence goes on from JALAZF010000019.1 coordinate 47,965, forward strand.
TCATTAAGAATTGGTCGAGTTCTCGAGTTCGAGTTCATCATGAACTTTTTTTCAGGTCAAACTCGACTTGTTAGAAGTTCACGAATATCTCGGTTCAACTCGTTAGGTTTATCTTGTTAGGTTTAACTCGCTTATTTCACAGACTTAAAAGTAATTTTTTAAGGTCTATTTTTTATATATATATTTGACATTTTAAATTAATATTTTTTAAATAAAAAATATAGAAATAAAATAAAAGTTATAAAATTGGAATTTATACGATGTTAATTTTATTTGTATAATTATTCGTAGAAATATTTTACTCACTTGAGAATATAAATTATCAATTAAAACTGTTAGATTAAAAGAAAATATGAGATTAAGATTTAGAACAAATCTTTAAACTTACTCTTAAAGACAATATAATCTATCTCATATATAATCGAATTGACTCATGAATCTAACGAGTCGAACTATGTATAGTTCAAGTTCAGATCATTTAGTTAACGAACTTAGTTTTTAGCTCATATTTAGCTCATTTGGTTCATGAACTTAGTTCAACGATTTAATTTTCGAATCGAATTTCAAACTATTTTCGAATTGGTTTGGTTCATTGTCAGTCATAATTGTGCATATCCTAGATCACACACTTGAGTTAGTTGATTTGATCCGTTCTAATGCCTAATTATATGTATCTTATCAAAATAAAAATAGTAGTGCTTAAAAGTAAAATATTGTTTATTAAAGAATTATAATTAAACGATTGAATACTATTGGACTCTTTTACATTTCTATTATAAAATTAGAGAATTTCTTTTTCCACCTATGCATTTTTTGCACATCGTATGGATTTTCTATTATGCCTTCTATTTGTGGAGATATATCTCCGAATGAACCTTTTGCAGATCCAGCAAAGACCATCATGAGTGGCGGACAATACATTTGGTATAATTTTATTTCGGAGATATATCTCCGGAACGGTTTACAAAAAATATTTAAATTGTTCAGATCATTGAATATTCCGGAGATATATATTTGAAATTTTGGGCGGCAATTTGAATTTTTCTGTCACCATTGCATGTCAGAATTTTCTGGAGATGTATCTCCGGAAATATCTGATATCGTTTCCACTTGCATTATTAGTCCCCTATTGTTGCCATTCTTCATTTTCAACTCAAACTCTCACTCTAAAAACCATACATTCTCAATCCCATTTTCACTCCAAATCTCCATCCTTTTGGTTCAACATATCACAAGGAGCAAAAGAAGATCGAATTTAAGGTAAAGATTGTTCATTTTCATCTACATTGCTCACATTAATCGTGAAAGTTTGCTAAAAAAACTTATGCAGTGTTTGAAGATATATCTCCAGAGCGTGTTGGACATGAACTTGTCCGGATATACATTTCCGAAATGTTTCTGTGTCCATTTTTCAGCCCCTTCTACAACGGTAGATTAATTAATCTTTTGTTATTGTTTTTATTGTTTTCAATAGATATTTTACCAAAACAAGTAGTTTCTCTGAATGTTCAAGGGGTTGTTGTGAAGGCGGTAGATGTTGGCACTGACTTTAACAACAAGCAAAAGTTTGAAAATTGTGATAAAATGCTCAAATGGATTCGTAAGGAGGCATCTAGACTTGGATTTTGTGTGGTTATCGGAAGGTCGGATAATGGCTCGGATAGAAGATGCGCCTTTATGACAATGTTGTGCGAAAGAAGCGAGAGCTATCGAACTCTTGTCCTGAGTTCGAAAAGAGACGACACGGGTAGTAGAAAATGTGAGTGTCTGTTTAAGCTTCGTGGTTACATGTTGGCTAACAAAAAATAGATATTTAATGTCATTTGTGGTTTACATAACCATAATTTATGCTTAAAATTAGTCGGTCATCCTAGTCTATGTCGGCTCAAGTCGGAAGAGAAGGAATGTATTAGTGACATGACCTTGAATCTTGTTCAACCGAAAAATATACTTGCAACATTAAAACGGAAGCAACCCGACGATATATCAAATATCAAACAAATGTATAACATTCGGTACCTCACTAACAAGGCAATTAGGGGGTAGAACTAAGATGCAACAACTGTTGAAATTGTTAGACGATAACAGTTACGTATCCTGGTATCGAACATGCGACGATAGAGTTACGATTAGAGATATTTTTTGGACTCATCCTGATTTGATAAAGTTGTTCAACACGTTTCCGACAATGCTCATACTTTATTCTACCTACACTACTAACAAGTATAGACTTCCATTATTTGAGATGGTTGGTGTTACCTCAACTGAGAAGACATATTCTGTTGGTTTTGCATTTCTAGAGTGTGAAAAAAAGGAAAATTTTACTTGTGCATTGGAGGTGTATCGATCACTTTTAAAGGATCAAGGTGAGATGTCTAAAGCTATTGTTACCGACCGTGATACAACATTGATGAATGCGGTTGCAAAGGTATTTCCTTATTCTTATGCATTACTTTGTCAGTATCACATAACAAAGAATATGAGAAGTCTGGTTAAACCCGCGGTTGGGATGAAACAAGTAGATTGCGAAGGTGTAAAATTGGTGAAGTCGGGTGTGATTGTGGAGAAAATAATGGATGCATGGAATTATATAATAAATTCTTCCACAAAAGAATTATATGTCGATTTCGTCATTCATTTCCAGAAAGTGTGTGAAAAGTATCTTTCTTTGTTGAAATATGTTGAAAGCACCATTCTTGATCAGGTGAAGGGGAGAATAGTTTGCGTGTGGAATGAGAATGCCAGACACCTTGGAAATACAACTACCAACAGAGTTGAGTCGGCCCATGCTACTTTGAAAAATTCGTTGGGAAATAGTAAGGGGGATTTGTGTCGAGACTCGGACTCCCTGAACCACATGATTCAAAACCAACATAATACAAACAACATTTGGTTGGAGCATTAGTTTTTGAACACCGATTTAAAGACAACAATCTTTATTCTCATTTGGTCGGCAACATTTCTCGGGCAGGGTTGAACTATATTTTTCACTAGGCATGGCAAGAAAATCCGGGCCTGTCGGGGCCCACCTGGACCCAGCCCAAAATTAACGGGGGAAACCCGATTCGATTAGGTGCGGGTAAAACCCGTTTTGTAATTGCGGGTGCGGGTGCAGGGGCGGGGGATGCTACTACCCGCCCGCACCCGCACCCGCCCCCGCCCGGTCTTATAATATTTACTTTAATACCCATATTTAAATTATTTTATATCACATTTATTCAATTTTGAAGAAGTAATTAAAAATTCTCATTAGTCATTTCTCACCATTCACTCAAACTCACATCTTTAGAAACAAGTTTATTATTAAAATGGTTAAGTTTTTAATACAATTGTTAATTTTTATTACTATTTAAAAAAATATTTTTTTGCGGGTGGGGGCGGGTGCGGGTGCGGGCAAACCTGTTTCTATCGGGGGCGGGTCTGGGTGGTAAATTTTCACCCCCGACTGGGTTTGGGGGCGGGGGCGGGTCTATAACAGGGAGGCGGGTGCGGGTGCGGGGCTAGCTAAACCCGCCCCCGACCCGCCCCGTTGCCATGCCTATTTTTCACGAGGCCAAACGAGCTGATAATGTAGGCTCCGATAGCGTATTGTGAAAACATATGGTCTCCCAAGTGCTTGTGTTATTGCAAAAAAAATGAAACTTGGTGAACCAATAAGAATGGACGAGGTTTTCTCTCATTGGAAAAGACTTAGGTTTGATGATGATGGATGCATGTTTGAAGGTAAATCGAATATCTCTATTTTGACCGAATGGAAAGCGATACAAGAGAGATTTTCGAAGGCTGATGACAACATGAAACTCCACATTAAAGAACAATTGAGGAAGATTTCCTATCCCGAAACCACCGACCTGAAACCGCCTTCTCACCCGGTACAAACAAAAGGTTCTCATAAGAAAATAAAGCATACACCGAATGACAACTTAACTACACGGTCTTCTTTATTTTTTAAACACGTTGACAAAGTTTTTCCCGACTCACCGACTCTAAAATCTCAAAAAAGCATTGTGAAAGGAGCCCGCATTAGCAAACCACCTCTGACGCCGCTTCCACCGAAGATTCCATTCATTGACGAGAAGTCAGTTTTTATGCACAAATATATCGAGCGTATCGTCAATGTTGAGGGGGACGATAATTTCGGTTACCGAGTCATTTTGGCTTTACTCGGTAAAGGAGAAAATAGTCATACGCTTGTCCGACATCAACTTATCCAAGAGTTGAAGACGCATAACGAATCGTACACACGGTTGTATGGAAATAAAGAAAAATACAATGCGGCTTATGAGTCTCTTGTTCCTTGCTTGAGCGGTCTGACACTAGAGGAAAAATGGATGACCTTCCCTGATATGGGTCATCTAATAGCCTGTGCATATGATAGGGTGTGTATTGACCTGACACGCTACGGGTTCTTGGAAACCATTTTTCACTGTGCACCGCACCACCTCGAAATCCAAATGATTGTATCATGTGTATTGAATGGCTTTCAAAATCAAGTCATTTTGTTCAAGTTTACTTGAAACTGGGATGCCACATACCAGTTACATCACCGGAATGGACGACTCATTCAACCGCAAATGTCAAGACGTGGCTGGATCATTTTATGGAAAGGATGCAAGAATTCGATAGATTGAATAACATTGAAAAGGAATCTAATGCACAAAAGTCTAAGGGGGTACCACCTATAGATTTAGCCGGCGACACATGTTTCGATTCGTATTGATTTCTTGTGTAATCGGACATATAATTGTATATAATTGTGTCTCAATATAAATGAAATGTTACATATTCATTTATTATTCATATTTGGTCTTTATGCATATTTGTTTCATATTTCATCTTAATGTGATTGTCTGTCAAATGGTTCAATTTTTGAAATAGTTCAGGGAAAGTTTCAGAGATACAACTCTTGAAGGTTATTTTCTTTCCTTTTTTTTTGAATTGGTTCAAGGAAAGTTCCGGAGATGCATCTCAGGAACAAGATAATCGGGTGCGTTTTCGTAGATATATATTCGGAATCATTATAACAGTCAATGAGTGGTCCATATTGAACTAAGTCTCTTATAAATTTGGGTGTTCTTGTGTTATACTTTACACAAACTCAAAATGTCTCAAATGTCACAAATAAACATCCGTTGGTATGTCGCAAGTGTCTCCTACTCCGGCGGCTTTACACCCGGGAGGATGTTTAAGCTCACCGATCACACCTCCTTCGAAGATATCCTATACAAAATCCATTATCTCCTACCTGACGGAGACAAGCGAAGGGTTGTGAAACTCGAATACCATTCACCTTCAGTAGATAACGAAGGGAACATTGTGTTCAGCAAATTTGAGCTCAAGACTCAAGAAGATGTTAGGGCTATGTGGGATACGTATTTCAGTTTCGAAAAGAAAGTTTCGCTCGAGTTGAAAGTGACACTACGAAGATCGGTCGAAGATATTCTGAAGATGTGCAAGCGTCTACCAGGATATTAAAATGTAGTATTTAATTTTGTGTTGAAATCATCATTGTAATGCTCATTTTATCTTATGAATGTCAATTGCATTTTGGAAAGTTCATTTTCTGATGAAACTGTTTCTTGTTATAAAACAGTATAACATGACTTATATACGGGTGCCAATCAATACCAATATCCATTGTATTCTGTTATTGATCAAGATTCAGACAAATTTTCTTTTTTTTACCTCATTTCACTATCCATTCAAAAAAACAAAAGAACAAAGGTTTTCTATATTCTTATGACTTCGCTATATGTAACTACGGATTTGTTTCGGAGATGCATCTCCGGAACATATCAAACCCAATATATAGAGCGCCACTCATAATGGCCTTTTTTGAGTGTGCAAAGGGTGCGTCCGGAAATACATCTCCGAAAACAGGAGCATATCTAAAAAATACACGGTGCACAAGAAATACATAGGGTGGAAAAAGAAATTCTCAAACACTGAATCCACAAATTTTTCTATGTTTCTTCACGTATATTGATCAAAACTCAATTTCAAAACCCCAAAACTCACTTTACTTCTGTTATAATGAAAAAATTTAATATTAACAATTTATTTCAAATATAAGTTGCAAATTAAGATCAATTCAAACATGACCACCTCCAAGGATCAAAGAAAAATCTCGTTACAGCAAAAACGGCTGCAAAGAAATTATGACCAAAAATAAATTATGACTAATTCACACCGCGAAGAAATTAATTATGACCAAAATCGTGAAAATATTTATTCGCATGCAACCGTATCAGAAGGTGTCGATGTCGATACCGTTATTCACTGTTTTTACGGCGAAAAGGAAATTATGATTAATTCACACCGTGAAAAACGCTATCACTATTTTAACCCATGTACCAACTAAAACCGAGAAAGATTTTATACAAACCTATACTGCACCACAATTGTTATTTAAAACCTTGTCGAACTTTACAAAACCTTACAAGATTCCATAAAATTTACATATCATAACAATAACAATATATTTTCAATTGGTTCATAACTTAGCGTAATTGCAACCGAATTTAGAACCATACTATAACTATTCAAATACTAGTAGTAGTAGTATATCTCATTAAGGAAAACAATCAATGAAATGGATTACCTTGGCATCTATGAACTTAGACCAGAAACGATTTAAGGCTCTTTTGTAACGATCGGAAGGCAAGATTGGATTTTGCTTCCAAGTCTCATCAATATACTCAAGAATTAAACGAGACTCAGAGATGGGTTTGGGACTATAACACTACTGCCAGTATACAATGGTACTTTTTTTCTTCTACTTTTACATTATTTTACAAGGTCAAGTTTACCACGTCCAGGCATGCCTGAAGTTTAATTGCCCTATTACTGTCTAGAGAGAAATGCGGCTTACCCCAAACAACCCACTAGCCAAAGCTATAACAATATCATTAGTACTTGTATATCCATCTACCTGATTCAGGATAATGCAAAATCTATGTAAGAATCAATCATTATCTAAAATACAACGAGCAAAATCTTTTTGATGAAGAGAACATGGCATCCCTTTAGACAAGTTTTCTAAATACTCTTTTGACATACCTATAATTTCAATTGTGAAACTACAACATCATGTTTCTGGAGTTTAGTTCAGAGAGAAAATAAAAAATAAGTTATATTTAAATTATGGTATAGCGCCACTATGTTGCTATCAGAATTTGCAGTCTTCAAAAAAGAGTGAAAATCACATAGCTATTTGATGAAACTTCGATTAACAGCAACCCAAACCATATATTTTTCTCCACACGTCACTAGTTACCCCGATATCAGTTGTTATTACCTATGCTCAATGAATTTGTGTAGACTTAGATCAAGGAATGGACTTGAAAATCCATATATTAGAAACATGAAAGCATCAAGTAAGATATAACCCAAACATGGTAGCCATATTTGGGTGGATCATTCCAGAACTTTTGCCATTCCCCCAACTCTGACATTAGTTCTTCCAACCTAACCAATACCGTACAAGTTTTGACACCAAAAAACATGTGTTTGATAGAGAGTATTAAGTTATATTTTAGTTTCATACATATTCTGGATCCGATGAAGAGATGAGAAACCACGATGCTGATGTAGAGAATTTGAATGTGTAGGATATTGATGCTTATTGGCTACAGAGGGATATTTCTCATGCTTTTGAACAACGGATTGATCCACAACATTGTCAGAAGCTTGCTGGGAAGTGTTGGATATTTTGGCTGAGCCGGATGATAGAGAATTGGAGAACAAGCTGTTGTTTCATCTAGAGTTTGATAAAATTAGCCTCATTAAGTTTTTGTTGCGGAACAGGCTCATTGATGTTTATGGGAAATGCGAGTTTTTGGAGGACGCGCGCAAGGTGCTTGATCATATGCTGCAGAGAAATATTTTCAGTTGGAATGTTGTTTTAAGTGGTTTGATAAAGTGTGGTGCTCTTGATAAGGTTTTGAAACTGTTTAAGTGTACGCCTGAACCTGATCAGTGTTCTTGGAATGCTATGGTGTCTGGTTTTGCTCAAAGGGATCGTTTTGAGGAGGCGTTGAGATTCTTTGTTGAAATGCATAGTCAGGATTTTGTGGTTAATGAGTATTCGTTTGGCAGTGCTCTTAGTGATTGTGCAGGGTTGACAGATTTGAATATTGGTGTTCAAATCCATGGTTTGATATCAAAATCTCGTTACTCGTTGGATGTTCACATGGGTTCCGCTTCGCTCTTGAACCCCTCCGATTCATCTCAGCCAGGCGGCAAGGACATCACGAGCAAAGAAGAGCCTGTTGTTTCAAACACTGAAGAGGAAGTTATGGCCGGTGGTAAGCAAAAGAAGCGAAGTTTGTCAGAGAGTAGTGAGCAGCCTGCTCCTACTCGAAAAGTTCCGAAATAATCTGCGAGTGCAGCAAGAAAAAAATTGAAGGAGAAGTCTTTTTCCATATCTGATAACTCTTGTCTTGTTGAAACAAAGAAGGATCAGGTTGCAGAAGAAGAATTGCTAGCTGTTCGTATGACTGCTGGACAAGAGGATGGTCGCCCAAATAGAAGACTTACAGACTTTATCCTTCATGATGTAAGTGGTACAGCACAGGCACTTGAGATGCTTGAAATCAAGGACTTGTATATCACTGGACTTATATTACCGCTTGAAGAAAAAGGTTCAATTTTTAACACTACTTCTGTTACTGAAGTTGTTCTTCATTTGATTGCTACTTTAAAGCATAGACCTTTTATATTGAGAATTGTTGTTGCATGTGAGAAGCTTGAAGGGTTTTATTTTATTGTGTTTGTTACTGTGGATAAGCTTGTTGCTGTGAGCGATCCTTTCGAGTTTTGACTTTTGATTATGGGGAGGAGAAGTAATGGTGCTGTTGTTTTTGCTTCTGAGACTTGTGCTCTTGAATTGATTGAAGCTACTTATGAGAGGGAAGTGTTCCCTGGTGAGGTTCTTGTTGTTGACGATATCGGGATTCAATCGCTTTGTCTCATGTCTGGGTATGAATCGCGCAGACGATTCGTTTTGGTAGGAATTGCACATTCCTATCATTTGGAAGAATGTGTGAGGTTCATTTCTAATTACAAGATATCTGAAGAGGAGATTCATTTTATTAAGAATAATTTTCCGGCTTCATGTGAGGATGGCTTCTTTGACTTTCTTAGAGGAATCGACTGTTCCGATGTTGAGGTGTATGCTATCGCCGAAGGAACTGTTGTTTTTCCTAAGGTTCCACTGATGAGAATTGAAGGCCCAGTTGCAGTTGTTCAATTGCTGGAAACACCTTTTGTTAATCTAACTAACTTTGCCTCATTAGTAGCTACTAATGCTGCAAGGCACCGTTTTGTTGCTGGGAAATCTAAAACTTTGCTCGAGTTTGGATTACGAAGGGCTCAAGGGCCTGATGGTGGAATAAGTGCATCAAAGTACTGTTATATTGGAGGATTTGTTGCAACAAGCAATGTTGCAGCAGGAAGGTTATTCGGGATCCCCCTTCGTGACACTCATGTGCATGCCTTCGTTAGCTCGTATATGGGCGTTAACGAGATTGCAGACAAATCACTGCGGAAAAAAGAGGGTTCAGGGGCCTGTGAAGATTTTGTTGTTTTGGTTCAAAGGTGGCTGAACAAAATTAAGCGGTCAAATTCATTGTGTGGCATTGTTTCTGATACCAATCGAAGTGAGTTGGCAGCATTCACACCATATGCATTGACATTTCCTGATAACTGTCTTGCCCTTGTAGACACTGATGATGTTGCGAGATCTTTAAGCTGCATTTGGATTTCTCCTATTCACGCCGATCACCACACTGGTTTGTCTCCGATTCTTGCTCTCCTTCGTGATTTGCAGAGAGGAGTTCCTCATGAACCAGTGCTTGTTGTAGGACCAACAGGTGTTTTTAAAGAGAAAGAAGCAAATACCCAAGAAGAACAACCACATGAAAGGCGAATTTCTCGACTTGAAAGGCTCCGCAGTCGTAAACCAGGGAAAGAATATTCAAACTCTTGTAGTAAGGACCCTGCCAAGGTTGTCATTCGGTATCTGGAACCTTTCATTGCTGGTGGATTGGGTGATCAAGAAACTACCAATAGTGATACCACTATACTATCCTCAGAAAATTCTGAATATGATAATGTTTCTGCATTTTTAAGACGTACTTCAAGTAACTATGGGGCTTACCATATGGGGCACTTGCTGTTAGAAGAGGTTTCAAGACAAGGCCTCCAATTTCAGGATGCTTTTGTCAAGTTTCTGGAGTTGGAAAAATTAACAAGGCATTGGGGAAAGGATAGAACTGCCGAGTGTAACATTTTTCTCGCTGAGCTGTATTATGATTTTGGGTTATGCTCATCCACTGGTTCTAAACAACTGGAATGGATGTCAAAGGCATCTTATCAGCTTTGCAAGATTGTTGAGTCTGTAGCTTTTGAGTATCCTTTTCACCTGACTAGTGCCTTGAATGAAGGTTGCAGTTTAATTGTTGGGTTTCAAGAGACTAGTGGAACATCAATAAACAACTCCACTGAGAATAATTCAGATTTAGACAGCTCGCTTCTGATAAAAAACAGTTCATTCTGGTCTCGTTTTTTTTGGATAAGTGGGAGATTGTCTATTTTTGAAGGCAACAAGGCAAAAGTTTGTGAAGGACCAAGGATTGTTCAGTTTAAGCAATGGGACCCGGAGTAGGTTTAGAACCTTGAGGACAAGGTTCAAGTGAACCCCGCGGCAATGATAGAGAGTATCAAGTTATATTTTAGTTTATTAATTTAAGGTTTTATATTATTAGTTGGTATTTTAGTTTAATTGTTATTGAATTGGGCTTCCACTAGTATTTGGGTATTTAAGTCATTGACCCATTAGTATCATTATATATGTAGTGTCTATGACACATTAGAAAAATCATCAATCAAGAAAAATGTTATCTTTAATTTTTACTTTTCTTTAGATAGTTTTAATTCTCTCTCTTTTATCATTGAAACCCTAGTCTCAAATCTTTGATAGGAAATCTTCCTATCAGTGTTCATTACAAACAATATAAAAATAGATCAATATGACAAATACAATAGATCTGAGAATCAAACATAACTAGTAACTAGAATAAGAAGAAACAATACAGCATTGTTAGTGAGTTTGTGAGCTTCAAATTTTTATTCAACCCTAAAAGTTAGATGAAAAATCAAATTAATTTTAAATTTTAAAATAGAAAATTGAAGAAAATCAAATTAATTTTAGGATTTTAAATACGAATTTGAAGAAAATCAAAATTTAGGGAACAAGAAAGACAGTGAGATAAATAAGGGTTTACCGTATGATAAAGACAATGAAGAGAAACGAAGATACAACGGACGAAAACATCTGAGCAGCGGGTGATTGTACGATTTTGACGCTGTGTGCGAGAGAGAAAATACTAGGGATGACAATTGGATCCATTAAAAAAAAATTCATCCAACTCATCCACTAAAAAATTCATTCAATTCATCCACCACATAAAAAGTAAGTTAATGGATTGAATTAAATTCATCCATTTATATACATGGATTGGTTCAATCTATCCAACATATTTTAAGGATTCAATGGATTATTTTTATTTTCGTTAGATTTATTTTTAAAAAAATAATTAAAAATAAACCTTTTTTAAAAAAATTTATTTTTTTCCAAAAAAAAACTAAATTTAAAAAAAAAAAAACCGATTTTTTCCGAAAGAAAAAATTAATTTTTTTTCTGAAAAAAAAAAATTTTTTGGAATAAAAAATCAATTTTTTTTCGAAAAAAAAACCGATTTTTTTTCGGAAAAAAACATTTTTTTTTCAAAAAAAATCAATTTTTTTTCAAGGAAAAAAAAACCAAATCTATTTTCCGAAAAAAAGCCAATTTTTTTTTTCGAAAAAAAAAATCAATTTCTTTTAAAATTAAAATATCGATTTTTTGAAAAATACAAAAAGGTCGAATTTTTTCCAAAATAAAAATGATTTTTTTTCTGAAAAAAAGAATTGATTTTTTAAAAAAGTAAAAAAAAATACGTTTGTTTTTTCAAAATAAAAAAAAATTGTCCATTAAAAATATGTTAATGGATGGATTAGATGAATTTTATTTTTAACAAATGGATTGGACTGGATAATTTTAAGAAAAGTTTAGTTGATTGGTAATGAACTACTGAATTGTTTTAATCCATATATTAACAATTCAATTCATATTCATTCACTCCATCCATTTTACGACCCCTAAAAAATATTAGTAAGAGAATGAGAGTTGGCAAAGAGAGTAAGGCGACTGAGGGGAAAACGAGCAAAAGAGTGAGGGGTCAAGGTTTTCGTAAAATAGTGACTACTGAAAGGAAGAAATAGTGAAAGTTAAAAACATAATTTATTTTTTGTTTAATTATTTTTTGGAAGAAATTTTTATATATATAGAATTTAACTCATATGTATATATTATTATATTATAATATTGTATATATATATATATATATATATATATATATATATATATATATATATATATATATATATATATATATATATATATATAAAATAAGAGTTTAATTGATATGTACTGACAGTGTAAAATAGTTTTACACTGTCATCCAATAAAAACATATCATTTTGTCATGTCATTTAAATTTTTTTAAAATTACAATCTGATTTGGCGGGATTCATGATCGTGATTGGTTGACAGTGTAAAAAAATTTTACACTGTCAGTGCATCATCTATTTTCTCATATTATAAAATGAGAAAAGGAATGATGCACTGACAGTGTAAAAATAATTTACACTGTCAACCAATGACAACCATGTATCCCGCCAAGTCAGCCTGTAAATTTTAAAATACTTATATGATTTGGCACTTTAAAGTATTATGATTGGATGTATGTGTAATATTTTTTTACACTGACAGTGCACTACCATTAAACTGTTATAAAATACTATATTAGATTAATTCATTTACCCAATATTCACTTAAGAAAATTTACACCTGTTATTCACTTAATTAGTTATTAGGATTAATATTTTGAGTTATAAATTTAAACAATTTTTTAAATCCATCTAAATTTACACCCGTTTTAAATTTAACGGAAGTAATAGAGATTTGATTATAATAATATTTTAAATTTACAATCATTTTTAAAATTTAGGGTGTTTATTGTCACATGCTAATAATTAAAATAATACTTTATTTATAAAATTGTCACGTGTTTATTATTTACACCTGTTTTTAATATGACGGATGTAAATTTTAAAATTATATTCTTCTTTTTTTTACTAGTAATTTTGTATACGATATTTTTTTTTGTATTGATAAATGTTCTCTATAATTTTGCATAGTATATTTAGATTCATTTAATTAATAATAATTACTATTATATGGATCAAAAGAATTATGATTAGCTTCGTAGACAAATGGTTTTCTTTTTCATGACCGGCTTATGTTACAGCTTTTGGTACAGGCGTGTTTGTTTTGCTTTGTATAAGCAATATAAATAATAATAATAATAAACTCACTCACTGTAATCATAAATTTCATATATGGAGTTAATTTTTAGTTTATGTTTTTTTTCTATTATTATTATTATTATTATTATTATTATTATTATTATTATTATTATTATTATTATTATTATTATTTATATCAGTATGTTATAATAATTATATTATTTATTATTTATAACAAATAATATATGTGATTTAATTTTTAATTATTTAATATTTATAATAAATAATATCTATGACCTAATATTTTGAAATTAAACTCGGTACTAATCCGTAATAGTGCATAACAGTATAGTAAAATGCATTGGTGTTTTTGATTCAGATTAATTTCAATTTTTTCTAAGGTTTAATTTTGTTCAAATTAGGCTACATATTGTATTTTTATACAATACTTTAACATTTTTAAGTAAGTTGTTGAAATGAAAAAGTCGGCAATGTGACCTCTTTTATAGAAATTGCTTATGGAAATAGTTAAAAAAAAATCTGGTTTGTGTGTATGTTTGCCCATGCGAGAATTAATTGACCCAAAGGATAATAGGTGGTTGACCGGTTTTTCATACGCGTCTGGGATGGTAAACATGTGATAATTATAAGGTTTCACATGTGAATAATAAATCAATCCAAAGAGGGGTTTATTATTTGACATTTTTTTATTATCAATGTTTGATCATTACAACAATAGTACCACTAACAGTTAATATTAGTGTCCAAAAACTCAATATTGATGGTGCACTAGGTATCTTGAGATGAGTTACGTCTTTATTTGAACAAAATTGATAATTAAGTTTTCTCTTATGTGAGTATATTTATAGTGTTATTTTGTTCTATTTTTCAGCTAAAATTGCTTCCATATCTGCTAACTTGAATTCGATTCAAGTCCTTGATGGGATAAATTTTAAGGATTGGAATGATAATATGAAAATTGTTCTTGGCTGAACAGATTTTGACCTTGTATTAAGGAAGGAGCAACCACCATTCTCCTTCGGAATCTAGTACCTCTGAACAGAGGAAAGATTATGAGAAGTGGAATCGCTCCAATTGCATGAGACATGGTTTGGTCTGTTCCGAGGTTAATTTAGCTTCATTACATGGAAACACTTGGTGGTTAGTCTATGGTGCAAATACTAACATCAATATTTCAACGAAGGGTTTCTTGAACAACCGAAAGCCAAATGATGTTGAAAGATGCATCTATGTGGGAGATGGCTATTCAGTGGAGGTGGACGCTATAGGGCATTTTAAATTATTGATGTGTATCGGATTTTATTTGGTTTTGAAAGACACTTTTATGATTCTGTCATTTAGACAGAATTTAATTTCAGTTTCTTATTTGGAAAAATCAGGTTATTTTTGTTCATTTGAGAATAATATGTTTAGGTTGTCTTTTAATTCAAATATTGTTGGAACTGGTTCACTTATGAGTCATGATAATCTATATTTGCTTGACACAATAACTGCCTATGGTGAATCCTTGAATGTGGAATCACATGGTACTAAGCGTAAAATTGATGACAACAATTCTAGAGTACTATGGCACAAGCGCCTAGGTCACATCTCTAAAAATAGAGTTGAGCGACTAGTGTCCGATGGAAATTTGGATTCCATTGAATTCACAAACTTTGATGTTTATGTTGATTGTGTTAAAGGTAAACAGACCAAAACGAAGAAATTTGGTGCATATAGAGCTATAGATGTCTTAAAATTGATACATACGAACATTTGTGGACCATTTCTAACACCTTCTTAGAATGGTCAACAATATTTTATATCATTCATAGACGATTATTCTAGATATGCGTACATATTTCTTACACATGAAAAGTATCAGTCATTGGATGTGTTCAAATCGTTCAAGGCTGAAGTTGAGAATCAACTCAACAAAAGAATTAAGAAAGTCAAATTTTACCGTGGCGGTGAATATTACGGTAGATATGACGGTTCAGGTGAATAACGTCTAGGGCCTTTTTCCAAATACCAAGAGGAATGTGGAATCGTCCCACAGTACACCATGCCAGGATCTCTTAGCATGAAAAATGTTGCTGAAAGACGAAATCGGACTCTGAAGGATATGGTAAGGAGTATGATTTGTCATTCTACCTTGCCAGAGTCACTTTGGGGAGAGACGCTAAAAACTGCAGCTTATATTTTAAATAGAGTACCAACAAAAGCAGCTGCTAAACCACTTTATGAACTTTGGATTGGGCGAAAGCCTAGTCTAAACAAATTTCATGTGTGGGGATGTCCAACTGAGGCAAGGCCTTACAGGCCAAATGAAAAGAAATTGGACTCCTAAACAGTGAAAAACTACTTTATTGGCTATTCTAAAAGATCTAGGGGCTACAAATTCTATGAACCCAAATAAAATTTAGTCGCGGAGCAACAAAATTTTAACTTAAATAAAACTATGAACCCTACAATTTTTTGCTGTCCCCGACAACGGTGTCAAATACTTGATCGGTAAATTAACAAGTGTACTAATCTGTCAATGTAGTAATATCGAGAAAATCCCAGACTATTGTTCTCGAGGGCTGCGTGATATTATATGGTTCGAATTTCAGTTCAGTTTAACAAAATGGTATTTGCGGGTTTGGAATTTGTTTGTTTAAAAAAGGTAAAATCAAGACAAATTTAATGGAATATAAAATAATATGCAAAAACACGTGTCAAAGATGAGAGTTTGATATTGAATCTTTTTGTTATCCTAAATTGACCTAATAATAATTAAGTTGTATTCCTATGATTATTGGTTCTTAGGTTATCTATTCCTAATTCCTTAGTGAATAGACCTTTAAACAATTAAATTGATTGATATAGCCATTAGTCAATCATAAATATTTTAAAGCATTAACTTATCAAGAACAATTCAGTTTCTAGTTGAAATTCATAGGCCTAGGCGATGACTAATCAAAAATATTTTTATCGAACGTTACCTGTTGAAATTCTTTTCTAAAAAGTAATCGTAGAATAATTTACAATTGATCAAAGAGTAAGGAGCATGTAGAAAATATAAAGATAAATCAAAATAGAATGAAATACGTAATTATAAGAAGGTTCAATTTAGAATTACAAAGCTCATCAAAATCAGTGATTCATCCCTAGCACTAAGTGGTTTTGCTGCTCATGGTAGTAAAAGAAAATATAATAAACGTGATAAACATTACACAATGATTGTAACACCCAGATTTATGTAGTCTTATATTTATTTATTTATTAATTTTATTTAACTGATTAAATTATTTAAATAATTATTTATGTGTGAATTTTGACATGTTTGGTTGGTGTTGACAATTGTTGAAAATTGTGTGGATTTAATTAGTTTTATGGGAATTAATTAACTAGTTAATAAGAAAGTGGGAAAATAGTAAATGTTGGAGTAGAAAGTGAGAATAATTAAAATAGATCCGTTATCGCCATTCCTTTTTGTGATTGCGGCTGAGGGACTGACTATGTTGATCCAGAAGGCCGTGGAGTTAGGAGAGTATGAGGGTTTTAAGATTAAGGATGGGTTGGAGGTAGAAGTAGTTCAATTTGCTGATGATACGTTGTTAATGTGTAATGGTGGGTGGAAAAACATATGGGCTATAAAATCTGTTTTGAGAGGCTTTGAGATAGTGTCGGGGTTGCGTATTAATTATCACAAGAGTCGTCTTATGGGGCTGAATGTTAGCAATCACTTCTTGTTGACAGCTTCCTCTTTTCTGGCTTGCAAGACCGAAGCAGGTGGTTTTTCGTTTTTGGGAATTCCTATTGGGTGTAATCCACGGAGAGTCGTTTCTTGGAAGCCGCTTATTGAGAAGTTCAAAATCAAACTAGATTCTTGGAAAGGAAGAACTCTGTCTATGGCAGGCAGGGCTGCTTTGATTAACTCTACCTTATCTAGTTTACCGATCTTTATTCTTTCTTTCTACAAAGCGCTGGCCACGGTTTGGAAGCTTATCGACAAAGTTAGGAGGGATTTTCTGTGGGGCAGTAATGCAGACAAGAATAAAATAAATTGGTTGGATTGGAAATCGGTGTGCAGAAGTAAAACGGAGGGAGGTTTGGGAATTAAATCCATTAAGGAATTCAATAGTGCTTTGCTTGTTAAATGGAAATGGAAAATTCTTAATTCTCATTGTGGCCTTTGGAGGAGGGTGATCGAGGCCAGATACGGGAATGTTAACAGCTGGGTATTAAAGAACGACATATACAGCAATAGATCGGCTTCCTTTTGGTGGATTGATATGCTGAACTGCTGCTACTCTGTTACTGAAAGTGGGTTTGTTTTTCCTGAAGCTGTCAATTTTGAACTTGGAAATGGCAATAGGATTCCGTTTTGGGATGCTATTTGGTTGGGTTCTAATTCTTTGTCGAAAGCTTTTCCGAATGTGTATCGGGCAAGTAAGAAAAAGGAAGCCATGGTTTCGGATATGGGGAGTTGGCGTTTGGAAGATTGGAGTTGGAACGACTTTGGGCTGTCTATTTCGCAACAGGATGGCCTTTGGGAAGAATATCAAAGTCTGGTTCTGTTTATTGCAGATGTTGTTCCTTCAGTTGGAGACTAGGACGTTTTAAAGTGGAACGGTGATTTAAGTAAATCATTTTCAGTTCGACAAGTTTATGGTGATATGATGTTTCAGCAGGCGAATCTTTATTCCGAGAACTTAAGTCACAGAGAGTTTGTGTGGCTTTGGAAAATCAAAGTTCCGGCCAAAATAAGATTCTTTGGTTGGAAACTCCATTGGAATCGTCTTTCAACGACGGACCAACTAATTAAAAGGGGGGTTATGGTTGATTCAATTTGTGCGCATTGCAAAGTTTTCAATGAGACTCGTGTTCATCTATTTTTTTGTTGTGATATAGCGGATAGAGTTTGGAACAGCATTATGGCTTGGTGTGGTATCACTGTCTCATATACAAGTGAAGTCCTTCAGCATTTCATGTCTTGGAGTGGTGAAGGAAGGGTATCCAACAGTAATTTATCTAAAGCTGCTATTTGGATGGGGGTAGTGTGGGCCATTTGGCTTAGTAGGAATGCTTGTATTTTTAACAAAGGTAAGTTAAGTATAGATGATATTTGCTGGACAGCAAAATTTTTGGCTTGGAAATGGGGTAATTGTTGGGAAATTCCGTATTCCAACTCTACTTTTTATGACTATTGTATGAATCCTTTTTAGTCAGTTGAGTAGTGTTGGTGGGGAATTTTCCTTTCCCATCTTTTTGTAAGGATTAGAATACTCCTAGTATTCTCTTGTTAGTTCAATGGCTTTTTAAAAAAAAAAAATAGATGGCTAGTAATGAAGAGTTTTTGGTTTGTTGGGCCAAAAGTGAATTAAAAAGAAATTAATTAGGTTATTAAATATACTTAGAAAATTAGAAAGAATAGAGATTGTGAGAACACTTTGACAGTACATGAAAAAGAGAAGAAGGATAGCTAGGGCTTAGGGAAGGAAACTCCATAGAAAGTTGTTTTGCTGGATTTTCAATGTAGGGGGACTATTCGTCTAAGAGAGCCTAATCCGTGAAAGGGTAGAGAGGTTTCTCTTAGTCTCCAATAGAATTTTCTTCATTTTTTTTATTGCATATTTGATGAATTATGTGAATGTAATTAAATTTTATGCAACTAATCAATTGAAATTTGTGCTCTGTAATTGTGGTAATTGTTGTGTATGCTAGATTGTTCATGAACATGATGTTTGGTATGAAATTGAGGGTTTTAGAGCATGAATAAAATTATGAATTTTTGTGATTAATTGATGGAATATCATGCTAGATTAAAAGGAAATAACATACTAATATGTGTTAATCATATATGTATCAATTCTAGGTTGTTTGGTGATGTTTTGGAATTTATATGGGGTGTTACGAAGGTTCTGCAATGGCATAACGCGTTTTTGCTTCTGTTAATAGGGTGGCGGGCATCACCTGCATGACGTCGTGGTTGTCATGTGTTTTCAGATGCTGAAAGGCGTCAACTTTTTGATGGGGAGACCGCTATGGTCTCCAGGAAAGCGTAGGCTTTGCCGGTCGTCACAGGGGTGACGGATGAGGGATATGGGTGATGTCGGGTGTCACCCTGGTGACGGTTACCCATCATCGTGTAAATGAGTGTGTTTTGACCTGCAGAGTTGGATTTTTGGGATGGTTTTTTCTTGCGATCGATATTTGGCTGATGTTTGGTGTATTCTGACGAATATTAGTTTGTAAATTGAAGCATATTAATTAATTGATCATTGTTAATTATTATTATACATAAATGAGTGTTATGTGTAATTTTGAATATATGTGGTGGAAATGCAAGTATGATATGGTGTGAATTATTGTACATACTTGTTGATAAGTTGTTGAGATGCATAGTTCAGAGTGAGAACTACTAGTGATGCAATTAATGCATAAATGTTTACAGTGACAGTGGGGTTGTATTCATCATTTTGTATTTATGTGATTGTGTACATTCAGAGTGGGGTTTATTGAATTGTCAATTATCATGTATCATATGTTGTCATTGTTGTGAAAAAGGCATGTTCGCTAGTTTGGAGTGGGGACAAGTGACTTGTCCCAAGATCAGAGTGGGGGATCGGGGTTTACAGTTGATTGGAACCTGGTTCATATGAAGAACCAAATGTTGAGTCAGTACTGCATGCATGAGTTGAGTCGATATTGCATTAAATTATATAAAAGTTGTGCAAAAGAGATGTTTGAGTGTTGTTGAATGCTCTTTTATGGAATTGTATGAGTATGATAATGATCTGGGTGAAATGTGAATACATGATATTGTGATGCATATTTGATATATGTATAGTCTATGATGTGTTAATCTATCTTAATTTTTTTGTGCATCGTTTATTATTTGAATGTATTATCACTTTTACTGCTAATCTTTAAAACCATTGGTTTCTGTGTATACGATAATTGTAAAAATTACTTTTACTGCTAACACAACAAAAGTGAATGTTTTAATAAAGTAGTACTTGTTTTTTAGATTCCAAACTTAAGTCGCTAAACTTAAACTTTAAAACAAAATCTATACTAATGTAGATCATGTAAAGAAAGTGTTTAGAAGTCTATTAAAGAAATGGAGACCGGAGGTAATTGCTATTGTAGAATCAAAAGACTTAAATGTAACTTCATAAAACTTAGTTTATATCGAGTTAGCAATTCCAAAATATGTCATTAGACTTTCACACTTATAGTGTCGATTCAATTGATTTATCATTGATTATAAGTTTCCTCAAATGAGTATGTTTCTCACTTTGAAATTATTTAGTAAATCTAATCCAATGATTAAATCCCCATATTCTTCTCCATTGTTCAAACAATATTTAAATGGTTTAAAATTTAACTTAGCTAGGAATCATTATGGAGATACGATAACCATCCCAATTCCACTACCTTTGTCATATCATAAACCATCAAAGTATAATTTTCAAGGGTTCACAACAATGAACTTTTTTTGAATTATTATCCTAATGCATAAAATAATATTCTAAAAAATCAACAATAACCTGACCTTCCATGTTAAAAATAATTAATTCAAAGTTAAATTCATTTTATTACTCTTCTATATAAAATAGGTTTCAATAACCAATACTTTATTAAATCATAATGAGAAGTTACAATGATCTTAAAAGGTTTAATTTAATAATTTAACTTAGAACAAGAGTAATACAAATACAAACATAATGTCACAATAGTATTGTATCTAGTTTCAACATCAAATAGAGTTATGCTTAATGAAATTCTGTTTGTCGGATGGAAAGATTTCAGACATAATGTCTGGCACAATGTGTATGACAAGATAATTACGTAGCAGACAAACTAAACGCAAAATATAAGTAACACAGGAATTAATAACCCAGTTCGGTGCAAAACTACCCACGTCTGGAGGGAGTTAAGTCAATGAAAGGAAATTAACTCTTAATAGTCAGAAGTACAAATTGGTCTTAGTGGAACCCTCTTGGTTCAATGCTTCTTTTCCTAATACTGCCCATGAATTTCTGTTGAGGACTCCCTATAGAAAGAACTCCACTCATAATAGTCAAAAGTACAATTGTTCTTATATGAACTCATTTCTTGCAATGCCAATTTCCTAATACTACATGTGAAGATTCGATCAGGGTTCCCCTGGATCTGATACACTTTTCACTTTCACTCAAGCACACTCTCAATTGTTTATTCAATTACAAAGATGAAAGATAAAACTCTAATACAACTCAAAACTCTATTCGCCTAATTAAGATTTTAAGCACATAATAGAGTGTACAAAATATATAAATAATACTCAACTAAAAACTCTATATGTAGTATATATTCTCTCTGAAGTTCTAAGTCTTCACAAAGGAGATGAACCCCTTATATAATAGCAATGATTCAGATCCAAAAGCTCAACATGGTTTCTTGATGAATTCAGTTACAATCTCAAACCAATTTCTCATTATAATTATTAAAAACGTGATTGGTTAATTCTTGAATAAAATAAAATAAAAATCTTCAAATATCATTTTGAATAAACCAATTCTAATAAAAACTTCCTTATTCCAGAAAGTGTAATTTCAACAATCTCATGATTGTACACATAAAGGAACAGATTATTAATCCAAAAAGCACAAGAGATCAATCATCAATAATGTTGATTGCCAATTTTGATTGATTACTTCTATACTTAATCTGAATCTCTTAATTATAACAAAATCAATCTTGCTGCATTTGATTCAGATCATATCTTTCAAACAATGCTCACAATCAATCAAATCTTCATTATGATGATTGAGATCCTTGATTGATATAACTCTTGAACAAATTAGCACATCAAATGCATCATTGCTAAAAATAGATTTTT
The DNA here is from genome assembly GCA_022829125.1 of Lathyrus tuberosus. Taxonomy (NCBI): domain Eukaryota; kingdom Viridiplantae; phylum Streptophyta; class Magnoliopsida; order Fabales; family Fabaceae; genus Lathyrus; species Lathyrus tuberosus. Next base: position 70,250 of record JALAZF010000019.1, read on the forward strand.
TTCAAATACAACCACATGCTAACACACTTATATCTATGATATAACATAAAAGGAAATAAATATTGAAAGGAATAGATGTACTTTAGTTTATCTTGCACGTCAAGCAAACAACATGTGACATGTTGAGACACGATGTCTAGGACACTATGCTCAACATCTTGCATTCTGCGATCAGCAAATTCTGAATCTTCATTAAAGTCTATCCAATAATATATTTACTTGATACAAATAAGAATTACAACCCCTCAAATAAAGGATTCATAATAAATTATTTTCCAAAACAGAAACACACTACAAATCCTCTTTAATAGATATCTTCTCATTAAGTGCACAACCAAATCTTTTAAAAAATACAAATCCAACTAATAAATGCAAATGCAAATCTATTGTTTAAATAATATTTAATTGAGATCTTCTCCAAATAAATGTATGATTTAATCAAATATTTTCCACACTAATTTAGATTAAAGTACTTCGCAACTTCAGTAGGCTTTTTGAAGAATTAAAACCAAAACAAATCTTGAATAAAATTTGAATTGAATCAGAACCAATATGAGTAGCACACGTGTAACGATGTCACACAACATGTGCATGACATATTTCTCAACAAGTTGATTACACAACTTGCCAATCAAATCTCTCTTTCACAGTAACTTCAGTAGAATATTAGACTGAACAATTCTGAACCAAATCTTGTAATAACCTCTAGAATCAAACACATAACAAAATGAGTCAAGATGTGCTCAACAAATTTCGCGACATTTTGCTTTCCAATTTGCCTATAAAAATAAGTCAATCCAAATGTAATAACGCATAAATAATAGAATGGTTCTCTCCTTGCATTTGAATCCTTTTGAGCAAGCAAACTTCCAATTGCTTCCTTCAACGTAAACACATATAATTTCAATGTTTTTCCTTTCATAAAAGGCATAATGATGGGAGGTTTCACCAAATACCTTTTAATTTCTATAAATGCCTTCTAATGTATAGAGCCCAATCAAAATTCTTCTTCATTCTTAAGCTTTATTAAAGGCGTAACACCTTTGTACTTCCGAAATATTTAATATAAATTTTTTTAAGGTAATTTACTTTTCTTAGAGAATATTATTTTTGTTTCTTGTATGAAGAAAAAATTGAAATGGATTTTGTTTCTTTCCATAAGGGCCAAAACCCCTCAAACACTAGCCGACAGAAAATAAGCATCATCAATAATGTCATAAATCTAGGAAGTCAGAGAAACTAAAGAGCCTAAGCTAAAACATCCATTTTTAAAGCATGTTTAATCATTACATTGAAGGACAAAAAATACTTCTAAATAAGTCATTGGGCTAAAATAAAATAAAAGGGTAGTTCAAAAGGTAGCGAAGGGCGCGATAAAAGTCGAATCTGATAAACCAGAGGATATTGGCTAGCTACCAGGCTCAACCAAAGACACAGTATGGCCAAGAAGAGAAATTAACATTTCACAGAAAGCACTTTGCCTCTATGTGTCTCATGCATGTGGAATGTGTAACATCTTGGTCTTGCACTAAAAGTACTTCGTCCATACGCACCTCATGTTAAGGGCACTGTGTAACGTCATGGTTTTTCATGGAAAACACTTCTCTCCTACACGCCTCATGCTTAATGGATTATGTAATTTCATGGTCTTCCACTTAAAACACTTCACCCTTATGCACCTCATGTTTGGGGGACTATGTACCATTAGGTCTAATCTCATAGGAACACTAGGACCTGATGAGATGAATCCAGCAAGATAGAGACATCATAAACACTCTATGGAGTACCACTTATGAACAAGCAGCGCTCAAGGAAGCTTGTAGTGATAATAGAAGAGCCCAGCCTAGGAAAAGGTGGTTGAGCTGTGATGCTTGAAAACGTGTGATGTCACATACAAGCATACATGTATTTTGAATTAGGAAGCGATAGAATAGTAAAGACGTCGAACCCACATGGAGTGAAAAATATCTTATATTGATTTGTAAAACTTCCTTTTGTAAATGAGCATGAGCAAGAAATAATAATAGTTGATGGTTGTCACAGGTTTAACTTAGGAGTAAACAATGGCTATAGCAGTTTTACAAGAGTAAAATGAAGTCAATAATGGAGAGCATGTTGGACAATGATCAGTTAATATAACTTGTCTATTTTGTGTATATTATGTGTTATCGTACCAGAAAAGGTCAAAAAGTGATCTTATGGTGTATCTCTACAGCATCAGAAACATATATAGAAAGTAAGGGGACAAATCTCTTGGCCTCGCTTGTAACTTTAATGCATGTCTGGTTTATTTTGAATGCCCTCTATGATTCTATCTCTTTATATCTAAAGTAGATAATCCAGTGAATATTTCTATCCTACTATTTTCAATCACTTTTATCATGAAATTCACTTGTTGTTGGATCTCTCACAACAACAAGCTTGTATATTTTCCTATGTTGATCATTCAAAGAAGCATATTTATGACAGTTTAACACATAATAAAATAAAGCACTGTTGGATGGAATTTTGATGCACATGAATGTTTGAAATAAGCCGATAGCAGTTAAAGAGATATTCTAAAAAGAATATGTTGATTTCAACAGAGACATAGTCGAAGAAGACACTTTGCATACAAGAAATTATGGTCTGGGACTTAGAAATATTTTTGGTTCGGACTTGAGTACGACAGATTTATTTGGAGTAGAGCTCGACGAGCATAATTCAAAATGAGGCAAATAACTACTTTTTGGCCTTATCCGTTTCTCGAAGGCACGTGGAAAGTTGTAGATAGTGAAGTGCATGCAATTGAAAACGTGGGATCTTCTGGAGAAAAGACCGTTTAATTACAATTATTTTCAATTCAGTATAAATAGGAATCTTAGTAATTAGGATTCGGGTGTTAAAACTTGTACAAAAACTCAAATTTACTCAAAGTATTTGTGTGTGTTGAGAAACGAGTTTCCTGAGTGTTGAGAAGCTTCTCTGCATCACTCATAAAGATTAGAGTAGGCTCTCTAGTAGCTATGGTTAAAGGTTTCTGACGAGGATAAGGCATCTTCAACTTGATAGCTCTGTCTTGTACCCATTGGAGATAAGGCTCCAAAGAGACACACTCTGGCTTCCCTAGCACTGATTTTCCCTTTTTGTGTACCTGACACCAAACATGCACAATCTTTTCTTTAAGTAGTGTGTTACCTTTGCCTTCCTTAAAGAAGAGACCATTCAAATGGATGTTGTTTGGTTTGTCCTTCATAGGATAACCAAGCTGACAATGGGGTAAAACAGGGTTGTAGCTAATGCCTCCTTTTGTACCAAGAAGAGTTACGTTAGGAAACTCACCGCAACTATCAACAATCATCACTCCATCATAGGCACGATTATACCACTCAATATCAGAATGGGTGAGAGACATAATCTTCTGATACCACAACAAACCATCCTTAAGATCCCAAAACGCAGCAGATCGAGGCAAGTGAGAAATAAACCACTTGTATAGCAACGACACATAACATGTAATCATTCCTCCTCCATAAGAATTCCTGAGATGAACTGAGTGGTAGGCATCTGCGAGCAAAGTAGGAACTAGATTTCCAATTAAGAATATATTGATGGCGTTAATGTCAACAAAATTGTCAACATTAGGGGAGAGAAACAATTCATAGAAAAGTAAGGCAAGAAGAGCCTCAAAGGTATCCATACTCCTCATGCTAGCATAATAATGAGCTTTGTCCATCAAAAACTTAGCGGGTAATCCTAGAATTCCTCCTTTAGTAGTCATGTGAGCTTTAATCTCTGACATCCTCAAGTGAGTGGATTATGCAATGCCTTGAGGCTTAGGGGTTTCCTCCAAACCAGAAAATGGGTCTTGATTAGAGATAGGTAATCCAAGTAAATAAGAATACTCTTCCAATGTATGCATGAGCTGATAATCTGGAAATGTGAAGCAATGATACAATGGATCATAGAACTGAACCAAAGTAACAAGAATCCCATCCACCATGTTGAGCTTTAAGAGAGATATAAGTCTTCCATACTTGTTCTTGAAAACCAATGGATCAGCAACCAATTCTCCTAGCTTCCTCAGATCTTCTAATTTAGGACTCTTGAAAGTGTAATTTTGTGTTCTTCTCCTTCCATGATCCATTGGTAAACCTTATGATGTTTGTAAAAGATAACCCTAAGTTCCATGAAGATTTGGTTAGAAAAATGATGCTTATGAGTGCATGAATGTATGGATGCACAAACACAAACAAGAATGCAAACACACAAAGGGGTCAAGGGTTTGACATCACGAGCATGGAGCCATGGTCTCACCATCCCAAAGGGTATGTACTAAGGTTATATGTAGCTGCAAGACGGGGTTCTAACAATTCCCAGAGTCATTGATCCATCTTTCGGATATTACTAGCACACCGATTACTCGAGAAATAATAATATTCTCAAGAGAATCTTGTTTGAGTGTAGTATCTATTAGATGTCAAACATGACTAATATTTCTATTGTACACTTGGCATTTTTCAAGCTTTTCTATGTGAAATTATGGATTTTACTCATGAATTGTTGTTGTTCTTCAAACCTTGTTTATATACCTTTGGTGCTTGTAATATGTGTGTTATTGTGCAGGAAAAGGCACTAATTGATCAAGATGTAAAACACAAAGAGATGTTGCAAGTTGCCAAAGAAAAGAGGAAAAACATCAGCAAGTTCGCTTTGCGAACTTGCTAGCGAACATTCGCTTTGCGAACTCTGGTGAAGTCCCCAGCGAATGGTCCCAGACTTGGACACTAGGAAAAGGGACTAAAGTTCGCTCTGCAAACTCCCAGCGAATGTTCGCTGATTTACTCGCATTGCGAAGGACCTGACGAAGAACCCTTGGCTAAGGCAGTAAGAAAAGGGGCCTAAGTTTGCTTTGCGAACTTTTTGGCGAATAGTTCGCATTGCAAACTTATGCAGACAAACAAGGGCGGTTTAGCTTATCAGAAGGCACTTCAGGTCCACCTTCATCATTCGCTAGGTGAACAGATCATTCGCAATGCGAATATGTCTGATTTCAAGTGTACTATAAATAGATTTTATGCATTTTCTTGGGATCATAACTTCACTTTAACACACCAAAACCTATTTTTCTGATTTTTCTTCATCTAAGAGAGATTCTTCACATGGAGAAGCTGGATTTGCATCCGATCTCGATTCTTCGACGCAAATGCTTTTTCATCTCCTCACGAAACTTGTGAAGTAAGCTACCATGAATATGTGTAGCTAAACGCATCTTGTGTCAAGATTAGTGGAAGGTAATCCATCATTTTGTATGTATTGATCTTGATTGTAAGTTTGTGAACTTTGTTGATGATAAATATAGAAGAAAAACTTTGTTTACATGGTTTATATTTTGTTTTAATTCATGATCGAGAGATATGTTCTAAAACTTGACCTAAGTTTCAATCCATCAATAATCATAAGGCTAGAGATAGTTTTGAAAGTTGATGTTCATAAATATTAAACTTGAATGTTATCATATTAGTAGTTTGAGTGAGAGATCATCAAAGGATCAATATGATAAATCTCACAACAAGTGTTAGAGATAAACTTGTTGAGAGGATATGTGGTTATATTTATCGTTAACAAGTTCACACGCTTTATCGAGTAAATACGTATAAAACGGATTATCGGACCCTAATCTTGGCATGTTTTACCAAACTTTAAAACCAATTTCTTTACCGTTGATTACTAAATTTTATGCAAATGATCTGATACAAAAAACCAAACTCTTTGTTACTTAAAAGTTTGAAACGCTTTTGACTATAGAATGACGGCAATATACATTCAATCCTTGTGGATACGATAAAACACCCCCCGAAATACTTTTCAACAAAATGGCGCCGTTGTCGGGGATTGTTGTTATATTGCATGCTGCAATAGTTATTGAGTTTTAAACTTGTTTAACTTTTTCTTGTGCTTGTTAATTTGTTTGGCTAAGTGTGCAGACTTCGTTTTAGGCGAAGGAAGTTACCCGCAGACCAACTTCTTTTTGATCCTGAAATCGAAAGAACTGCACGTAAGTTAAATAGCAGAACAAGGCGGGGGAGGCAACTTGCTAAGGAAAGACGAGAACGAGAGGAAAGTTCAACTTCGACACCAATACCACAGTTACCGCCAACCATGGCTGCACCACCACCACCACCACCACCTGCTTCAACACCTTGTGTTAATAGTCCGAGGTGTCGCTCCCGGGATTTTCATCCAGGTACAAACACGAAAGTGGCGCGAAAATAGAGTCGCCAGCAATGTGTATTTATCCCAAGAGAGGGAAAGGAAACACTGCATAAACCTGAGGGAAGGAAAAGCATGGTCTCGCGACCAAGAGAAACAGGTAAGGGAGTTGGTTACGCGAAGGGAAGGCGTTAGCACCCCACGTGTCCATCGTACTCGATGGGATCCACACTTGTCGTCTCGATTAAAGGGTGTCATCGTCTGGAGCTCCACTACTACTAGAAAGGAAAAGGAACGGGGACGGAGAAGAATGGAGAAACGGGGGAGAAAAGAAAAAGAAGCGACTCGATAGAACATCGGCGTCCTATGCCTACGTATTCCCTCGGCAATGGGAAAGTCAGAATCAACGTAGTTCGGACACGAACTAAGGGGGGAGGTTGCTCGCCAAGACATCGCAGTCTCGTGCCTACGTATCCTCAATCTAACCAGAGAGATAAAATCAGAGCAGTCGTAGTTCGACCTACGGGTCGAAAAGAGACACAGAGGTGATAAAGAAAGGTTGTGAAACAAATGTTCTCGGAGAGATCTCGCACGATCTCCTGCCTACGTATCTCCATTAACCGATGAAGAATCAGAGCGACGTAATTCCCCTTACTAGAGAGGACTTTGTTGGTGTTTTTTATAAGCGACGTTAGATTCGCGTCCGGAAGTTATGGTTGATGCCTGTTTGCGACGGGATGGAAGTAACGTGCCCTTTTCTGAAAATAGTTTTGAAACTCTGTTAATCCCGAAGGATGAAAATGATTTGAATTTTTTTTGTGTTTTTTAGACAGCAGTGGATTGAAGTTAGTTTGTAACATGTATTGCACTAAAGTCTATGACATAGGAACGAATGCGTCGCATGGTCGTCCTAACAGGACGTATGCTAACACTCTAGAAAGGCGGAGGGAAACCCCCCTCCTTCCATTTCCCATGTACTTAAGGCTCATGGCATACAATACTTGTTGCCTTTATTACATGTTTTTTATTATTGTTTTGAGATGAGAAAATAAGACTCAAGGAAAAGAAAAACACTAAGGGGAAACTAAATTGTTCCTAATATTATCATGCAAAAGATGGCCCTAAAGATGAGTTTAGAAGGGGGATGCTACCTATGTTAGCATGCATGGATTGTTATCCTAATGTCTCTCCTACCTCCGACTTACTCAAAAAATAAGCGGAGCGAGGAATCCTACGGGATCATGTCATCAGACAAGTAAACACAGGATAAATCAATCACAAAATGGACTAAAAGCAACGAAAGAGTAAACAGTGACAGTCAACAATAATGTCACACAATCAAAGTAAAAGGGGAGCTTTAGCCAAGGGGTCATATCAACCGAGGCAAACAAGCTAGCTGTGAGAAATAGGGGTGCTCATCCAATGATATCGAGAACCATGGAGAGCAGAGTAAGGAAGGAAGATGTGAATCGGATCACATAAGCATCAACATCGGTCAATGCGAGCTATAGACAAGGTGTGGGGGTTTGATTACTAAACCCTCCTTCCACTTGACGGACTCGATAAAAAGAGTAAGATATGTTCAAAGCATCAATCATGTAATGAGAGCTAAGAACGACACGGGACTAGAAATGGCGGGAGTCGATTGCGGACTCGCATTCCGCCTAATGCCTTCTTTGAGGACTTTTCAGGGAAATGGGGAATAGGATGCCTCATAGAGGTCTTTAGCACAAAATGTAAATAGATACAAACAGAGCCTCCTTTGAGAGCTTTAAAATAGTAAACAGAATTGCCCACCTAAAGTAGGGACTCCCAGTCATGCATCTCTATTTCTACTTCTCATGGCATCGAAAGCGGTAAAGTGCGAGGAATATAAAGAGACAAGACGTCCTACCAAACGGATATAGATCCGTAGCAAAGCAACGCAAGCAAAACAACGTAAGCACCTGTTAATGTTAATGAGCAAACAAGTTAGAAACGAGCATTTACAAAGTAAACAAACTATGCCATTCAGGGAGATTTCCTTGAAGCACCTTGCACAAATCAGCAAATGAGTTAGAAATCACAAGGAAAAAGCAACAATGAAACAACCAAAGGAACAAGGCCTTAGTTGGTAAACACCTTTGGTTAAACCCTATCCACGCTAATGGACCAAAAGAAATCAAACAATTACAAACAATAGCAAAAGCTAAAGTCTACTTCAAAGTCAATTGTAAACTACAAAAGAAAGCCATTATAAGTTAGGTGAATTGAATTAAAATGTGAAAATGGACCAAGGTCAGAAGTGAAACACCTTATACGCATACTTAAAACCAATCTCAAAGTGTCACAAAGGTTTGCATTAAACTCTCTCTCCAAAGTCAATTCATTCCATGAGCAAAATCACATTTAAACTTCTCATACAAGTATGTAAAATTGTCACTCAAGTAAGGCAAATGAAATGACATGGTAAGGTAATGTTAAAGCTCATACACCAGAGGAAAATGACCTATAAAATGTCCTAATTGATCCCAAAAACAATCATGCCATTATACATTTAATTGGTGTCAAAGACGTAGGCAAAATGGAAGCATCGTTCGAGTTTCGTACACACAAAGCAAGCATCATTTAAGGCATATGAAACGATCAAATGCAATATTCAAGCATGTCTTAATTGTGCATCAAAATACACTTAATATTGTGCTAAAATTCATACTCAAAGTTGGCTCAAAGTGCCCTCATACAAGTCCTAAACATAGCCTATCTCTATGCATGCTTACACATAATATGTTCACATTGGAAAATTTGTGAAGAATATCAAAATCTCTTTGAAAATTATGGGTAATCAACCAAGTCATTCCAAGTCCAGTAGGTAATCACATGCAAAATATAGGGTTCATATCATGCACCAAACATACTCAATCAATTGCAAACACGGATCAATTTATCAATGATGCTCTTACAAGACAAGGCACAAAGATGATGCTCAAAAGCAATTCAATAATCATGACCAAGGTACCAATAAAACATCATTAGGTCATATAATCAGATGCCTAAATGCACAACAAAAATTAGCTCCAAATGGTCAAGAGAAGATCACATTTTAGAACTTGCATCACTAGATATACCATTAAGAACACATTATTTTCCAAAATTCAATAAAAATATCAGAACAGCCCCCAAAATGAAATTAAAAATATCCAAAAATTAATTAACACCTCCAAGAATATACATGAATTTTATGGGAATTTTCTGATGAAGTTTGCTATTTTTAATAAACACATTTGAAACGAGTAAAAGAATGGAAGAGGAACACATGAAATTGGTCAGGGGGTGCAAGGTTAGCAAATATTCAGTTCATTTCTTTATTGGGCCAAAATGTAGTGGTGCAATTAGCAATGAAAATTGAGCCCAAGAAGTTTAAGTCTTAACGGCGCATGGTCTCCTTACTGTGCTCTTCGGTCAACTATAGGGATTGAATCATGGCCGTTGATTCGTAGGGCTGATGATGATGGATGATCCGAAGGTGATAATTAGGAGGCGCACATTAACTGCTATGGGATTGCACACGTGGGATCATAATAAAAGGCCTACCAGACGGTGATAAGTGTCACCGCCGGAGTCAACCGCCACCACAATCTTATCCTCTTCCCATTATCTTCACATAAGAAACACATGAACCAAGCTTCTCCATTCACTTAAACATCTCTCTCTCTCAAACATCTTAACCTCGCTTGAACAATTAACCTCGCCGGAATCCTGAAAACCTCGCCGAAGAAGGCGGTGGCACGCGGTGGCCACCGCCGTCCCTCTCTGGCCGACCACCTCCAACCTCAAAACACTATACAAACCCTAACTGAAATCTCGTCTACTATCCAAATCTAACACTAAAATTTCCAAAAACTCACTCACGAGATGAGATCGAACCAGTCAAAAATCAAGAACAACAAAGATCAAATCAAGCTCAAACATCAGATTAAATACACAATGGACTTCTAAGTCCAAAGCCGCAGCTAAGAGGTTCGTTCAAGTTTCGCGTACCTGCGATCGAAGCAACGAACGGAGATCCGAAGGTTTGTTACTCTTCTTCCGCGTGAATCCTTCTTCTTCTTCTAATTCTACGCGCTTCCTCTACTTCTTCTCTGAATTCGCCTTCGGCTGAATTGTGTTTGCACTGCGTGACTTTCTTCGTTTCTGTGTTGTGAGCTTGTCGTGAATTCGTTGATGCTGCTCTTCGAATTGTCGAATTCGATTTTGAATTCGTTGCGCCTTTGCTGCAGAAGTTTTGCTGTGAAGTTGGAGTTGAATCTTGAGAACTGCTATGGTTGCAATGATGATGATGTGATGATGATGTTGTTCTTTCGTAGACTGAAGATCGTTGAAGCTATGGCGAATCGAGTCTGAAGCGACTTCACAGAATGCCGGCGATGTTGTTTATGTTCTGAGATTGCAGAAGAAGTGAAGATGATGATGATTGAAGAGGCATTGAAGGTTATCCTTTGAATTTTCCGATGATGAAGCTCTCTGATGGTTGAGATGACATTGAAGATGGAAGCAGGATAAAATGAGGGAGAGTTTTGGTTCTCCAATTCTGTTAGAGTAAAAACCGTTAGATGTTAGTGGTTTTTTCTGTTATAAGTTCGGTTAGAAAAATGGTTAGAAAGATTGATTGTGAAGGTTTCTGGTTTTCTGTCATGTGAAATTGGTTAGTCCTCTGCTTGTAATGTTCTGCTGCATTTTTATTAATTTTCTATTACGACCTTGTGTTATCCAATCCAGTTTGGGATTCTGTTAGAGGTTTTTTTTTATTTTTCTGGTGTGAATGAACTACTGTAAAACTTTGTTGCTATGAGCTTATAAAAAGAAATCCTACGTATTTTCGCTGAAGTTTTCTTGTATCAAACTTTCCTTTTTTCTTTTTCATGATGTGCAGCTTTTGACATAACACAAACAAGAGATGTTTTGGATTATAGCACATGGCTAGTTTTGTCTGTGTATGTACATGGCTCATACCAAACTCAATTTAGAGGTTGTTTACAGGCTCAAAGTTGGAAGGAACCATTAGTGGACGGTGATGTGCATCTTGTTTCTACAGATAACGTTTTTGCAACATCCTGGCAGGGGTCATCTCCAAATACACCGCTTGAGATTTTAATGGAGCAGCTCCTTTTCCCCAGACAAACCTTGGAAACTATAGAAGTTGAGCTAGGCGCTTGACTATGGAAAACTCTGGCAACTACCTTCAGGAGTTCCGAAGCTAGCAAATGCTATGGAGGATATCACGTGTCCCTCTCGATGGCGCAACTGCGTTTCATGTATCATATCATTTGAAGAAACTTCTTGACCAATGAGACTTAGGTGGATAATGGGATTTAAAAGTGAACATGTAATTCCGGTTTTAAAACGGATACTTGGTTTTGAATCGAAAATGGATATTGAATTTGGAATTTATAAAATAAATGTGGGTTGAAAAGCGGTTTAGAATAATTGGAGAAGTTTTGATTTTATTTGGAATTTGGATGGATTGCAAATGGGTAATTGAATGAATGAGATGGATTACGGAATAGTAATGGGCTTGAATCCTTCTTGCACCCACCAAATTGAATCAGACCATAATTTTGAAATTGAGCCTGAATGAGCCACTTATTAAATCTCGACTGAAATCCTTGAATTAAATCCCGACTTTGACCCCATCTAGTAACAACCCTCTGACACTCTTGAATTAAATTTTCCTCTGAACTTGAATCAAACTTGAAATTAACCAGGTCAAAGGCTTGCTTAAAATTGAATCGAACCAATGACCAGATTTTGAACCTCATAACCAGAACTTGCAGTTGATTTGGGAGGGGATCAGAATGCCCTAACTTTCGGGTGCTCAGTCTCTTGATTTTAATCAGATGAATTTAGACTAGCATAAACTTTGATCTCGATCACTTCTCTTGAACTTGCAGAGTAGCCACACACTTGACCAGATAGCCTTGATTAAATCTTGTTTTAACTGGCACACATCTTGTGAATTTAATTCTTGTTGTAATGACCAACTGAATCTCCTTTGAGTAGGCCAAACTCGAATCACAAGAAAATGCTTGATCCCACGTCCTAGGAGCTCATGCAAATGTATGATTAATGCAGTTATGACCTAATGGATATGCAAATGGGCGCGATGGAAAAGCCAGAAAAAGGTTAATAAAAGTTAGGGCAAATTTTAGGGTGCTACTGCTACCCCTATTCAATCAACTTGGATCAGAAGGTATGATAACAACCGCTTTCAGACATTCAAGGATACACGGAGATTGAATACCAGAAGAACCCTGAAATTTGCAACCTGTGGGTATAGTGAAATGGGGTGTTTGCCAGCCGAGGGCGCTCTACTCAACAAAATAATATGAGGACGGCCGAAGACGAACTTGAAAAGGAATACCAGCCGAAGGAGCTCTGCCCAACAAAATAATACGAGGACGGCCGAAGACGAACTCGAAAAGGAAGACCGGCCGAAGGCGCTCTGCCCAACAAAATAATACGAGGACGGCCAAAGACGAACTCGAAAAGGAAGACCGACCAAATGTGCTCTACCCAACAAAATAATACAAGGACGGCCGAAGACGAACTCGAAAAGGAAGACCGACCGAAGGCGCTCTGCCCAACAAAAGAATACGAGGACGGCCGAAGACGAACTCGAAAAGGAAGACCGACCGAATGCGCTCTACCCAACAAAATAATACGAGGACGGCCAAAGATGAACTCGAAAAGGAAGATCAAGCCGAACGTGGACTTCGCTGGGGATAAAGTGAAACAAACTCTTCTGAGTTATGCCATCTCTGCTGAGAAAGAGAACTGGGTTTCACGAAATAAGTCAGACGAGAACTGACTACCAGGCGAGGACTGGATTTCACCAAACAAGTCAGATAAGAACTGACTACCAGGCGAGAATTGGATTTCACGAAATAAGTCAGACGAGAACTGGCTACCAGGCGAGAACTGGATTTCACGAAATAAGTCAGACGAGAACTGACTACCAGACGAGAACTGGATTTCACGAAATAAGTCAGACGAGAACTGACTACCAGACGAGAACTGGATTTCACGAAATAAGTCAGACGAGAACTGATTACCAGACGAGAATTGGATTTCACGAAATAAGTCAGACGAGAACTGACTACCAGACGAGAATTGGATTTCACGAAATAAGTCAGACGAGAACTGACTACCAGACGAGAACTGGATTTCACGAAATAAGTCAGACGAGAACTGACTACCAGACGAGAACTGGGTTTACAAAAGAGATTGGCCAATCAAAGGCAAACTCCTAGCAAAGATACGGTCGTGAACCGAAAGGGTGAGAGATAAAATCAATGGACTTACAACCCACAGATAAGATGACTCTGCTGGGGAAAGGAGAAGTCTAAATAAAAGACTCTGCCGGGGAGCACAGGTAGGATGAACACATTCCTCAGAGATCTCACCGAGGATAAACCAAAATCTCCTGAGTTATGCCATATCTGCTGAGAAAGAGAACTGGCAAACAAAATATCCTGGGTTCTGCCATCTCTGCTGAGAAAGAGAACTGGCAAACAAAATCTCCTGAGTTATGCCACCTCTGCTGAGAAAGAGAACTGGCAAAGAAAGTATCAAACCTGGCTTATGCTTCGAATGCATATGTTTGAATTTTTCTATGGCGTAATGCTCCATAAGAAATGGAAATACTACGCGTTTGGGAGGATACCATGCAAGAATGCTTATGCAATGCAAAAGAAGTGTCTCAGCAAAATAGATGCTGAAAACGAAGGCAGCTCCACCGGGGATGACAAAATAAATTATCCTCTGAGCCCAAGAACTCTGCTGAGAAGGATCACGTTGAATAACTCCTTTGATCAAACACTTCTGCTGGAGATGAAATCCCAAAAGAACATCCACCCTACTGGGGATTACATATAACTCTTTGAAAAAGGAAACCAAGACCTGAATCAGAAGAGTGCCAACTATCACTTGGACTTAAAACCTGTTGGAGATATCATTCATCGTTGAACAAACCTGCTGCAAAGACTACCACCAAACCTCGCTTGGGGAGACACATCACAAGTACTAGACCTGCTGGGGACACCATTGAATTTAACCCGCTGCTGGGGAAATGACTTCGCCCTTATCCTGCTGAGGGTGGTGAAAACACGTTTCCTGACTGGCCGAGGGAAGTAGGCACCAATACTCTGCGGGGAATACAACATCTTTGTCCCGTGAATATGCTCCAAAAATCTCCCATGGTAGCAAAACAACATTCATCCTAAAGCAATCCACTTTAGATGCTGGCTGGGAAATAATCTTCTGTACTATGACTGGGGAGAGTGACAGTCTGATGAGGATGATGAAACCTCAATGCCAGAGAGAATAACTCTGCTGGGGAGAAAAGTCAACAAAACCTGCCGAGGAATATTATTGAGCTTAACCTGCTGTTGCAGAAAAGAATTTACCCTGCTAGAGATTAGAGCGTGTCGTTGCTGACAGAATTACACTTCCTGGCCTGCTGAGGAAAGTGAGTACCAGGCTTTGTGGGGAAAATAAAGTCGTTTCAACGAGACCTCCAGCATGTCCCTTGCTGGAGATACAACAATATCCACCTTGGAGCAATCCACTTCTGAGTGCTTGCTGGGGAATAATAAACCAACCATGACCTCGGCTGGGGAACACAATCCTCTGTACTCTTGCTGGGGAGAATAAGTTCTATTGAGGATGATGAACTTTCAGTTCTGGGGAGGGAAACTCTATTGGGGAAAAACAGACTTGTTACCCAGCCTGACCTGTCTCTATGGTCATAAACGGCCCCTTGAACTCTCCATTTTCCCCAGACCACCAGGTCTAAAGGAAGAAATCATCTCAAGAGGATTTTATAGAAGACCGGGCATTCACACTGCCCCAGGGTCTTCAAACTCTTGGAGAGATTTATTAGATATCGACATAACTGCCCCAGACTGCATATTCCATGAAGTAAATTTCCTCGAAAGGATTTGTAATGACTTGAAAATACTCTACCCCAGTATTCTGAACTTTGAAGAGGTGCTTTCAATTAACCGTCTTCAGGAGTGGACAACTTCTCACGCTCTAGAGGTGGCCTGCCCCAAGTCTTGAAGAAACTTCTCCACTGACTGATCCTACAGAGATTTGTCCAATTGACCTGATTGCCCCATATTAAGCGCTTGTGGAGAGATTTATTGAATCTCGACATAATTTCCCCAGTTTGGCTTAACTTAGGGAGAGTTTTCAATGTGACTGCTCCAGATTGGTTGCATCTTATCACCATTTATCGGGAACCCCCAGGCTGTGCACAGTCTCTTGGCCACATACCCCTTGACATGACTGTCCTTCGGAGTTTTCACCATCTCAACTTGGTGTGATCGAGCTTCTCAACTGACGTTCATCATGTATGCTTCTTTGATGTCAAACACATGCAAGCAGAACATGTTTATTATGAGAATGACAATTCTAATGCGACACTCATGTTAACTTGAAGTTTTATTGAAAATGTGTCTCCAAGCCTTGTGAACGAATCACTAGCTGGGATGCGACATTGATTTTTGAATGGAAAATAATACGCACATGCAATTCCAACAAAAATCTTATTAGCACAACTCATGGGAGTCAGGAACGCTATCTCGTTGAAGTACGCCTTTGGAATAAACCCTGTTTCAATTAGGACTTTTGAGGGTTGTAACGTGGCCTGGTTCACGGTTTTGGGAAAAAAGGATTTAAGGCTCAAAGTTTTGTTTGTACCCACCCATTCTTCGTGATATTTTCTAGTCCCACGTTCAGTTAATCGGACACGAGTGCTCATCTCTCAAAAGGTTTTACGATCCTTAAGGAACCCATGCAATTGATGGTTTGAGACCCGATGAGGTTTTGGAGCAACAGTCACCCCTTTTGTCTTTTGTGTCTGTAGCCACACGACTTTGTTCTTGTTTGAGGATTTTTCTTTTGTAATCCTTTTCGCTTTTCGCTTTTCATTCTTTTGTTTTCCCTGATATTTCCTGGATTGACTCTTCTGAATTTTTCGATTTTGAAGTCCAGCGGGATGCCCTAACTTTTGCCTAAGTCACTTGTTTTCAAGTTTTGACTTAGCGGGCTTTCTTTCTTTTCTTTTTTTTTTGAGCAAATTGTGTGACACTGGATTGTCTGCCTTGTTTGAAAGGGTTGTGACTGCCTCACTCCTTGATTGTTGATGGATAACCATTGTGGTTTCACATCTTTTGACCTACTGACAACTACCCTGCCCCTGGGTTAAGTGTGAGGGTTTTTTCGTGCGAAAGAAACTCCTACTTCAAGGCTCAAAAGGGTTAACGAGGGTCTATCTCCCTTATATCTCCAGTGTTTAGGGATTTGAAATAATTCCTGTACATCCTCAACAGGGTTTTATCCAAAAGCACACAACCAAAGATTTTACGTTTTTCACGTCATCATCCTCCCTCAAGAGTTTAAGGCAAGAAAGTTGATATTGCAGTGCATATAAACATGATATGAGTGCATAAAAGTAAAGTACTTCAAGAACAACACATTTATTGCATTAGAATCAACATTCAAAACACAAACAAGTTTTTTACATGCAGACAGTGTTTAAACAAACAAATGAAAGCTACATATGAAAATGCAGTAAAGAATCCGAAGATTGCCATTGTTGAGAAGACTTGACTCCTCCTGGACTACTGGCTTTAGGAGATGACCCTTGAATTCTTCAAACAGATGAGAGGTCGACATGCACAACCAAGTCCCCTGCTGGAAAGGATATGTACCCTTTGTCAATCAATTGTTGCACTTTGGCCTGGAAGGCTTTACAATCTTCAGTTGAGTGCCCCATAAATCCTCCATGATATCCACATTGCACATGGGGATTGTACCCCGGAGGGTATGGTTCTGGAACAGGCTTCAAAGTCTTAGGCTCCACCAATGAATTTTGAACCAGGTGTGGCAAGAGTTGACTGTACGACATGGGAACTGGATGAAGAGGAGCATTCCTTCTTTCCAGGTTGTTGCGAGGCCTAAGCTGATTCTGACGCCGATAGTTCTGTTGTTGAGGAGCATAAGGTTGTTGGTACTGAACGACATTAGTCTCTCATTCTTCTCCCCTGTAACGTTTCTTTGCATTTTCAGAAGAATCAGAAGCAACTTGAATCTTTCCCATTCTGATTCCACTCTCAACCATTTCTCCAACTAAGATCAAGTCGGCAAACTTTCCGGGCATACAAAGTACCAGCTTTTCATAATAATGACCTTGCAGGGTAGCCATAAACATACTTATCATCTCCCGCTCTAACATGGGAGGTTGTACCCTTGTTGTCAATTCCCGCTGCCTCTGGGCGTACTCCTTAAAGCTTTCATTATTCTTCTGCAACAAGTTTTGCAACTGTGTCCTATTTAGAGCCATATCAGTATTGTACTGATAATGCTTAACAAAAGCTTCTACCAACTCCCTCCAGTTTCGAACATGGGATCTCTCCAACTGTATGTACCATTCCAAAGATGCACCAGTCAAGCTATCTTGGAAGAAATGCATCAATAACTTTTCGTCATTAGAATATGCAGCCATTTTCATTGCATAGGCCCGGACATGAGTCTTTGGGCAAGTAGCACCATTATATTTCTCGAAAGTAGGCGCCTGAAACTTGTGCGGAATCTTGACACCAGGGACCAGTCCCAAATCATCCAAATCCATACCCAAGGCATTCTGCTTCACAACCCCTTTCAACTGCTCTTCAATCATCCTGATTCTTTGATCATTATCAAGTCGAGGGTCAGCATCCCCACCTGGAAGAGAAAACACATCATCCTGTTGATCACCATGGCGACGGCCATGTAATGTACAGATATTGTTTCCTCCCCCTACTACAGAAGGAATCACGACATTCTTTCCTCCGCCCGGAGGGATAACAATAGAAGGAATGGGAATACCTCCGCCCGGAGGACTAGTATGGACACCATTACCATTAACACCTCCCCCCGGAGGAATAGCACTAGTATAAACACCCCCATGCATAACCACATCCTCATCGACTCTAGCAATCAGAGGCTAGACCAGAGTCCTTAACTGCTCTTGACCTTGAGCAACGCCTTGCATTAACTCCATAAACTGAGCCATGCGAGTCCGCATCTCAATCAACTCGGCTTGCATCTGATCCATGACTTTCTTCTAAATTTTCTTAAGTAGGACATGGCTGAAAAAGACTGAATCTGCAACCATAAAGAACACCCGATCAGGATCAAAAGACCAACCTCAAACACCTGCCATGCATATGAGTATGGAAATGCAATGCAAATGCCATGTTCGAATATTTCCAAGAAATCATTCAGCTTTGATTCAAAAAAAATTTTAGAGCAGAACCATAAGAAATGGATGGAAATGCTCAACAGCGAGTTTCAAATTTAATATCCCTTGGAAATACAAGAACATGTATGCAAAAATGATGATGCAGATGCAACAGACATGGGATCAAGGCTTCCATAAAGCTCTGTACTGCTGTGCTGCTGAATGGATAACTTTAAAGATCTGCTCTGAAGAGAATACCGGAATACCAGAATATTCGAATAACCAGAATACCAGGCTGATAAGTTCACACTAATAAGAGAACCATAATACCAGGTAGGATGAAGGTTACGGTTACCTACAAACCTGTAAACACCCACCCATCTCACATGTGGGTACTAGAAAACCGAGGATCCTCAATATCACGGGCTCTCAGGTCGAGAAATGATGATACGTTCACCATTTCTGGTTTGGCATCATCATTAATCGAGGAGGCCTCAACTGATTCCCCTCAAAAAGGATATCCTATAGCAAGTTCCCAACATTGGGTCCTTGGATCGAGAAGTGTAATGGGTTTGCCATTTCTGGTCTGCCATTATCACATCTCGGGAGGAGTGTCGTTACTGAGTCCTCGGGAAAGGTCACCAGAGTCGACAGCTCATACAGGGATATCTAATGGCCTACATAACATGCAGTATCAGATACCACCTATATGGGCCTCGTCTGGTTGTGGATATCGCGGAGACTTAACGTGATAACACCACACAAACGATCGACTATCCACTCTAAATCCTATGTGTATTCTCAAGCCTGGGAAGTGGGCTTATCTCTCAGAACACCCTGCCCACCAAACAGAAAAATCCAGCACAGTCCAGCACAGTATAATATATGACAACAGTAAATGAAAAACATGTAAATACAATAAAACAGTAAACATGCCACAATGTCATAAATAAAGCGAGTCAAGTAAACAGATAAACACCCTAAAATCGAAAACAAATAAGCGCTAGGATTGACTCGCTTAGGGGATGGGCCAGCAAGAGGTCAATCTCCTTTTCCCCAGCAGAGTCGCCAACTGTCGCTCCCGGGATTTTCATCCAGGTACAAACGCGAAAGTGGCGCAAAAACAGAGTCGCCAACAATGTGTATTTATCCCAAGAGAGGAAAAGGAAACACTGCATAAACCTGAGGGAAGGAAAAGCATGGTCTCGTGACCAAGAGAAACGGGTAAGGGAGTCGGTTACGCGAAGGGAAGGTGTTAGCACCCCACGCGTCCATAGTACTCGATGGGATCCACGCTTGTCGTCTCGATCAAAGGGTGTCGTCGTCTAGAGCTCCACTGCTACTGGAAAGGAAAAGGAATGGGGATGGAGAAGAACGGAGAAACGGGGGAGAAAAGAAAAAGAAGCAACTCGATAGGACATCGGCGTCCTATGCCTATGTATTCCCTCGTGGAATGGGAAAGTTAGAGTCAACGTAGTTCGGACACGAACTAAGGGGGGAGGTTGCTCGCCAAGACATCGCCGTCTCGTGCCTATGTATCCTCAATCTAACCAGAGAGAGGAAATCAGAGCAGTCGTAGTTCGACCTACGGGTCGAAAAGAGACACAGAGGTGATAAAGAAAGGTTGTGAAAGAAATGTGCTCGGAGAGATCTCGCACGATCTCCTGCCTACATATCTCCATTAACCAATGAAGAATCAGAGCGACGTAGTTCCTCTCACTAGAGAGGACTTTGTTGGTGTTTTTTATAAGCGACGTTAGATTCGCGTCCGGCAGTTAGGATCGATGCCTGTTTGCGACGGGACGGAAGTAACGTGCCCTTTTCTGAAAATAGTTTCGAAACTCTGTTAATCCCGAAGGATGAAAATGATTTGAATTTTGTTTGTGTTTTTTAGACAGCAGTGGATTGAAGTTAGTTTGTAACATGTATTGCACTAAAGTCCATGACATAGGAACGAATGCGTCGCATGGTCGTCCTAACAGGACGTATGCTAACACTCTAGAAAGGTGGAGGGAAACCCTCCTCCTTCCATTTACCATGTACTTAAGGCTCGTGGCATACAATACTTGTTGCCTTTATTACATGTTTTTTATTATTGTTTTGAGATGAGAAGAGAAGACTCAAGGAAAAGAAAACACTAAGGGGAAACTAAATTGTTCCTAATATTATCATGCAAAAGATGGCCCTAAAGTTAAGTTTAGAAGGGGGATGCTACCTATGTTAGCATGCATGGATTGATATCCTAATGTCTCTCCTACCTCCGACTTACTCAAAGAATAAGCGGAGCGAGGAATCCTACGGGATCATGTCATCAGACAAGTAAACACATGATAAATCAATCACAAAATGGACTAAAAGCAACGAAAGAGTAAACAGTGTCAGTCAACAATAATGTCACACAATCAAAGTAAAAAGGGAGCTTTAGCCAAGGGGTCATATCAACCGAGGCAAACAAGCTAGCTGTGAGATATAAGGGTGCTCATCCAATGAAATCGAGAACCACAGAGAGCCGAGTAAGGAAGGAAGATGTGAATCAGATCACATAAGCATCAACATCGGTCAATGCGAGCTATAGACGAGGTGTGGGGGTTTGATTACTAAACCCTCCTTCCACTTGACGGACTCGATAACAAGAGTAAGCTATGTTCAAAGCATCAATCATGTAATGAGAGCTAAGAACGACCTGGGACTAGAAATGGCGGGAGTCGATTGCGGACTCTCATTCCGCCTAATGCCTTCTTTGAGGACTTTTCAGGGAAATGGGGAATGGGATGCCTCATAGAGGTCTTTAGCAAAAAATGTAAACAGATACAAATAGAGCCTCCTTTGAGAGCTTTAAAACAGTAAACAGAATTACCCACCTAAAGTAGGGACTCCCAGTCATGCATCTCTATTCCTACTTCTTATGGCATCGAAAGCGGTAAAGTGCGAGGAATATAAAGAGACAAGATGTCCTACCAAACGGATATAGATATGTAGCAAAGCAACGCAAGTAAAACAACGTAAGCACCTGTTAATGTTAATGAGCAAACAAGTTAGAAACGAGCATTTACAAAGTAAACAAACTATGCCATTCAGGGAGATTTCCTTGAAGCACCTTGCACAAATTAGCAAATGAGTTAGAAATCACAAGGAAAAAGCAACAATGAAACAACCAAAGGAACAAGGCCTTAGTTGGTAAACACCTTTGGTTAAACCCTATCCACGTTAATGGACCAAAAGAAATAAAACAATTATAAACAATAGCAAAAGCTAAAGTCTACTTCAAAGTCAATTGTAAACTACAAAAGAAAGCCATTATAAGTTAGGTGAATTGAATTAAAACGTGAAAATGGACCAAGGTCAGAAGTGAAACACCTTATACGCATACTTAAAACCAATCTCAAAGTGTCACAAAGGTTTGCATTAAACTCTCTCTCCAAAGTCAATTCATTCCATGAGCAAAATCACATTTAAACTTCTCATACAAGTATGTAAAATTGTCACTCAAGTAAGGCAAATGAAATGACATGGTAAGGCAATGTTAAAGCTAAAACACCAGAGAAAAATGACCTATAAAATGTCCTAATTGAATCCCAAAAACAATCATGCCATTATACATTTAATTGGTGTCAAATACGTAGGCAAAGTGGAAGCATCGTTCGAGTTTCGTACACACAAAGCAAGCATCATTTAAGGCATATGAAATGATCAAATGCAATATTCAAGCATGTATCAATTATGCATCAAAATACACTTAATAATGTGCTAAAACTCATACTCAAAGTTGGCTCAAAGTGCCCTCATACAAGTCCTAAACATAGCCTATCTCTATGCATGCTTACACATAATATGTTCACATTGGAAAATTTGTGAAGAATAGCAAAATGTCTTTGAAAATTATGGGTAATCAACCAAGTCATTCCAAGTCCATTAGGTAATCACATTTAAATGATAGGGTTCATATCATGCACCAAACATACTCAATCAATTGCAAACATGGATCAATTTATCAATGATGCTCTTACAAGACAATGCACAAAGATGATGCTCAAAAGCAATTCAATAATCATGGCCAAGGTACCAATCAAACATAATTAGGTCATATAATCAGAGGGCTAAATGCACAACAAAAATTAGCTCCAAATGGTCAAGAGAAGATCACATTTTAGAACTTACATCACTAGATATACCATTAAGAACACATTCTTTTCCAAAATTCCCGAAAAATATCAGAACAGCCCCCAAAATGGAATTAAAAATATCCAAAAATTAAGTAACACCTCCAAGAATATACATGAATTTTATGGGAATTTTCTGATGAAGATTTCTATTTTTAATAAACACATTTGAAACGAGTAAAAGAATGGAAGAGGAACACATGAAATTGGTCAGGGGTTGCAAGGTTAGCAAATATTATGTTCGTTTCTTTATTGGGACAAAATGTAGTGGTCCAATTAGCAATGAAAATTGAGCCCAAGAAGTTTAAGTCTTGAGGGCGCATGGTCTCCTTACCGTGCTCTTCGGTCAACTATAGGGATTGAATCATGGTTGTTGATTCGTAGGGCTGATGATGATGGATAATCCGAAGGTGATAATTAGGAGGCGCACATTAACTGCTATGGGATTGCACGCGTGGGATAGGAATAAAAGGCCTACCGGACGGTGACAAGTGCCACCGCCGAAGTGGACCGCCACCACAATCTTATCCTCTTCCCATTATCTTCACATAAGAAACACATGAACCAAGCTTCTCCATTCACTTAAACATCTCTCTCTCTCTCTCTCAAACATTTTAACCTCGCCTGAACAATTAACCTCGCCGGAATCATGAAAACCTCGCCGAAGAAAGTGGTGGCGCGCGGTGGCCGCCTCCGTCCCTCTCCGGCCGACCACCTCCAACCTCAAAACACTATACAAACCCTAACTGAAATCTCGTCTACTATCCGAATCTAACACTAAAATTTCCAAAAACTCACTCATGAGATGAGATCGAACGAGTCAGAAATCAAGAACAACAAAGATCAAATCAAGCTCAAACATCAGATTAAATCCACAATGGACTTCTAAGTCCAAAGCCGCAGCTAAGAGGTTCGTTCAAGTTTCGCGTACCTGCGATCGAAGCGACAAACGGAAATCCGAAGGTTTGTTACTCTTCTTCCGCGTGAATCCTTTTTCTTCTTCTAATTCTACGCGCTTCCTCTACTTCTTCTCTAAATTCGCCTTCGCTGAATTGTGTTTGCACTGCGTGACTTTCTTCGTTTCTGTGTTGTGAGCTTGTTGTGAATTCGTTGATGCTGCTCTTCGAATTGTCGAATTCGATTTTGAATTTGTTGCGCCTTTGCTGCAGAATTTTCACTGTGAAGTTGGAGTTGAATCTTGAGAACTGCTACGGTTGCAATGATGATGATGTGACAATGATGTTGTTCTTTCGTAGACTGAAGATCGTTGAAGCTATGGTGAATCAAGTCTGAAGCGACTTCGCAGAATGCCGGCGACGTTGTTTATGTTCTGAGATTGCAGAAGAAGTGAAGATGATGATGATTGAAGAGGCGTTGAAGGTTATCCTTTGAATTTGCCGATGATGAAGCTCTCCGAAGGTTGAGATGACATTGAAGATGGAAGCAGGAGAAAATGAGGGAGAGAGTTTTGGTTCTCCAATTCTGTTAGAGTAAAAACCGTTAGATGTTAGTGGTTTTTTCTGTTATAAGTTCGGTTAGAAAAATGGTTAGAGAGATTGATTGTGAAGGTTTCTGGTTTTCTGTCATGTGAAATTGGTTAGTCCTCCGTTTGTAATGTTCTGCTGCATTTTTATTAATTTTCTGTTACGACCTTGTGTTATCCAATCCAGTTTCGGATTCTGTTAGAGGTTTTTTTATTTTTCTGGTGTGAATGAACTACTGTAAAACTTTGCTGCTATGAGCTTGTAAAAAGAAATCCTACGTATTTTCGCTGAAGTTTTCTTGTATCAAACTTTCCTTTTTTCTTTTTCATGATGTGCAGCTTTTGACATAACACAAACAAGAGATGTTTTGGATTATAGCACATGGCTAGGTTTGTCTGTGTATCTACATGGCTCATACCAAACTCAATTTAGAGGTTGTTTACAGGCTCAAAGTTGGAAGGAACCATTAGTGGATGGTGATGTTCATCTTGTTTCTACAGACAACGTTTTTGCAACATCCTGGCAGGGGTCATCTCCAAATACACCGCTTGAGATTTTAATGGAGCAGCTCCTTTTCCCCTGACAAACCTTGGAAACTATAGAAGTTGAGCTAGGCGCTTCATAATGGAAAACTCTGGCAACTACCTTTAGGAGTTTCGAAGCTAGCAAATGCTATGGAGGATATCACGTGTCCCTCTCGATGGCGCAACTGCGTTTCATGTATCATATCATTTGAAGAAACTTCTTGACCAATGAGACTTAGGTGGATAATGGGATTTAAAAGTGAACATGTAATTCCGGTTTTAAAACGGATACTTGGTTTTGAATTGAAAATGGATATTGAATTTGGAATTTATAAAATAAATGTGGGTTGAAAAACAGTTTAGAATAATTGGAGAAGTTTTGATTTTATTTGGAATTTGGATGGATTGCAAATGGGTAATTGAATGAATGAGATGGATTACGGAATAGTAATGGGCTTGAATCCTTCTTGCACCCACCAAATTGAATCAGACCATAATTTTGAAATTGAGCCTGAATAAGCCACTTATTAAATCTCGACTGAAATCCTTGAATTAAATCCCGACTTTGACCCCATCTAGTAACAACCCTCTGACACTCTTGAATTAAATTTTCCTTTGAACTTGAATCAAACTTGAAATTAACCAGGTCAAAGGCCTGCTTAAAATTGAATCGAACCAATGACCAGATTTTGAACCTCATAACCAGAACTTACAGTTGATTTGGGAGGGGATCAGAATGCCCTAACTTTCGGGTGCTCAGTCTCTTGATTTTAATCAGATGGATTCAGACTAGCATAAACTTTGATCTCAATCACTTCTCTTGAACTTGCAGTGTAGCCACATACTTGACCAGATAGCCTTGATTAAATCCTGTTTTAACTGGCACACATCTTGTGAATTCAATTCTTGCTGTAATGACCAACTGAATCTCCTTTGAGTAGGGCAAACTCGAATCACAAGAAAATGCTTGATCCCACGTCCTAGGAGCTCATGCAAATGTATGATTAATGCAGTTATGACCTAATGGATATGCAGATGGGCGCGATGCAAAAGCCAGAAAAAGGTTGATAAAAGTTAGGGCAAATTTTGGGGTGCTACAGCTGCCCCTATTCAATCAACTTGGATCAGAAGGTATTATAGCAACGAATTTCAGACATTCAAGGATACACGGAGATTGAATACCAGAAGAAACCTGAAATTTGCAACCTGTGGGTATAGTGAAATGGGGTGTTTGCCAGCCGAGGGCGCTCTACTCAATAAAATAATACGAGGACGGCCGAAGACGAACTCGAAATGGAAGACCAGTCGAAGGCGCTCTGCCCAACAAAATAATACGAGGACGGCCGAAGACGAACTCGAAAAGGAAGACCGACTGAAGGCGCTCTGCCCAACAAAATAATACGAGGACGACCGAAGAGGAACTCGAAAAGTAAGACCGACCGAATGCGCTCTACCCAACAAAATAATACAAGGACGGCCGAAGACGAACTCAAAAAGGAAGACTGGCCGAAGGCGCTCTGCCCAACAAAAGAATACGAGGACGGCCGAAGACGAATTCGAAAAGAAAGACCGACCGAATGCGCTCTACCCAACAAAATAATACGAGGACGGTCGAAGACGATCTCAAAAAGGAAGATCAAGCCGAACGTGGACTTCGCTGGGGATAAAGTGAAACAAACTCTTCTAAGTTATGCCATCTCTGCTGAGAAAGAGAACTGGGTTTCACGAAATAAGTCAGACGAGAACTGACTACCAGGTGAGGACTGGATTTCACCAAACAAGTCAGACTAGAACTGACTACCAGGCGAGAACTAGATTTCACGAAATAAGTCAGACGAGAACTGACTACCAGGCGAGAACTAGATTTCATGAAATAAGTCAGACGAGAACTGACTACCAGACGAGAACTGGATTTCACGAAATAAGTCAGGCAAGAACTGGATTTCACGAAATAAGTCAGACGAGAACTAACTACCAAACGAGAACTGGATTTCACAAAATAAGTCAGACGAGAACTGACTACCAGACGAGAACTGGATTTCACAAAATAAGTCAGACGATAACTGATTACCAGACGAGAACTGGGTTTACAAAAGAGATTGGCCAATCAAAGGCAAACTCCTAGCAAAGATACGGTCGTGAACCGAAAGGGTGAGAGGTAAAATCAATGGACTTACAAGCCACAGATAAGATGACTCCGCCGGGGAAAGGAGAAGTCTAAATAAAAGACTCTGTCGGGGAGCACAGGTAGGATGAATACATTCCTCGGCGATCTCACCGAGGATAAACCAAAATCTCCTGAGTTATGCCATCTCTGCTGAGAAAGAGAACTGGCAAACAAAATCTCCTGAGTTATGCCATCTCTGCTGAGAAAGAGAACTGGCAAACAAAATCTCCTGAGTTATGCCATCTCTGCTAAGAAAGAGAACTGGCAAAGAAAGTATCAAACCTGACTTATGCTTCGAATGCATATGTTTGAATTTTTCTATGGCGTAATGCTCCATACGAAATAGAAATGCTACGCGTTTGGGAGGATGCCATGCAAGAATGCTTATGCAATGCAAAAGAAGTGTCTCAGCAAAATAGATTCTGAAAACGAAGGCAGCTCCACCGGGGATGACAAAATAAATTGTCCTCTGAGCCCAAGAACTCTGCTGAGAAGGATCACGTTGAATAACTCCTTTGATCAATCCCTTATGCTAGAGATGAACTTGAATCAAACTTGAAATTAACCAGGTCAAAGGCCTGCTTAAAATTGAATCGAATCAATGACCAGATTTTGAACCTCATAACCAGAACTTGCAGTTGATTTGGGAGGGGATCAGAATGCCCTAACTTTCGGGTGCTCAGTCTCTTGATTTTAATCAGATGGATTCAGACTAGCATAAACTTTGATCTCGATCACTTCTCTTGAACTTGCAGAGTAGCCACACACTTGACCAGATAGCCTTGATTAAATCCTGTTTTAATTGGCACACATCTTGTGAATTCAATTCTTGCTGTAATGACCAAATGAATCTCCTTTGAGTAGGGCAAACTCGAATCACAAGAAAATGCTTGATCCCACGTCCTAGGAGCTCATGCAAATGTATGATTAATGCAGTTATGACCTAATGGATATGCAGATGAGCACGATGCAAAAGCCAGAAAAAGGTTGATAAAAGTTAGGGCAAATTTTGGGGTGATACACGAGGCATACTGCACAGTTCGCACGTAATGCTCATAATGGTCGGCACTCTGAAATGAAAATGGGTATTCTCTCTCTCTTCTATACCAGAATCCATTCACTGTTATGGATCACGAGGATCCCTTTACTCACTTGACCAAGTTCTATGAGATTGCGGGCGCGACTGGTGCACCCAAAGCTGAAGAAGAGTCTTTGTTTAAGAGACTGTTCCCGCATTCCCTCATTGGGAAGGCTAAGGAATGGTACCTTGTCCAATTAACTGCTATCATGACGGACTGGAACATGTTAGAAGAGAAGTTCTTGGAACGATTTTTTCCTCACAATCGTTTCATGGAAGCTAAAACGGCGATTGCAGTTTTCACTCAAGGTGGAAATGAGTCTCTCAACGAAGCTCGGGAGAGATTCAAGTCCATGCTTAGAAAATGCAAGGGGCACGGTTTTGATGAGCTTACGCAAGTTCATATTTTCAGAAATGGTCTTCAAATGGTTCACAAAACATTGTTGGATGCTACCGCTGGTGGATCTTTAATGACTAAAAGTGCCGAAGAAGATATTTCTATCATTGACAAGATGGCCTTAAACGACCATCAAGGGAATCAGAACCGTGGCCAATCTCAAAATAAACCGGGAGTGCTAGAGTTGGGGATAAATGATGCAATACTTGCTTAAAACAAATTACTATCTCAACAGGTTGAGTTGCTAACGTAACAAATGTCCAAGCTCCCTCAACAACTCAAAGAGATTCATGACTCACCGAGCAAGAATGCGCAAGTAGCTTGTTGTGAATTATGTAGAGGGGGTCATCCTACCAGATATTGTCCTCCGGTAGTGGAAGAAGTAAATTATGCTGGAAACCCTACGCAAGGATATCAAGGAAGACCTCCTTACCAAAATGCTCAACAACCTTACCAAAATCAACAAGGCTACCAACCAAGAAGCAACTACCAAAATCAACAAGGATATCGACAAAATCCTTACCAACTACCCCAAGATCAAAGTGGAAGTTCAAGAATGGAGGAGACTTTCACACAATTCATGCAACTATCAATGGCAACTCAAAAGAGTGCGGAAGCTTCGATCAAAAATCTTGAATCTCAAGTAGGGCAACTTGCAAAGCAATTGGCCGAAAAGCAACCGGGGTCATCCTTCTCCGCTAACACTCAAACAAATCCCAAGGAGCATTGTAAGGCCATTTTCACAAGAAGTGGAAGAACAATTGGAGGAGATATTGAAAATGAGGTGGCATTCGAAAAGGAAAATGATATTGTATTGGAGGAAGTCGAAAAAAATGATGAAAATGGTGTAGTTGACAAGAATGATGAAGAAGTAAGGAAGAAAAAAGAAAGAAAAAGAAAGGAGTATGAGAAGGAAGTTTTACAAAGAAGATTACCATATCCCCCTGCTCCTAAGAAAAAAGAGAACGATAGGCATTACGCGAGATTCTTAGAATTGTTTAGTCGGTTGCAAGTAACCGTTCCTTTCTCTGAAACTCTCGAACAAATGCCTAAGTATGTCAAATTCATGAAGGACATACTTACGAAAAAGAAGAGGTGCACAGACAAAGATAACATTGATCTTAATGCCAAATGTAGTGTCGTCATTCAAAGTGTGCTTCCGCAGAAAGAGCAAGATCCAGAAAGAGTAGCTTTACCTATTACTATAGGTAATGATTTTAAATGTAAAGCTTTGGTTGACATGGGTGCTAGTATCAATATAATTCCTTTGTATGTGGTTAAAAGACTTGAGAATATGAATGTGAAATCAACAACCATGACATTGCTACTTGCGGATAAGTCAAAAACTCGACCGCATGGTGTTGTGGAGAATGTGCTTGTAAAAGTGGACAAATTCTTGTTTCCGGTTGATTTCGTGATCATTGGCATGGATGAGGATGAAGATACGCCAATTATTCTGGGAAGACCGTTCATGAAAACCGCCAAAAAATGTTGGTAGACGTTGATGAAGGCGTAATGAATGTGAGAATTAAGTCCAGTGGTAAGGAGGAAGAAGCTTGTTTTACATTATTCAAAGGAGTGATGTATGCAAATCAAGTATATGAAAGCGTTCATAATGAGAAAGAATTGGAAAGAGAGGCTTTGTGGAAGAAAAAAGATGAAGATGCAAAAGTGGCTATGTTGCGATCATGTTGGGATTTTTCCTTCTTGAAAAAAAAAGGATCAAAATAAGGACATCATAACGGTTGAAGTTCTTGTTCATAAAGTGTGTTTCTCTCGAAAGCTAATTCTTTAGCTTTTGGTTTCGAGGTGTCAAGCCTCTGGACCGTCAACCTTAACCGACGTTAAACAAGCACTTGTTGGGAGGCACCCCAACATTGTAAGTATTTCTTTTTTCTTTGTTGTTTAGATGATTTAAGTTGTTTAAGAACTGGTGTAGTGTGGTAGCAGATGCAGAAAAAAATTTCAAAAAAAAACTGTCATGTTTGCTGGAAAGTTCGCTTTGCGAACCTGGGGCGAGCATTGGCTGGCTTGTTCGCATTACGAACTTAGCGAGACTGGAAAATAATTTTCTGCTGCCACCTCATTAAACAAGGATTTTTTTATGGGTGGGCTAGACACTTGGGCCCATGACCCATCTCATTTTTTGATTATTAAGAGGCAACCCTACTCCCTTGGTAATTCTCACTCTTGCCTCTCTCACAAACACACTCACAAGTGAACCTCTCTCACGTTTGCTCGTTCCTATCATTCTTTCACCAAGTTTTTCCCAAGTACTAACAAGTTCAGGTTTTAATTTATTTTTTTTTCTCTTTGTTGTTTTCTATTAGGCAATGTGGTTAGGTTGAACATTAGAGACAATTTTATTCTAGGTTTAAAAAGTGTACAATTCACCTCTAGTTTAATGTTTATTTGTTGTTGCATGTTCAATTTTAGGAAAACTTTAGAATAAAGGTTGTATTGTGCAAACAAGTCTGATGTTGGAATAGTTGGGAGCTATTGTTTGGAAATTTTTTGCAGGTTCACTGACAAGTTCGCTTTGCGAACCTGGGAGAGCATTCACCAGAACCTCGCTTTGCGAATCTGGGGCGAATATTCGCCAGGCTTCGCTTTGCGAACTTTGCGTGAACAAACCAGAATTTTGAAATTTTTTTATTTTATCTCAGTTTCGAATTCTATTTTGTTCCTATTTCTAATAAACTATTTTGCTAGCTGGTTGTGTTTTTTCTGGTGTTTTTGCAGATGGCTCCAAAGATCAACCCTGCGAAAAAGAGAAAAGCCACTACTTCACGACAAGTTCCGATTCAATTCGACAGTGATCACTTTAGAGGGGAAAAACAGGCCGCAAGATACCTAACTTTGGAAAGGCGATCCATTTTACCCGAGAAGAGATTTAACCTGAATCCGCAAGGGAGATACCTATCGGTGGTTGAACTCCTAGAAGAGAAAAAGTGGGGAAGACTGATAACTCATGTGGATAGTTACAATGTTGAAATGGTTCACGAGTTCTATGCTAATCCCCTCCCAGATGATGGGGAGCCTTTTGGTTGGACAACTTTTGTTGGGGGAAAAGTGGCGAGGTTTGATAGAGGAACCATTAATACTGTTCTTGAAAATCCTTTACCTTTGAGAGCAAGTAAAATTGATGACTTTCATAGAACTTTGCACCTCCACAGAGACATAGCGGCCATGACTAGAGACCTTTTACAAAAAAGTAAAACTGTAGAGCTCAACCCATCTGGGGTTGCCATAAGATACCGTCGTGAAGATATGCGACCTTTGGCACAATTAATCTTGCTTTTGGTTGTCACCAACATTAAGCCAAAGTCACATACATCGACCATTCCTATTTACCTTGCCCATCTGGTCCACAGCATAATGGCCAACGTCGAGATCGATGTAGCCAGGATTATAGCGACGAGATAAGGGTTGTTGTTGAGAGTGGGCTTGGTTCCGCTTCTAGGAAGAACGCTCATATTGCCTTCCCTTGTCTCATTATGACTCTGTGTGTGCATGCTGGGGTTGATGTCCCTGCACGCCGTCAGGTGACTATCCCGTCTGCTATCGATGACCGTTATGTGGATAAGTTTTGTAAACCAAAGGGGGTGAGGGGTGAGACTTCTGGTACTGGTGCTGATGCTGGCACAAGGGCTGGCGATGGGTCTGGTAGTTCTGGTTCTCAACAATTTTATCCGTATCAGCAAGAAATTTGCCAATTTAATTGGGATTGGATGGCGGCTTCTCAGCGCGCCATGACAGACTTACATGACCCTATGCAGGATTTGCAGCTGCAAATACGTGAACCCGCCGTGGATCACACTATGAAGACAAGGGAGCAATTCCTTGCTCATGCTGGTTGTCCTGAGGCCAGGCTAATTTTTGGAGGGGGAGCAGATACGGCTGGTCCTGAAGATGCTGATGCGGAGGATGATGGCGATGCTGATGATGTGGAGGTTTCTGGTTCTGTATCTGGTTCAAAGGAGGAAGAGATAGAGGTGTCCAATTCCGAGTCCGAAGAGGACTGATTTTGTTGTTATCATTTTGTACTTCCTTTGCGCGTCAAAGTGAAGTTTTCCTATGTTTTATGTTATTATACTTTTTGTATCAGTTTGTAGTACTGTACTTTATCCACTTGTTGG
The DNA here is from genome assembly GCA_022829125.1 of Lathyrus tuberosus. Classification (NCBI taxonomy): domain Eukaryota; kingdom Viridiplantae; phylum Streptophyta; class Magnoliopsida; order Fabales; family Fabaceae; genus Lathyrus; species Lathyrus tuberosus. Next base: position 102,656 of record JALAZF010000019.1, read on the forward strand.
ATTATTTTGAGATATTATGATGTACTTGTACCCATTGAGGTACTAATGACTTTTGTTGGTGTTTTCACACCAAAGCACTTTTATGATATTATGATTATTATGTTGTTTTCAGTTAAATTTGTTTAGTTTCATTTTTATTTTAGTTTTTATTATTATTGTTGTTAAGAGTTGAATTTTTCAGTTAACGAATGTTCAACTCTTAAATTGTTGGTATGCTTTTTATCGTTTTATGTTTGTATGCTTGTGGAAGTTTAATGTTTCCATCTTTTGGATATGGTTGTGGAAGAACTTATAGGTTGGTGTTGTGTTCATCAAAGAAGATTCCTCCAAGTTGGATGGCTATGATAGTTATTTAAGCATGTATTGTTGGCAAGGTACATAGTTACCTAGTTCTAGAATTTAGATTGTGTTAGAACTTTTTGTCTTTGTACAAATGAAATTGTGTTTCTTGTTACAACTTTATTAATTGCTTATGTAATTTAGGTCCAAAAACTACAAAAGTGAGAAATCTCCATGGTTTACTAAATGCATTGGATTGATGATGAATTTTGTCTTATACTTCTAATTCAAGCTTTATCTTGTGATTTGTGTGATATTATGGAAGCATTAGAAATGATCAAGGCACTTGTTGATATTGAGCACAACCATTTCCAAACAGTGATTTACCCGTGAGTAGCAAGTATTCGTTAGCCATGTGAGCCTAAACAGTTTAGATCTCGTTTAGTGATGAACTTTGTGTTGTACGTAATTTGAAAATCAAGTTCATCATTGAATTTTTTAGAGTTTCTAAAAAAATTTCTTCTTGAACCTTGGAACTTTGTTTTATTGATTTCCTTGCCTTAAAAAGCAAGGAGTATTCACTTAAGGTCTAGTTGAAAATAAGTTGGGGAGAATGAAAAAGAAGATTGGTAAATTGCTCAAACTTTAAAAAAAAAATTCAAACAAGCATGAAAAGAAAAAGAAAAAGTGAATATGTATATAAAAAAAAGAGAAAGAGAATGTTTGCTTGAATAAGAAAAATAGAGTCCAATAATTGTGCATAAGGAAGTTTGAGAAGGTTGGTGATAAAGGAATGAAATTGGTGAATGAAGTTGAGATGTTTGTGAATACCTTGTATAGTGAATGTTCTTGTGCATCGAAAATTTCGATTCAATGACCTTTAGAAATGTCCCTTTATTGTTAACCCGACCAAGCTACAACCTTAAAAGCCCTTAGTGATCTTTTGCTTCCATGATTTTTTATGTGATCGATTAGATATTGTATGAATTGCTTTGTATTTGCATCATTTGTCATTTGAGCGAAATTGCCTCGCGGTTGCAAACGCGTTAATTTCCTTCAATCTTTTTTCGAAGAGGAGTGTTAGAGTGACATGAGCATGATAGATTAGTTGTCTCTTGAAACATTATCTGAGATTTGTTTAAGAATCAAGTTCTTTTGCATTGTCGATTCTAGGAGTGTGTAATTATTGCTTTGTTAGAATTGTTGTTTATTTGAGCCGTTTATCTTTTCTTGGTTGAATTAAATGTTCGAGAAAATCCTCTTATTTTAAATGAGAGGCATACTTTGCTTGAGGACAAGAAAAGAGCTAGTTGGGGAGAGTTTATTAGATGTCAAACATGACTAATATTTCTATTGTATACTTGGCATTTTCAAGCTTTTCTATGTGAAATTGTGGACTTTACTCATGAATTATTATTGTTCTTCAAACCTTGTTTATATACCTTTGGTGCTTGTAATATGTATGCTATTGTGCAGGAAAAGGCACTAATTGATCAAGATGTAAAACACAAAGAGATGATGCAAGTTGCCAAAGAAAAGAGGAAAACATCAGCAAGTTCGCTTTGCAAACTTGCCAGCGAACGTTCGCTTTGCAAACTCTGGCGAAGTCCCCAGCGAATGGTCCCAGACTTGGACAGTAGGAAAAGGGACTAAAGTTTGCTTTGCGAACTCCCAAGGAATGTTCACTGATTTACTCGCTTTGCGAAGGACCTGGCGAAAAACCCTTGGCTGAGGCAGTAAGAAAAGGGGCCTAAGTTCGCTTTGCAAACTTTTTGGCGAATAGTTCGCTTTGCGAATAAAAGTTCGCATTACGAACTTATACAGACAAACAAGAGCGGTTTAGCTTATCAGAAGGCACTTCAGGTGCCACTTTCATCATTCGCTAGGCGAACAGATCATTCGCAGTGCGAATGTGTCTGATTTCAAGTGTACTTTAAATAGATTTTATGCATTTTCTTGGGATCATAACTTCACTTTAACACACCAAAACCTATTTTTCTGATTTTTCTTCATCTAAGAGAGATTCTTCACATAGAGAAGTTGGATTTGCATCCGATCTTGATTCTTCGACGCGGATGCTTTTTCATCTCCTCACGAAACTTGTGAAGCAAGCTACCATGAATATGTGTAGCTAAATGTAACGCCCCGTTTTGCCAATTTTGTTTATTGAGTCGTTTTGATTATTTTATTATTATTTTATTGTATTTTCGACTTTTATGTGAAAATATGTTATTTTTCGGCGGGAATATATTTTATCGCGTTTTGGGATCGTTTGCGAGAAATTTGAGTGTAGGGGTATTTTGGGCATTTGGGTGTATTTTGATTAAGTTAGAATAAATAGAAAGTATAGAAAGAAAAAGAAAGAAAAACCAGAAAAATAGAGAAGAAGAAAAGAGAAGAGAAAGAAGAAAAGAGAGAAAAAACTTGTGAAGGAAGAAATCAATCTCCCGACTTTCTAGAACGCGAATTTATCGGGTAAGGGTGCGAAACTCGATTATACTATGATTGTGTATGATTATGTATGTTTTGTGTGGATGTTTTGGTTGGTTTTTCCATATGTTTCCGTTTATGCCGTATTTGACGAAATCGATAGAAACCAATGTTTTTACGGTCGAAAAGTCGTATAAATACATGTGTTGGTTGGTTATATGTATGTGAGCTGCTGTTTAAAGTTTCATGAAGTTCGATTATGTTTTGGTTAGTTTTCGTTATGTTTCCGTTGTTTTGTCCGTTTAGGTCGAATTGTAGGAAATCGATAGAAACCGATGTTTTCACGGTTAGAATTCGAAATAAATTACGTAGTTGTATCGAGCAATGTTAGGTCGTCGTATAGCGTGCTTTTTATTCGATTTGGTGAGTTTTGAAAAATCTGGTTTTTGAAAGGTTGAAATTTAATCGAAAAATCGAACATCGTAGAAATTTCGTTTATGTGTTCTAAATTGTTCTTATGTGTTTGGTGGTTGGGCGTATATGTTTGTTTCGGTGAAAATGTTCGATTTAGTCGAGTTTCCGGGCATTTTGGAAAAGGGACAGCAATGGTGTATTTTGAGAAATTCTGGTTTTTAAGGAAAAACAGAGCATGAATCGATGCATAACAGCTATGTATCGATACGAAATGGTTTATGTATCGATACATAACCCCTATGCATCGATACATACTGTGAAAATTGGGAAAAAACAGCATTTTCACTACAGCATGTGTCGACACATGCGTACTATGTATCGATACATGAGGTCTTTTTGTATCGATACATAAAGCCTATGTATCGATACATACTGTGCTGAACCATAAAATTCTGGTTTGTCGGGGAAACTTCGGAAATTCATATCTCTTGAACCGTAAGTCGGTTTTGGTCCCCGTTCGAAGCGTTGGGAAGCTAACGAGATGTTCTTTCTAGGAAAAATAGTTTTGAGGTCTGAACCTAGTCCAATCGGTACAGTTTTTTCGAACCGTTTCGTAGTGTCGGGCGTCCGGTTTATGTTTTTACGTTATTTTGAAATATTCATATCTTCTTCGTTGTTTATCCGATTTAAGTGTTCTTTATACGGATGTGAAGCTAAAAATACGTTCTATGATTTGGTGAAGAAATATATTATTTTTAGCCGACTTTTGGCCGACTTTACCGATTAATCGTGAATAGTTGTTTTTGATGAGATGTTGTGATGATGATTTGTGGCCGAAAGGCAAGAAAATGCTATGTGTGATATTTGATGATATATGCATGATTGTTGATGTGTGTGAGCATGCAATGTGAAAGTCATGAGTCGTTGTATGCCAAGCATCATATTGTGCATTGTTGAAACGTCCTGAGTGACGATTTGATTCTTGAGGGAATCCACTATACCATCGTGTGCCTCAAAAATACGAGGCGTTGCCTGAGGACTTAAAGCGATATGTATAGACGATTGTGGGATTCTTTGGAGACTTAAAGCAATCCTTAACGCCGTGTGCCTCGAAAAAATGAGGCGTTGCCTGAGGACTTAAAGCGACGGGTGAACATCGTAGGCCCGACGGGGAGTTACTTGAGATTCTCAGTAACGAGCGATGGTTCCAATAGTTCCTGAGTGAATTGATGATGAGACAAGAGACATTGGAAGTTGGTACCACATGGCATGTGCATAGAGTCGTTGTGTCTGTCTATGTGCATTGCATAAATCATGAGTCATTTGTGCATGAATTTGTGAATGTGATTTAATGAGATGGAATATGTGTGATTGTATTGTGAATGATTGATGGGTAGTGGTATTTGACACTTGTGAATTGTACTGTGTGTTGTTATAATTGATCTGTGTGTTTTGGTGGTGAGAATACGTTATTGTGCAATTTTTGTGTTAATATATAATCTTATGCAATTATATTATGGTTGTTTTTCTCACCCTTCTGCTGTTTTATAACGCTCTATGAGGCGTTGCAGATTAGAGTTGCTGGAGGTATTCTTTTGTGAAGAGTTGCGTCTTCATTATTTTGGTCGGTCGGCTCTGATATGTGACTCCAGGTAGCATAGGGTGGCCGTGTGTGATTGTTTTGTTTATCTGATGATATATTTTGGCTGTACATGTATAACTTGATGTATGACGGGCAAGTTTATATGTATATATGTATATGTGTTATTCAGATTTTAGATCTTTCCGCTTTAATTCTAATTTCTGAAAAGTGGGTGTAAGGAACGAAGTTTCCTCTGTATGATTGTTACCCCACGTTGCATATCTAAATGAGCAGGTGTTGCATGTTAGTTGTTTGGTTACTTTGATGTGATTCTCCCTTTCTATGCCATGATAATTCAATGATACTCTGATCAATTTTCGAATTTTCTTTTACCGCCTTAATTGCGTGTTTTGGGGGTATAGATCGGGGGCGTCACATTAAGTGGTATCAGAGCCAGTCCGTGTCAGTTGTGTTTGTTGTGTCAGTTAGGTCTGTTGAGTCTGGCATATTGGGCGAGTTGTGTTGAGCAAGTGGTTGTTTAACCATAGTTTCTGTATTTGGACGAACAGAATATGGCTGGTCGTAATGATGCTGCTCTGGCTGCTGCGATGGAGGCAATGGCACGAGCTGTGCAGGGTGCACCGAATGCAGCAGGAAATGACGAGTTTAGAAAGAATAAGCCGCCGGTCTTTAAAGGGAAACATGATCCGGATGGTGCACAGTTGTGGTTGAAAGAGATTGAGAGGATTTTCAGGGTAATGGATTGTGACGAGGATGATAAGGTGAGGCTGGGCACTCACATGTTACATGAAGAGGCTGACGACTGGTGGATCAGTACTCGTCAAGTGTTGGAAGCTGAGGAGGAGGAAGAAGAGATTACGTGGGAAGTGTTTAGCCGAGAGTTTCTAAGGAAGTATTTTCCGGAAGATGTCCGAGGAAAGAAGGAGATTGAGTTTTTGGAACTAAAACAAGGTAATTTATCTGTTGTTGAGTATACTGCTAAGTTTGTGGAACTTGTGCAGTTTTATCCTCACTATGTGGAAGCGACTGCTGAATTTTCTAAGTGTGTAAAGTATGAAAGTGGGTTGCGTCCTGAGATAAAGCAGGCGATTGGTTATCAGAGGATTCGCAGGTTTGCTGATTTGGTGGAATGCTGTAGGATCTATGATGAAGACAGTAAGGCTCGTTCTGCTCACTATAAAAGTGTAAGTGACAGGAAAGGGAAGCAACAGTTCCGTGGTGGACCGTATGTGTCACCGGCTGATAAAGGTAAACAAAGGAGTACTTTTGATCGTAGGTCAGGTGGAGGTGGTATGTCTAATTCTCCTAGGTGTTTTAAATGTGGTGAATTGGGTCATCGCCAGCATGAGTGTAGGAGGAATGTGATTAAGTGTTCTAATTGTGGTGGTATTGGGCATGTCTTAGCTGATTGTAAAAGGAAGAATGTCATGAAGTGTTACAATTGTGGAGAACCTGGTCACATTAGTTCGAAGTGTCCTAATCCGAAGAAGGCTCAGACTAGTGGGAAAGTGTTTTCGTTGGCAGGGACTCAGACTTCAAAGGTAGATCGTCTGATAAGAGGTACTTGCTTTATTAATAATATGCCTTTAATTGCTATTATTGATACTGGAGCGACTCATTCGTTTGTTTCGTCTGAGTGCGCGAAGAGTTTGAATCTTGTGTTGTCCGTAATGGATTTTGAGATGGTTATCGATACTCCAGCGATGGGGTCAGTAACTACTTCTTTGGTGTGTCTAAGTTGTCCTTTGGCCATTTATGGCAAATACTTTGTGATGGATTTAGTGTGTTTACCGTTGGAAGGATTAGATGTGGTGTTGGGAATGAACTGGTTGCAATTTAATCGGGTGCACATTGATTGTTATCATAAGCTTGTAAGGTTTCCTTCTCTTGAGGAAGATGAAGACTCGAGTTTCTTGTCTACTAAAGAGTTGAAGAAACTTTTAGCGGATGAAGCTCAGTTGTTTGGTGTGTTTGCATTGTTATCGGTGGATAGTCAAGTTTCACTTGATGTGTTTCCTGTTGTGTGCGAATTTCCTGAGGTGTTTCCTGAGGATATTTCAGATGTACCGCCAGTGAGAGAGGTGGAATTTTCGATAGATCTAGTTCCTGGTACTAGACCTGTTTCTATGGCACCTTATAGAATGTCGGCATCTGAATTGGTGGAGTTGAAAAAGCAGTTGAATGAGTTGTTGGAAAAGAGGTTCGTGAGGCCAAGTGTTTCTCCTTGGGGTGCTCCAGTTTTGTTAGTGAAAAAGAAAGATGGGAGTATGAGGTTATGTATTGATTATCGCCAGTTGAACAAAGTGACGATTAAGAATAAGTATCCGCTTCCAAGGATTGATGATCTGATGGATCAGTTGGTTGGTGCTTGTGTATTTAGTAAGATCGATTTGAGATCGGGGTACCATCAGATAAGAGTGAAAGAACAGGATATTCAGAAGACGGCCTTTAGAACACGGTACGGTCATTATGAATATTCGGTGATGCCGTTCGGGGTTTCTAATGCGCCTGGTGTGTTTATAGAATACATGAATCGGATTTTCCACGAGCATTTGGATCATTTTGTGGTGGTGTTTATTGATGATATTTTAATCTATTCTAAGTCTCGTGAGGAACATGCAGAGCATTTGCGTATTGTTTTGCAGGTTTTGAAGGAAAGGAAGCTTTTTGCCAAATTGTCCAAGTGTGAATTCTGGTTGTCTGAGGTGAGTTTTCGTGGGCACGTAATTTCAGGTAACGGTATTGCTGTGGATCCATCTAAAGTAGAAGCAGTTCTACAATGGGAGGCTCCTAGATCCGTTACTGAAATTCGAAGTTTTCTAGGTTTGGCTGGTTATTACCGGAGGTTCATTGAAGGTTTTTCTAAGCTAGCTCTTCCTTTGACGCAGTTGACTTGTAAGGGCAAAGCGTTCATTTGGGATATTCAATGTGAAGAGAGTTTTTGTGAGCTGAAGAGAAGATTGACGACAGCTCCAATTCTTATTTTACCGAATCCTAATGAACCATTTATTGTGTATTGCGATGCTTCTTTAATTGGTTTGGGTGGTGTGCTGATGCAGGAAGGTAAGGTTGTGGCTTACGCTTCAAGGCAGTTAAGAGTTCATGAGAAAAACTATCCTACTCATGATCTTGAATTAGCGGCTGTAGTTTTTGTGTTGAAGATTTGGAGGCACTATCTCTATGGTGCGAGGTTCGAGGTCTTTAGTGATCATAAAAGCTTGAAATATTTATTTGATCAGAAAGAGTTGAACATGAGACAGCGGAGATGGTTGGAATTCTTGAAAGATTACGACTTTGGCTTGAATTACCATCCTGGTAAAGCTAATGTGGTAGCCGATGCATTGAGCCGGAAATCGTTGCATATGTCCGCATTGATGGTGAAAGAGTTGGAACTTTTGGAATCATTTAGGGACTTGAGTGTGGTTTGTGAAGTGACGTCGGTGAGTGTGAGGCTTGGAATGTTGAAAGTTACTAATGAATTTTTGTTGTCGGTTAGTGAGAAACAAAAGCTGGATTTGAAATTCGTTGATTTGATGAGGAATGAGAATGTGGATTTCAAGGTTGATAATTTTGGTGTTTTGAGATTTCGTGGTCGGATTTGTATACCTGACGATGCGGAGTTGAAAAGAATGATTTTGGAGGAAGGACACCGAAGTAATTTAAGTATTCATCCGGGAGCGAATAAGATGTACCAAGATTTGAAGAAGATTTTCTGGTGGTCTGGTTTGAAAAGAGATGTGGCTCAGTTTGTGTATGCTTGTTTGACTTGTCAGAAATCGAAAGTGGAACATTTGAGACCTAGTGGTTTGTTGCAACCGTTGGATATTCCTGAGTGGAAATGGGATAGCATTTCGATGGATTTTGTGACGGGATTACCGAACACTCAGCGAGGGCATAATGCTATTTGGGTGATTGTAGACAGGCTGACTAAATCGGCGCATTTTATTCCGATTGACATCAGTTTTTCTTTGGAACGGTTAGCTGAGATCTATATCAGTGTGGTGGTGAAATTGCATGGAGTTCCTTTGAGTATTGTTTCTGATCGAGATCCTAGGTTTACATCGAGATTTTGGGAAAGTTTACAGAAGGCTTTGGGTTCTAGATTGAGGTTGAGTTCGGCTTATCATCCGCAGACAGATGGTCAGACCGAAAGAACTATTCAGTCGTTGGAGGATTTGTTGAGGTCGTGTGTTTTGGAACAAGGTGGTGCGTGGGACAGTTATCTTGCTTTGGTTGAGTTCACGTATAATAACAGTTTCCATTCTAGTATCGGAATGGCACCTTTTGAGGCTTTATATGGGCGAAGATGTAGAACGCCGTTGTGTTGGCACGAAACTGGTGAGAGTTCTGTGGTTGGACCGGGATTAGTGCAACAAACGACGGAAAAGGTAAAGTTTATTCGTGAGAAAATGAAAGCTTCTCAGAGTAGACAAAAGAGTTATCATGATTGAAGACGAAAGGATCTTGAGTTTCAAGAGGGTGATCACGTATTTCTGAGGGTTACGCCGGTAACGGGTGTTGGTCGTGCTTTGAAATCTAAGAAGCTTACTTCTCGATTTATTGGTCCTTACCAGATATCTGCGAGAGTGGGTGCTGTAGCGTATCGTGTGGCGTTACCGCCAAATCTGTCGAATTTGCATGACGTTTTTCATGTTTCACAGCTTCGAAAGTATGTTCCGGACCCTTCACATGTGATTCCGATGGACGAGGTGGAAGTAAGGGATAACCTTACGATCGAGGCATTACCAGTTAGTATTTTGGATCGCGAGGTGAAGCGGTTGAGGGGTAAAGAGATTGCACTTGTGAAAGTGGCGTGGGGAGGCGCTGCTGATGGTAATCTGACGTGGGATTTGGAAAGTAGGATGCGGGAGTCGTATCCGGAGTTGTTTGTATCAGGTAAGATTTTCGAGGACGAAAATTTCTAAGTGGGAGAGAATTGTAACGCCCCGTTTTGCCAATTTTGTTTATTGAGTCGTTTTGATTATTTTATTATTATTTTATTGTATTTTCGACTTTTATGTGAAAATATGTTATTTTTCGGCGGGAATATATTTTATCGCGTTTTGGGATCGTTTGCGAGAAATTTGAGTGTAGGGGTATTTTGGGCATTTGGGTGTATTTTGATTAAGTTAGAATAAATAGAAAGTATAGAAAGAAAAAGAAAGAAAAACCAGAAAAATAGAGAAGAAGAAAAGAGAAGAGAAAGAAGAAAAGAGAGAAAAAACTTGTGAAGGAAGAAATCAATCTCCCGACTTTCTAGAACGCGAATTTATCGGGTAAGGGTGCGAAACTCGATTATACTATGATTGTGTATGATTATGTATGTTTTGTGTGGATGTTTTGGTTGGTTTTTCCATATGTTTCCGTTTATGCCGTATTTGACGAAATCGATAGAAACCAATGTTTTTACGGTCGAAAAGTCGTATAAATACATGTGTTGGTTGGTTATATGTATGTGAGCTGCTGTTTAAAGTTTCATGAAGTTCGGTTATGTTTTGGTTAGTTTTCGTTATGTTTCCGTTGTTTTGTCCGTTTAGGTCGAATTGTAGGAAATCGATAGAAACTGATGTTTTCACGGTTAGAATTCGAAATAAATTACGTAGTTGTATCGAGCAATGTTAGGTCGTCGTATAGCGTGCTTTTTATTCGATTCGGTGAGTTTTGAAAAATCTGGTTTTTGAAAGGTTGAAATTTAATCGAAAAATCGAACGTCGTAGAAATTTCGTTTATGTGTTCTAAATTGTTCTTATGTATTTGGTGGTTGGCCGTATATGTTTGTTTCGGTGAAAATGTTCGATTTAGTCGAGTTTCCGGGCATTTTGGAAAAGGGACAGCAATGGTGTATTTTGAGAAATTCTGGTTTTTAAGGAAAAACAGAGCATGAATCGATGCATAACAGCTATGTATCGATACGAAATGGTTTATGTATCGATACATAACCCCTATGCATCGATACATACTGTGAAAATTGGGAAAAAACAGCATTTTCACTACAGCATGTGTCGACACATGCGTACTATGTATCGATACATGAGGTCTTTTTGTATCGATACATAAAGCCTATGTATCGATACATACTGTGCTGAACCATAAAATTCTGGTTTGTCGGGGAAACTTCGGAAATTCATATCTCTTGAATCGTAAGTCGGTTTTGGTCCCCGTTCGAAGCGTTGGGAAGCTAACGAGATGTTCTTTCTAGGAAAAATAGTTTTGAGGTCTGAACCTAGTCCAATCGGTACAGTTTTTTCGAACCGTTTCGTAGTGTCGGGCGTCCGGTTTATGTTTTTACGTTATTTTGAAATATTCATATCTTCTTCGTTGTTTATCCGATTTAAGTGTTCTTTATACGGATGTGAAGCTAAAAATACGTTCTATGATTTGGTGAAGAAATATATTATTTTTAGCCGACTTTTGGCCGACTTTACCGATTAATCGTGAATAGTTGTTTTTGATGAGATGTTGTGATGATGATTTGTGGCCGAAAGGCAAGAAAATGCTATGTGTGATATTTGATGATATATGCATGATTGTTGATGTGTGTGAGCATGCAATGTGAAAGTCATGAGTCGTTGTATGCCAAGCATCATATTGTGCATTGTTGAAACGTCCTGAGTGACGATTTGATTCTTGAGGGAATCCACTATACCATTGTGTGCCTCAAAAATACGAGGCGTTGCCTGAGGACTTAAAGCGATATGTATAGACGATTGTGGGCTTCTTTGGAGACTTAAAGCAATCCTTAACGTCGTGTGCCTCGAAAAAATGAGGCGTTGCCTAAGGACTTAAAGCGACGGGTGAACATCGTAGGCCCGACGGGGAGTTACTTGAGATTCTCAGTAACGAGCGATGGTTCCAATAGTTCCTGAGTGAACTGATGATGAGACAAGAGACATTGGAAGTTGGTACCGCATGGCATGTGCATAGAGTCGTTGTGTTTGTCAATGTGCATTGCATAAATCATGAGTCATTTGTGCATGAATTTGTGAATGTGATTTAATGAGATGGAATATGTGTGATTGTATTGTGAATGATTGATGGGTAGTGGTATTTGACACTTGTGAATTGTACTGTGTGTTGTTATAATTGATCTGTGTGTTTTGGTGGTGAGAATACGTTATTGTGCAATTTTTGTGTTAATATATAATCTTATGCAATTATATTATGGTTGTTTTTCTCACCCTTCTGCTGGTTTATAACGCTCTATGAGGCGTTGCAGATTAGAGTTGCTGGAGGTATTCTTTTGTGAAGAGTTGCGTCTTCATTATTTTGGTCGGTCGGCTCTGATATGTGACTCCGGGTAGCATAGGGTGGCCATGTGTGATTGTTTTGTTTATCTGATGATATATTTTGGCTGTACATGTATAACTTGATGTATGACGGGCAAGTTTATATGTATATATGTATATGTGTTATTCAGATTTTAGATCTTTCCGCTTTAATTCTAATTTCTGAAAAGTGGGTGTAAGGAACGAAGTTTCCTCTGTATGATTGTTACCCCACGTTGCATATCTAAATGAGTAGGTGTTGCATGTTAGTTGTTTGGTTACTTTGATGTGATTCTCCCTTTCTATGCCATGATAATTCAATGATACTCTGATCAATTTTCGAATTTTCTTTTACCGCCTTAATTGCGTGTTTTGGGGGTATAGATCGGGGGCGTCACACTAAACACATCTTGTGTCAAGATTAGTGGTAGATAATCCATCATTTTGTATGTATTTATCTTGATTGTAAGTTTGTGAACTTTGTTGATGATAAATATAGAAGAAAAACTTTGTTTACATGGTTTATATTTTGTTTTAATTCATGATCGAGAGATATGTTCTAAAACTTGACCTAAGTTTCAATCCATCAATAATCATAAGGCTAGAGATAGTTTGAAAGTTGATGTTCATAAATATTGAACTTGAATGTTATCATATTGGTAGTTTGAGTGAGAGATCATCAAAGGATCAATATGATAAATCTCACAACAAGTGTTAGAGATAAACTTGTTGAGAGGATATGTGGTTATATTTATCGTTAACAAGTTCACACGCTTTATCGAGTAAATACGTATAAAATGGATTATCGGACCCTAATCTTGTCATGTTTTTACCAAACTCTAAAACCAATTTCTTTACCGTTGATTACTAAATTTTATGCAAACGATCTGATACGAAAAACCAAACTCTTTGTTACTTAAAAGTTTGAAACGCTTTTGACTATAGAACGGCGGCAATATACATTTAATCCCTGTGGATACGATAAAACACCCCCCGAAATACTTTTCAAAAGTATCGTGTATCGACTATTTCAGGTGTACACCTTTATAGCCACCACACTACATCCTAAAAGGCCAAGTAGGGTAAAGGGATACTAAGGTCCTCAGCTTCTCAGGCTCTTAGGTTGAATGTAGAAAATGTTTTCACGATTGCTCGTTTAACAAATACCACCCTCAATAGGGCATTCACTGAGCGGGTGTTGTACCCCAAAAATTTCCCTCTTATTTCTGACCCTAATTGGCTTACACTTCTCATTCATATGCATCTCCATTAGGTCATGACGATCATAATCATGCATTTTATTAGGCTTCAGAAGGCATGGGATCAAGGTATTTTGTACAAGCTGAGGTTTCTCTATTCTTGTGACACCCTCTTCCTCATTCAGGGATGACTCAAGTTGTTTCCTCATTAGTCACGTGTGAAAGCTAGAGTTTGGACTATTGGTCATGGTGAGCTTATTGTTCCTCAAGCTGCAAGGTTCTCTTCTATCAAAACCCGCCAAGAACATTTGAATTAGGGCTTTCTCTGGTATGCAATTGGAATTCATCGGATTTAGGGTTTATATGATCTTATACCCTTCAATGTCACTTGCTTCAAGGTCTTCAATGTCATTATTAGTTTAACTAAGGAGACTTTGAATCAGATTTGTCGAGCCACTATTCATTTATGGGAGATTAGGGTTTCTCACCTTTGGTATTTGAGCTTGATAAGTGTCATTCAGTTGAGGTTCGTTGCAAAGTACAAGTTGATTTGGACTTTAGAGCGAAGTTTAGTTTGGATTCTTTAAATATTAGTGAGTCCTTGAGTCTATTTTAATCAAGTTTGTCAAGGATTGGTTGGAAGAACACATTTAAATGGACTTTTTGGCAAGTAAATTACTTGAAGTTCAAAGGCGTAATCATCTGGTTTCAAGTCATATCTCAAGAATGATTCTAAGTGATTTCAAGCCATGATTCAAGTTTCTTTTCAAGAAATACTTCAAGTGATTCAAGTCAATTTTGTTGTCGGACCTTTTCAAAAGTAGCAAAAGAATTCAAGGATTACCACAAAAATTCATTGATAAAGGATAATCATTTCTGAATTAATCTCATATTAAAATCCAAGGTTTGTAAATCCTTCAAATTGCCCTTTCATTTCAATAATCATTCAAATTTCAAATTGCCATTTTCTTTTTCTAAATCCAATCTCGTTTCAATTTATAAGTCCATGTTTCATTCCAATTTCTAAATCATTCAAATTTCAATCTCATCATTTTAATGTCCATTCAATTTCAATTTATTCAAGTGTTTTTTTTGTTATTCAAAATTTCAAGTTGTTTTTAAATTTCATGTGCAATTTTTCAATGAGTTCAAGATTATTTTCTAAAATTCCAAGGTTTATTCAAAAAGAATTCAAAGCCTATATTCAACTCAAAGTTCCAAAAAGTCCACTTACAACAAAGTCCATCTCCATGTTTTCTTTTAAGCCCATAATCCATTATTACAACAAGAAAAATCCAAAAAAATATATAATACTTTCTTCACTATAGCCTCAACAAGTTTGTGCAAATTGTACAAAATAGTGACTTCACATACACACCACCTACAAAGTTATGCGCGACATCCTACTAAAGCGCAAAACCTCTGCACCAAAATTGGACCTCCCTGCTCCACACCAACCAAGCCTTGCACCAAAATAGAACAACAAAACATGCTTCTGTAAACTCTAATTTCTGCTGCTACACCAAGACAAATCGCTGCAACGTCAAAGCAAAAACAAAAGAGCTGAAACATCGCTACAGTCTGCACAAACCATAATCAAACCTGCCATGAAACGTACACAACAATGACAACCAACAGCAATACAACATACAGAAATGGAGAAAGAGATTTGGTTGTTTTATATTGAGAGGAGAATCAGCATAAAAGAGACGGAGGAGAGTGGAGGGATCAACAACAATAACCACTTATTCAAAAAAAGTCTCTTACCTTCTTTAATTTGCTCGTAGCCTGAACCTTCTATTCACCATACTACACTCACTAAATACGCCCTGCACACCTTCATTCAGTATCTCATCCTTTGTTCTTCTCAAGATGCTCAAGCTCAACTTAAATGATGTAGATGTACCATTCGCAACATGGAATTGGCTTTCGTGGTCTTAGATTAATATTGATGCACAACAGAGTTTTGAGGTTTTTGGAATCAACAATTTCACTTGAACCTTACAAGAACCATCAAACACTTGAACCATAAAACAGCACACAAACCTCATTCAATACACTTGAACCATCAAACACGCAAACTTTGACACCGTTTTTCACTGCAAAATGTCTCTGTCGTTTTCGCACCAACAACCTCACTACTTCACAATATCATACTTTTAATCTTCCTCTCGATAACATCATCATCATCTCACGTGCACTTTTGTCGGTGCAATCTACAAAGAGTAACAAACATCGCAACAACGACATCTGTTAAAACAGTATTTCGGGGGGTGTTTTTATCGTATTCGCAAGGATTGTGCGATATTTTGATGCTTGTCGTTCAATAGTCGAAACATTTTAAGTAAAGGGTTTTCAAATTGTTCTTTGTTTTGTAACATCAATTTTGGTAGCAAAGAAGTAAACTATAACAAAGATGTTATAAGTTTTATAAAAGCATGTCAAGATTAGATTTCGCTAATCCTTTTCATACATATCCGATTAATCAAGCATATGAACTTAGTTCCGACCAATACTATCGCATACCCTCTCGAATGAGTTTATGTCTAAAGCAAATTCGTGAGTATCGTTGTTTAGACCGTTAGATGATGTCTCACGCTAACAATCAAAACAACAACCGTTAAGATCAATACAAAGCGAATAATAAACCCCAAATCTATGTCTAGAGTTTGGTTTTTAAGAGATGAAGATATTAGGTCATGATTTGGAAAATCTATGTCTAGAGTGATTCAAACCACAAATACATCATTAAGAATAAACAACTTCATCATATATTGATCATCAACCTTGTTCATATACAAAAGATCAAAAGAAATACATATAAGCAAGATTAAGTACCTCTAATCTTAACACAAGAGGTGTTTAGCTACACATTTCCATGGTAGCTTGTATCACAAGTTTCAAGAGGAGATGAAATAACATCCGCGTCGAATAATCGAGATCGGATGTGACTTCAGCTTCTCTATGTGGAACTTCACTCTTGGATGATCAAAACTCAGAAAAGTATGTTTTGGTATGAAAATATCAAGTTCTGGTCCCAAGAAAACATAAAAATCTATTTATCATACACTTGAGATCAGCAAAATTCGCACTGCGAATGAATCATTCGCCTAGCGAATGAAAGAAAATGGCACCTTAAGTGCCTCTGAAAGTTAAACCGCCCCTGGCTGTTTTCGTGGGTTCGCAAAGCGAACACTTCATTCGCAAAGCGAACCACTCGCCAAAACATTCGCAAAGCGAATTTTGGGTCATTTTCCCCCTGTTTTGTTCACTGAGAGCTTCTCCAATGTTCGCAAAGCGAACATTCGCTGGGGACTTTGCCAGGGTTCGCAAAGCGAACCTGCTGTTGTTTTCCACTTTCTTTGCAGCTTGCATCAATTCTTTGTGTCTTCTATCTTTGATGTTTTTAGTGCACTTTCCTGCACAATAGCACACAAATTACAAGCACCAACGGTATAAATATAATGCATGAAGAACCAAAATAATTCAATACAAACATCCACAATTAAGACATGAAAGTAATGAAAAATGCCAAGTATCAAGTCTAAATATATAGCATGTTTGACATCTAACAACTCTCCCCAACTAAGTCTTTGTTTGTCCTCAAGCAAAGTATGCCTCTCATTGAAAACAAGAGGATTTACTCGAGCATTTGATTCAATCCAAGAACGGATAAACGGCTCAAATAAAACAACACTTGTAACAAAGCACACTTACACAATCCTAGAATCGACAATGGAAAATAACTTGATTCTTAAAACAAATCTCAGACAATTTTTCCAGAAACAACTAAACAATCATGCTTATGTCACTCTAACACTCCTCTTCGAAAAAGGATTGAAGGAAATTAACGCGTTTGCAACCGCGGGGCAATTTCGCTCAAATGACAAATGAAGCAAATGCTAAGTAATTCATACAATACCTAATCGATCGCAAGAAATTATAGAAGCAAAAGATCACTAAGGGATTTTATCGGTTGTAACTTGGTCGGGGTTAAAAATAAAGGACATCTGTACACGGCCATTGAAACAAGAAATGGTAAAGACTTTGAAGAGCATTTCTTTTTCAAAATTTTCGATCTTGTTCAATCCTTAATTCTTTTTTCACAATGCATTCTCTTCTTTTCTTTTTCTTTTCTTTTTGCTCTTTTTCTTTCTTCTCTTTTCTTTTCTTTTTTCAATTTCTTTGTCTTAGAATGCATTGTATCACCAACTCCTTTTTCTCGTTTCACAATAAACCATTCTCCCCAACTTCAACATTGCCATAATCTTAGCTTAAATGCTCTTCAAACACGTTAAAATTGGGTTCATGATTCAAACAAAAATTTCATTTCGGCTCAAAAGAGGTTTCAAATACGCGCACACTCACAAGGTGACTTGAAGTGCTTTTTGGAATGGTGGTTATACTCAAAGTGCACAAACATTGCCTTGATCGTTTCTATGCTTCCACAATTTCAAAATAACAAGCAAGATAAAGCATGAATTATAAGTATAAAACAACATTCATCATCAATCCAATGCATTTAGTATAACATGGAGGTTTCTCACTTTTGTGATTTTTGGACCTAAATGACACAAGCACTCAAATAGAGTTGTAACAAGAAACAAAATTTTCATTTGTACAAAGACAAAAAAGTTCCCAAACATTCTAAATTCTAGAACTAGGTAACTATGTACCTTGCCACAACATCATGCTTAAAGTACTATCATAGTCATCCAATCTTGGAGGAATCTTCTTTGATGCACAATCAACACCAACCTAAGTTTCTTCCACAAAACATCCAAAAGTTGGAAATATTAACTTCCACAAGCATACCAATATAAAACAATAAAAAGCATATCAACAGCTTAAGAGTTGAACATTCGTAAACTGAAGAATTCAACTCTTAATAACAATAATTAACACAAAAACATACCAACAAATTAAGTGTTGAGCATTCGTAAACTGAAGAACTCAACACTTAATAACAATAATTAAAACCGAAATATTAGTAAAATTAAAAACAGAAAAAAAAAAATTTACTGAAAAACAACATATATTACTAATAATAATAATAATAATGTACTAGTGTGAACACACCTACAAAGTCAAAAGTACCACCAAAGGGTACAAGTACATCCAAATATCCAAAATAGTCCACAAAGTGGATATAGTACATCAATAAAAACTGAAATAAAAACAAATACAAGAAAACTTCACTTTGATGCTCAAAGGAAGTGCAAATCATCATCACAAAAAAAATCAGTCCTCCTCGGACTCTGAAGCATACACCTCTGCCTCCTCCTCTGAACCAGAACCAGAACCTGAACCAGATACCTCTACCTCAGCACCATCACCCTCCTCATCAGCATCATCATCAGCACCAGCTACATCCTCTCCCCCTCCGAATACTGGCCTGGCCTCAGGCCAACCAGCATGTACAAGGAACTGCTCCCTTGACATCATCGTACTCTCAGTGGCGGGATCGCGAATCTGCAGCTGTAGTACCTGCATGGAGTCGTGTAAATCAGTCATGGTACGCTGAGAAGCCGTCATCCAGTCCCAGTTGTACTGGCATATCTCCTGCTGATAAGGGTAAAAACTCTGAGATCCAGAACCAGAAGCACCCCCACCCCTTGTGCTAGCCTCAGCACCAGCACCCAGCGTCTCACCCCTTGTCCCCTTTGGTTTGTAGAATTTGTCGACATATCGATCATCAATAGCTGGCGAGATAGTGACCTGGCGGCGTTTGGGAATATCAACCCCAGCATCCTCACACAAAGACATGATAAGACAAGGAAATGCGAGAGGGGCATTCGCCCGTGAAGCGGTACCACCAAGGCCACTCTCCACAATTTCCCTTATCTCATCGGCAATAATTCGAGCCACATCAATCTGCACGTTTGTCAAGATACTATGGACAAGGTGTGCAAGAGGAATTAGGATGGTAGATGAATGCGACTTTGGCTTGATATTGGTTATAACCAAAAGCAATATGAGTTGGGCCAAAGGTTGCATGTCCTCCTACCGGTACCTAATAGCAACCCCAGATGGGTTGAGTCCAACAGTTTTACCCGGCCTAAGAAGATCTCTGGTCATTTTTGGGATATCTCAGCGAAGGTGTAGGTCCCTATGGTAATCATCAATCTCGCTAGCCCTTAAAGGCAGAGGACTTCCAAGAAGAATACTAATGGCTCTTCGGTCAAATCTCACGACTTTTCCCCCAACTAAAGTTGTCCAACTGTCGCGGTGAAAATTGGATACCATAGTTATTTGTTAACCAGGATCGCATTTTTAATGTCACCACCGGTCTTTGATTTTATCCAAGGGAAGGGAGAAAAACCGAATTCCCACAATGCAATGCAAATGCACTAAGATTCTAAGTTCGGGGGTTGGTTATACCTAGGGAAGGTGTTAGCATCCTAGATATCTGTAGTACTCTACAAGAACCTCTTGATTTTATTTTATATTATCTGTTATTTGTTTTGCTAAGGTTTAAGGGTAGGTGATTTATTATTTTTATTCCTAAGTGTGCTCGACAAGATATCGCATCTTGTGCCTACATATTCTGTCAGGAGGGAATCAGAGCACTTGTAGTTCCTCATTAAGGATACTAAATGTTTAAAGGTTTAGGAGAAAAGATGAGTCATCATCTTAAGAAAACCACCACAGTTTTGAAAATGTTTGTATTTGTGGGGTGTGGGATTGTATGTCCCTTTCTTTGAGATAATTAACATCTAATTCTCTTGTGTGGAGAATTAGGTGAGCTAAAGTTTGATTAAATAATCAAAATTGAAGGGGGACTAACCTAGGAAATCTATCCTAAGTTGTCTAATTGACTTATCTTAAGGAATCGATTATGAAATGCAAATGATATGCACCATGCACAATAGCATGGTTATCATGCATGGGATTTTCCCTTGGATATTTTATGCGGTTAATTATTGTTATTTAGGCGAGGGTGCTAGCAAAGTGACGCTAGACTTGTGTCTTGTGATCGATAGGTCGAATGCGATGCCCGAAGGCGGTCGACTTATATGGGTGGAAAATTGGCTCGACGTTGGATCGAGAGTTTTAATTTTTTGAAAGGGTTTTGAGAACAAGTAACAAGTAAACAAATAGAGATAAGTATACGAAGGCAAGACATCAGATATAGATAAGATAAGTAAACATGCAAACGTCTCTCAAGCACGAGGAGGGATCCTAAAAGAGCGATTATGATTAAGATTTTATTTTGAGGATTTAAGTTAAGGATTATTAAGTAAAAAAAGAGTCAATGGTTTTCCTATTAATAAAATGTTCTAATTATTTTTTTTAAGTTTTAATTATTGGTTTGTTTTAAAGTCAAATTAATGAAGTTAAAAAAAGGTTTTCTTATTAGAGTTTAATTATTTTCAAAGTTTATTATATTTTTGTTTTTTAGAGTTATTATCAAAGGTTGTTATTAATTTTAAAAAAGGTTATAGTTCTTTATTAGTAAAAAGTTTTAATTATATAAAAAAGTTAAAGTTATATTAACAATTAATAAAGTTTCTTATTAAAAGGACTTAATATTATATTAGCGAAAAGGGGTTTATTAATTAAGAAAAGGTTTTAACAAAAGTTTTTAATTAATTAACTTTTTTTTAATTATGTTTTGTTATTTTAAAAAAAAAAAGAGGATTATATTATATTTTAAATTAAAAGTAAGTTTTATTTTTTTATCCTGCTTATTATTATTAAAAGGAGTTAAAGGATTTTATTTTTTTAGTTAAAATAGTTTTTTAATTGTAATTATAAAAAAGGTTTGAAATTAATTGCTATGATAAAAAAAAAATTTAATTAAAAAGTTCATTTTTTCATAAAAAAGTTAATTTTAATTATTAAAAAAGTTTTTAACTCTAATTATTAAAAAAATATTTTTATTATAAAAGATTTTAAACTTGATTAAAAAAGGTTTTTAATAATTGTAAAAGGTTATAATTTAATTAGAAAAGAAAAGCTTTAAATTTATATGGTTAAAAAGAGTTTTTAATTTTGTGAAATAAAAAAAAACTAACGAAAAACAACAGAGGAAAAATCCCCCCACAAAGTCGCTCTCTCTCTCTCTCTCTCGTCTCCGATTCTTTCTAGTTCTCTCAGAATCTCTCACAATCGAAAGCCAAACAAGCAAAGAAAATACCCCACCCCATGATTTCCCAGCCCCAGATTGTTCTCATTAATGGGTTAATTACATTTTACAAAGATTCAAAGCGATAAAAAAAGAAACGGCGCCGGCGATTGTTTATGGAGGGTCGCAGTTGAAGGCGATGAGTGGTGGTTGCAACCCCAAGGTCTCCTCTCCAGATAAGCTTCCTTCTTCTTTGTGTGTATGCGCAATTTCTGTTCTACAATGTTTATGAATGACTTCGTGTTGTTGTTGCTTGATTCGAAAACTGGGCGTGAATATTTCTCTGTGAAATTTGTTGTATGCTTCAGATGGTGTTGAACTTGTGCGTGATGATTGATACTGTGTATGTGTGTGGGAACTTTGGTGGTTTTGGTCTCTGCGAAATGGTGTGAATTGGTTTGTGTATGAGTATTTTTTTTTGGGATGGAAGTTTGTGCGTGTCTATCCGTTCTCCCTTGTTCTGGTATGCCTCTCCTTTTATAGAGGATTTCATAATTTGAAATGAAACACTGTTAATGATAATGAAACATTTTCCTTTTTGGCTTGGAAACTGTCTGATACGGTTTGGAATGGCTTCAATGTTGTTTAAACGTGTTAGGTTTGGTTTTGGAAGGTTTTTTGAATTGTTGAGGAATATGTTTGGAAAGTTGTTTTGGAAACAAATTGATGGTGATATTGAATTTTCCTTTTATGTACGAGCATGTTTGTAATTTGCTTGATGACGTATTGGGAAGTTTCTGAATAGCTGTGAATTTATGACATCATTTCCCCTTTGGTTCAGACATGTTGGGACAAGTTTTATTCGACTTAATCTCTCCTTGAATGTTGTTTTGAATATGCTCTGTGATTATTGATGACTAGATTTCTTCAATTTGGGCTGATTACGTTTGGATATAGAAATTAAAACTTGCCATGATCCACCTCTGTTTCAATTCTACAGTTTTGGAAAGGTAATCGAAAGGATTTTGATGCTATGATTCTTTTGAACGTGATTGTTCTCTTTTTGAAATCCTGACCTTCTCTTGTATCAGTGACTTAATTGATGTCTTTGAATTGTAGGTCATCCTCAAGTCTTTACCTAATTAGCAGTTCCTTGAATGTCCATCCTTGTGAGGAACCTTGGTGCAACAAAATGGGATGCTGATATTCAAAGCTTTTTCCATGCCAGAAACAGCGAAGTGGAAGGCCACGAACCGAGTAATTCTCTGGCTGCGAGCTCGGGCTCCCATTTTAGAATTCAACTTCATCTTCAATTTTCCAGTTCAAATGGTGCGTATCAATGGCAATTTGAATTCTTGGACATTTGAGGTCCTCTATTGTCAAGAAAATTCGCATGGGTAATGGAGCTACGGTTGTTGTCTTTATTTTATTTTCTGCAGGATGATAATTGTTGGAATGTTTTAATTATGTCTGGAATTGGTTTTAGAAACATCATATCCTTTCAATTATGTTTGGACTGCATAAATCATAATCTTTTGTTTGGGACGTGTTGGTTTTATTTTAATTACTCTTAACTCTTGATACAGGTTGAGGGAGGGTTCTTTGTTCAGAAGTTTCACTGGCTCACATTTGCGATGGGTCAGACTTCGGATTGGCGAGAAAACGCAACTGCAGTTGGATGACACCAGGATGTAAATTAATTCTATGGAACTTGAAACTTTTACTCGAAGCATCCTCCAACTTGAATACTCTCAACACTCCGTCATCACAAGTTGTTGCTAAGTTGTGTCCATCGGGAGAAAGCTTAACCCTGTAACTACATCACCATGGCCTTTCAAGGTATTCAAATCCAATGGGCTTTGCTTGTAAATTCTTGGCATCATGGTGTCCCTTGATAATTCTTGTTATCTGGAGCATAGTGTGGTGTTTATGAGTTGTGCTAAACTTGATGCAAGTCTTTTCGCCAAATGACAGATCCCTGCTTTGAAATTGTTTCAGGTCTGCTCTTGTGTACAACTTCAAATTCTGGTAGATTGTACTTAGAAGGAAATGGCTCTATTGGAATATGGGAACTTGTTTGTGATGAATATGTCGGCACGGTTCTTAGTGCGGTTTGCTGTTGTTGTACCTTTAGATGGTGAGAACCAGAATTTGGTATACAACATAATGCCTTGTTTAACGACCAAACATTGTAGAAGATTTCATGTATTTGCGTCTTAATTGATTTCGCTATTGTAGTTGTTCAACAATTGCATACTGTATGTAAAGTGCAACTTTGCACGTAAGAATACTGATTAAGACTCACACATCATATGTTTTGTGAGATTTATTCAAATTATATTCCCAAAAGTCTTGAGGAAAGAACTTGCTTAATCCGGCAATGAATATGTAAGCACATTCCCTTATAATGTCATATCAGGAACCAATCTGTTTTTCATGCAACGGAGTTATAGTTGGAAATGTACGAGTGGTCTGAGCATTCAAATTGTAGTGATTCTCATATTATGGATTTGGCTCGTAGACCACGTTTGAACATTATTGAATTTTGAGCTTCCCAATTCTTCCATTCTGTTGTACTTTAAATAATAAAAGATGAACTCGTTTTTTACAAGACGAACATCCTTGAGTTTTGAATGGTGACGAAATGATATTGGCTTAAATCTTGAGCTTAACTTGCAGCTTTGAACCTTGGGATTAAAATTTGACTAAAATCTCTTTGTAAATTTATGATGACACTTGTTCTTCCCTAATTTCGGATTTGCAACTTGTATGTTTTGAGCATGACTTTCAAAGGACATGAAAAGAGACCAAACAAGTCTTGCAAACTTAGGCTACAATCAAAGACCTTGAACCGAATTAAATTCTCAAATGAGAGTTGTCTTGTAAACAATTCTTGGATCTAAATATGGATTTCAACTTGAATTTTGTAAACAACATGGTATGTATTTCCAAGAGTTTGGAAAGTACAAGGGATATGCCTTTGAATAATGGCTTGATGGACTAACATTCCACAACCAAACCTGGCTATAGCATCCCACTTCTTTATCAACAATATTAATAAGCAAATCTTTCACCAATGATCAAAATTCCAATAGATCTTCAAATTTGCTCGAAGAATACCCAAACATTTTACTTGAAACAGAAGGTACGAGCCTCATACTCGAATCATATGGGAATATGGTCATATGAGTGATGTAGGACTTCAAAACTGATCTTGTAAACTTGTGACAACAAATAGATTTGAATTTGTACTCTGAATTCCGAACTGTTAATTCCTTTCTAATTGAACTTTCTCTGATGGACCATTATTTAAAACACAGAGCAAACACATTTCTTAACCTTGAAGAGCTTACAGAAGGGGGGAAGATGCTATCTTGTGATATAACTTAACCACACAATCAGTGACCAGTCTTCGAGGGACCAAATCTCATATCAGAGGGTATAAGGACTTAATCCGTGGGGGGAAACTGAGGAGTCTTGAGAGGGGAAAAGGCTTGGTAGTGGTTTAGGGATAAAAAAAAGGGTGAAGGCATAACTCACAGGACCAGAGAACCTCCACAATCACACACACAACACAGCCTTCAGGACCTTGAATCTAATGCAGCAACACCTGTCCTCACAAAAGAAACAAGCAGCCAAAAACTAGATAACACGGTTAGTTATGCACGAATGATGACCTAATATGTTATGCAAAAGAAAAGGGGATCTTAGGGTCAAAAATTAGTGTGCGACACCAACTAAACTGCTCGCCATCATCAGGAAGGGCATTCGCATAAAATTCTCTGACAAGCTCTACAATATAGCTATCAACCGGAGTTATCAGCCGTCCCCATTTTTTCTCTTCCAACAGCGCAGCTACGGACCGATAACTCCCTCAGTCACTTAAGTTGAATCACTTCTCCGCTAAAATGCTTCTTTTTTCTAAGGTCAGATATCTCGCTGCTTGTTTGGAACCCCTAAATCGAGTGTCATCAAATTGGATTGGTACTTGTCGTGATGTGGAAGACTTTCTTTTCTTGGTGGGGTTAATCTTTGGACCCATTTGCACACATTAACAAGTAAACAAAAAAAATAGGAACACAATTATTCGAATTGGCAGCCAAAAGCAAATCACAACTGAACCAATATAAAAAAATTTCAGCATTCTGTTATGTTCGCTCCAGAGTTTGCAAAGCGAAGGCTGGCGAACATTCGCCCCAGATTCGCAAAGCGAAGGTCTGGCGAATGCTCGCCCAGGTTTGCAAGGTGAACAAAGTAGCGAACCCGTGAAAATTCAGAAAAACACAGCATCCAAACAGTCAACATTAGAGCATCATTCTCAAAATCATATCTATTCTAAGGCTTAATCAATATTTAGCATGCATTAGCATCCAAACCTTACAACAAAAATTAACCCTAAATTTCTAAATGTCTCCAATGTAAACCACAACCCTAACAATATCTAACAGAAATTCGCAAGAAAAAGGGATGCAAACCTGAACTTGTGATTGAAATTGGGGGAAAACTTGGGTGAAATTTGAGAAAATAAAGCACTTGAGAGCTTGAGTTCTTGAAAGTGTTGTGTTTGAATGATAGAGAGGCAAGTGTGGGAGTAGGGTTTTCCCTCTCACTTTCAGAAAATGATATAGGTGTTGAGCCCAAGTGTTGGCCCACCCAAAAATTTAAAACCCTTTTTAACTGAGGTCGCAGCACACAGACTTCCCCTGTCTCGCTAGGTTCGCAAAGCAAACTGGCTGGCGAATGCTCGCCCCAGGTTCGCAAAGCGAACGCCAGCAAAAATGACAGGTTTTGCAAAAAAAAAATTCGGCATTGCTGCCACTTCCTAAACCACTCTAAACATCAAACATCACTTAAAACAGCAAATAAAGCGATAAATACTTACAATGTTGGGGTGCCTCCCAACAAGTGCTTGTTTAACGTCGGCTAAGCTCGACGGTCCAATGCAACCTCAAGGATCGCAAACCGGCACAACGGAGGGATTCCGCTCGAAATCACCACCTAGATACATTTTCAACCTCTGACCATTTATAATCCAATTCTCTTTTGACTTTGTGTCTTCAATGACTATTGCCCCATATTGCTTGATTTCACGAATCCGGAATGGACCAGACCACTTAGATTTAAGTTTACCAGGGAACAGTTTTAATCGAGAATTGAAAAGTAGGACCAGCTGTCCTACTTTAAATAGTTTGGTCAGTATCTTTTTGTCATGGTAAGTTTTGACTCGATCTTTATACAGCTTGTTGGAATCATACACTTGGAGGCGCAAATCCTCCAATTCATGCAATTGCATCTTTCTTCTGTCTCCGCTTAAAGTTGGATCAAAATTCAGAAATTTCAAGGCCCAAAATGCCTTATGTTCCAACTCCACCGGTAAATGACAGTGCTTACCATAGACCAATTTAAAAGGTGTGAGGCCAATCGGAGCTTTAAAAGCTGTTCGATAAGCCCACAAAGCATCGTCTAGCTTATTTGACCAATCCTTTCTTGAGGATGACACAGTTTTTTCCAAAATTCTTTTAATTTCCCAGTTTGATACCTCCGCTTTCCCATTGGCCTGTGGATGATATGGTGTTGCAACTTTGTGCTTTACACCATATTGTTCCAAGGCTTTTTCAAGCTGAGTGTTGCAAAAGTGGGATCCTCCGTCACTTATCAACACACGCGGAGTACCAAATCTAGAAAAAATGTTTCTTTTCAAAAAATTTATCACAATTGTAAGAGCCTAATTTTTGACCCCTAAGATTCCACATATCATTCACATTTTCATTTGCATCTTTACCACAAACAAGATCACACATTGGTTCCCTCGTCCCTCTCATCTTTGGGTTTATGCCTTGCAGGGTTTACCGAGCATCTGTGTGTTTCTTATTCACTTTATTTCTTTATTTGTTTATATTTTACTAACCCTAACCAAAACCCAAAAATATTTTGTTTTCTCTTTATTAACATTTTCAGGGGGAAGAACAGGTTAAAAATACCAAGATAACAGTCCCACAACTCGAATGAATTTTATCTGAGAAAAGTCAAAGTTGATCCGCAATCATGTCAAATGTATCTGGTCAAGGATTCTCCAAGTTTTAACTGAATATTATTCAAGGAGTTCCAAGGTTCATGTGTTTATTTCCATGCCTTCTTTGACAAGCAAAAGAATCGAGCCGGAACCACAGCAGTGCATTCAAAAGAAGTATTTTTCAAAATTTGCACTAAGTAACCGGTTATCATATAGTCTGTAACCGGTTACCCTCATGGAAATTTGAAAAAATTATCAAATTCAAATTCAGCAATTTTCACACCAATTCTCATCATTTTGATCACATTTGGAATATTCTAAACCATCTCATTTTAATTCCATACATCATCATAATTAATTCCTACCATGTACCTTCACTAATCACCACTCTTTTATGAATTTCCCTCCAAATTCAAATTTCAAGTCTAATTTTGATCTTCCAAACCACCAAATTCCCAAGCCTAAACTCTTTAAATAGAGCCCTCATTTCATTCATTTCACAAGCTTTTGAGAGCCAAATTCACCTTGCTAAAATTTCTCTTGGAGCTTTTGATAGTCAACAAACCTCTTGCAAATTCTATCCCCAACCACAAAATTCACCAAAGCTCACTTTTCTTCTTTTGAAAGTTAACAAGAATTCACATTGAATCTTATTCAACTTTGAGCTAAACCTTCATCCAAACTTGTTTTCTTCATCAATTCTCATAGATCAAGGCTTTGGTGTTTGGATCTTGAAGCAATTTAAAGGAATTTTCAGATTTGAAGTGGTAATTCATCTTTCACCATTGTTGAAGCTTCATCTTCATCTTCCATAATGTAGATCTTTGGAGATCTTTGTTACTTGATCCTTTGGATCTTGTAATTGTGTTTAATCGCTGGTTTTTGCTATTATTTTACTTTAAATTTTGTGCAATTTCAGCTCCATGATCACAAGGTATTATTAAAAATTTTGAAAGTGGATCATGCTGAATTTTGCAAATTTTGTGCATTCTGGTGCAGAGTAACCGGTTAGCAGATATGCAGTAACCGGTTACTCTGTGTTAATTTTGAAAAATTGCGCTTATTTTGAACTAAGTAACCGGTTAGCAGATATGCAGTAACCGGTTACTTCGAAACAGAATGCACATTTTGGCTTGTTTTGGGGACTGTTTTGGTTCCTTTTCCATTTTCTTCCCTTTCCTTTTGTTCTTAGCCTTAGATCACATAATTGTGTGGTTTAATTTGGCTTTCTCTTCATCTATTTCTCTTTTCTTTTGATCGATGAAAGTCTTATGGATCATAGAATTCCGTTGTTGAATTTTGATCAAGACTAGAGCGTTACCTTCTTTTCTTTTCGTGCGGCATTGCTTTCGGATGACGATCTACATATCATTCATCTAGCATGCATTAGCATAAAGAGCTATTGACCGGCCTTATTGTAGGGTAAATACTCTGTAAATTACTCGGCGATTGCTTAACATAGCGCAACATATGTCCCTTTATCGGAAACAATAAAAAATTATTGATTATTTGTCTTTTGGTGCAACACTTATGAGACTTGTTGTTAGGAGGCTTTGGTCTTATCAATCCTCTAATGAGTTCTCATTAACCTTGACCTAAGTGCAATTATTCAATTATTATTGATCACTTACTCTAACAACTAACAACTAATCACTAACTTCTAACTTTTACTTTTATGCTTCTTTCTCGCTCCCTATCTCTCTTTTACTTTTATGCTCCATTATTATCATTTCATATCATGTTAATGCTTTTGCAATTTTTCCTTTGTCCGTTGGACACGTGTTTATGCTTCGCAATTTTCACTTTGTCCGTTGGACACATGTTTATGCTAATGCCTTTTTCTCTTTGTCCACTTGGACCAAAAACATTAATAAAGGCCAAAACCTCTAAAAAACTTGTGCTTCTAATCTTGTACTATGGTTACTATCCTTTGCAATGGACATGGAATTTTGTACCTAGACCTTGGACATCCAATGCTATTCTTGGAACCTTAGACTTAGAACTAGGACCTTTTCCCTTTGCTTTGGAATTAGGGTTTGAAGACTTTGAAGACTTGTGCTTTTTCTTGGTTTATGGTGAAGATAGCTACATTTGTGGTTAGATCTTTCTTATTCTTAGCTTTTACTTCATGCTTTAGGATAGTCACTTCTTCTCCTCCCCATTCTTCAATTTTCAAAACTCTCTCTCTTTTTCAAAACATTCTTGTTTTCAAATTCTCACCTCTTTCATAATCAAACCTTGACTTTGTCAAGTGACTTTACTCTTTCCTTTTCATTTCTTAACAAATGCTAAACTACATAAGCATATTGACACCTTTTTCAAAAGACTTTAAAAAACATCAAACTCATCAAACTCTTTTTGTGCCCTTGTGCACTTTTCCTTTAACTTTTTCATAAGTTTAGACATGATTCATCTCTTTAAGTGGAATTATTCGCTTGGAAATGACGACTTGTCTTTACATTTAAAATCAACCAAAACAAACAAATTTCATTCTTTGTACCACGAACTACGAGGTTTTGATCCTACATTGCACTTCGTGGGTACGTAGGCATAAGGTAACAAGTCTCTCCAAACACAAAAAAAAATCTTAAAAATAATTTCTCTTCTCATCTCCTCAATCTCTTTTCAAACAATCTTTTTCAGACCAAAAGCGTAAATATTTCAAAGGGTTCCTATAGAGTACTATAAACGTTTTGGGTGTTAACTTCTTCCCTTAACTTAACCAACCCCCTTACCCAGTCTCTGTTCACTTGTTCTTGTTGTAGAGCTTGTGTAGGTTTTGTTCGCTCTTTTTCCTTTCCTTTTTTTTGGATAAAATAAAAGTGTGGTGGCGACTCTTATTTTTCGAGTTAAGTTAATCAATAGCTTACACTCACAATTTTGCCACGACAGGAAAAGTGGCGACTCTGCTGGGGAAAAACTCCCTTGAGGGGTTTAGCCCACTTTGATTTATTTACTGCATTTGTTTGATTTGCTTGTTACTTGTTTGTTCTGTTTGGGAGTTCCCCTGTGTGTGAGATATGTCCTATACCCGGACCAGAGTGTACTTTGAGATAGGAGGATGGTATAGTCAAGGGAGCTTTGAGGGAGTCGAATCTCGAAAAAGCAGAACTTGAGAATCCATCCACTCGGTGGTTGCCTCTTTGGAAATACTGATGTCGATCGAGCGATTGTTGAAGGCATTACTTTTTCCATAGAAGCCTATAACACTGAGGACCATAGTAACCCTTAACCCATCTTAGCCTTTTTTAGGATCGTGGCGCGGGAGCTATAAGGATGCAAATCCAACTTAACTGTCACGCGATGCCATACTCAGGTTAGATTCTCTTGAGGATAACTACCAACCTCCGAGCAAATCGGTGCGCTGGTGTGTCGGATAGTGGATTGTGGACCCTGGGCACTCTGTTAGAACCGCTGTTTTCTGCAGGTACAATGAAGATAAACCTTAGCATACACCTTTTTTGGGATTGGTTCTTAACCTTGGCTTCATGCTCATGACTTGAACCTTTTAACCCGTGTGCTTCGAGTGATCTTGTTTGTGGTTGTTGCATCCATGCACTCTTGCATCCATAAGCTTACATCTGCATTCTTCCAAGTTGTCCAAAAGCTCATTTCAACTGTCTCCTTCTTCAGTTATCTGTTCACCGTCAAACTGTTTCCTCAACATAACTACGGAACTAGAGCTGCCGTCATATTGAGAATGGAAAACCAAGAACAACACAATGCCGAAGTTAGAATGGAAATTGATGAGTTGAAGGCCAGCATGACCAAACTCACAGAAATGATGCAAGTTCTGATTGATAGAGGTGAACCACCTCAGAGGATTGAGATCTCTGAAATCTTACCTGTTGCTGTTGACCCTCCACTAACTCAGCAACCAGCTTCTACTTGGCCAGATTTGGGTTACCTCCGAATTACTCACCACCCTTTGCAACTACTCTTATGTTTGTCCCGTCCTTACTACCAGTATCTTCAGCTCCATTGTTCACTGAACCTTAGCCTGTTGTGCATTCTGTTGCTCAAGCTATTCTTGAGAA
Organism: Lathyrus tuberosus; assembly: GCA_022829125.1. Taxonomy (NCBI): domain Eukaryota; kingdom Viridiplantae; phylum Streptophyta; class Magnoliopsida; order Fabales; family Fabaceae; genus Lathyrus; species Lathyrus tuberosus. The sequence goes on from JALAZF010000019.1 coordinate 133,964, forward strand.
TACTCTTTTCGTGTACCATGCTGCTGGTCCACAATTTGAAAGTCAGGGAGAACCTGGATACATTGAAGAAGTCAGAGTGCAATGGCAAACTCTGGACAAAAGGATAAGAGCCGTGGAAGGAAGTGATGTCTTTAGTGTTGCCGCCATGGACATGTGCTTGGTTTCAGATTTGGTTATGCCTGCAAAATTCAAAACTCCTGATTTTGAGAAATACAAGGGACACACCTGTCCCAGAAGCCACTTGGTGATGTACTGCCGCAAGATGGCTACCCATACCAAAAATGACAAACTGCTCATTCACTGTTTTCAAGACAGCTTGAGTGGGGCTTCAATGGAATGGTATATGGAACTTGAGAATAACCGTATCCAAAGCTGGAAGGACTTGGATGATGCTTTCTTAAAGCAATATAAGTATAATCTAGACATGGCACCTGACCGCCGTCAATTACAGAATATGTCTCAGAAAGAAAAAGAATCCTTTAAGGAGTACGCTCAGCGCTGGAGAGAGCTAGCTGCTCAGGTAGAGCCACCCTTGGCTGAAAAGGAATTGACTGGATTGTTCATGGATACTCTTCAGCCACTCTTTTGGGAAAAGATGATAGGCAGTGTATCATCTAGTTTTGCTGACCTAGTCAATATTGGAGAAAGACTAGAAGAGGGTATCAAGAAAGGAAAGATTACTAATGCTGAAGCCTTTAGTGGTGCTAAAAAGTATGCTGGGAATTTTCAAAAGAAAAAGGATGGCGAAAACCATGCTGTTTCAGTTGAAGGGAAACCTCGTCACAGGCAATAACAATATGTAGCTGCAGTTGCTCCTGTTGTCAATGCTCAAACAGTTCAAGCTCCTCTTCGTGTTATTAGACAAAATCAGAATCGCAATAGAGTTAACTATGATCCTATCCCGATGTCCTACACTGAGCTGTATCCATGTCTTATAAAGAAAGGTTTGATTATAACGAGGACTCCACCTCCTCCTCCAAATCCTCTCCCAGCCGGCTATAGGGTTGATCTTCACTGTGAGTTCCGTCAAGGTGGGGCAGGCCATAACTTGGAAGGTTACTATGCGTTTAAAGCTAGAGTACAAGAATTGGTGAACTCAAAGATTCTGACTTTTCTTGATGATAATCCCAATGTTGTCAACAATCCTTTGCCAGAGCATGCCAAGTGGAGTTTGAGTCAGTTCAGACGGATCATCTCCTAAAGCCAGTGTTTTAGACAGGACAGCTCATCCTTGTTGTTGATTAGTCACTAGGCCTTGTTTCTTTCTGTTTGTACTTTTCTTTAATTGTATTGTTTTTTTGTTTTCGAACTTTATTTGTACTTTTATGGTAATTTCAATAAAATGAGCATTGCAATGTTTTGATTCAATTCATTTATATCCACTGTGTGCATCTTTATGCTTTCTTTCTTTCAAAAAACAAAAATATATCTCATGTTCACTTTCTTTATTAAGCTTTTGTTTATGCAAAGATTGGAGGGAGGATGATGAAAACGAAATACCTAAAATTGCTGGACTGTATGCTTTCAATTTAAAACTTGGTTGATGATGTACAGGCATTGTTTCAACTCCCAAACACTGGAGAAATAAGGAAGTTAATCCTTTGTCAACCCCTTTGAGCCTAGAAGTTGGAGTTTCTTTTTGTACGTAAAAACCCGCAATCTTAACCTAGGGATGGGTAGCTCTCAGTTAATTTGACTGTGTATTTAAACACAAGAGAATCATTGCAATCACAAACTTTCCTTCACACACATCAAAGAAGTGTCGAAGATGTCCTTCAAATCGAAAGCCAATGATGGATCACCGTAATCATTTAGCCAGGCAGTCACTACCTTTAAAAAAAATCAAAAGAAAAGCCCGCTAAGTCAAAACCTATGAAGGAGACTTAGGCAAAAATTGGGGCATCCCGCTGACTGTAAGCTCAAATGACACAGTTCAGGAAAAAGTTAGGGATAACAAAAAAATAAATCAAGAGGTTACCAAAATCCTCAAAGACAAAACGAGTTGACTGAGGTCCTCATCAAAAACAACAAAATGTTGTAAGAGAGTGATTTCCATTTCAAAACTCTTTGGTCCTTGAGCCATCATCATAACAGTGTTGCAATTCCAAAATCACTTGGAACTTGAATGCATAGTTCGAATTGACTGAGCATAAAACTGAAGGTTGTAGCGAGCGATTTTTGTCGGTGAAGCGACCACCTTATCGCTGGAGTTGGGTTTTCCTCCTCGAGGAGAAAGGGGTGCTACTTTCTAATTTCTTATTTATCCCGTGAAGCTGGAAGGGAAAGGGAAGCTATCTAAAACTAACCTTGCACGCGAATGTTTAACTGAACAAACGCTTAAAGAGATTGGGGGGTCCGGGGTCAGGTTATACAATGGTTAGTTGTCAATTACCCATCCTATATGTGGTTATCCACGGGATATTAGCTTTTAGGTTCTGCTTTGTAATTGATGGTGTTTATATGTTAATGGGTTGGGAAAGTTTCTTGGGAAATATGAGAGAGTGAGTGAGTTTTTGTTGATTTTGGTGAGGTATTGTACCTCAGTTTTGATTGGTGTATGAAGGTACTGGACCTAGGGTTTTTGAGTAGTATGTTCGCTAAGATTTCGCAATCTTATGCCTACGTATTCCCGTTTAACGAAACAGGGAAATCAGAGCAATCGTAGTTCCTCCTATTCTAAGGGAGGAAATAGATATTTTGGTGTCTTGTTCAAAGCCCAAGACAGAGGCTAAAAGAAGTTTTTGTGTCTTGTTCAAAGCCCAAGATTGAAGCTAAAAGGGATTTGTATCTTGTTCAAAGCCCAAGATGTGAAGCTAAGGGGTATTGGCTGAGAGAGAATTTGTCATCTCTAAAGAGAGATTTTTGACTTTTGTGTGCCTTGATCAAGGCACAAGTTTGATGCTAAGAGGTTGATTGACTCGGCTAGGGATTTCTTTATACGAAGCCTAAGAGGAGGCTAGATAAGACCGACTCAACAAGAGAGTGTATATGTCTTGTACAAGGCCCAAGATTGAGGCAAAAAAGAGACTGACTCTTTGGGGATATCGTTATATGAAGCCTAAGAGGAGGCTAACAGTTTGACTTTTCCGAGGAAAATATTCTTTCTGTCTTGTACAAAGCCCAAGATTGAGGCTAATAGGGGTTTTTTGACTCCGTTGAGGAGAATTTGTATGTATCTTGTACAAAAGCCCAAGATGGAGGCTGAAATGAGTTTGACTCAACAAGAGAGTGCTTTTATATGTCTTGTACAAAGCCCAAGATGGAGGATAAAAAGGTTGACTCAACAAGAGAGTCTGAAAAGCTAATTGACTCAACTGGAGAGTCTAAGAAGTGATTGACTCAACAAGAGAGTCTTTTATACTCAACAAGAGAGTGATTTTATACTCAACAAGAGAGTGATTTTATACTCAACAAGAGAGTGCGGCAAAGGTGATTTGACCAAACAAGAGAGTCTTTTATACTCAACAAAAGAGTGGTTTTATGTGCCTTGTACGAAGCCCAAGACGAAGGCTAAAAAGGAGATTGACCCAACAAGAGAGTCCTAAAAGTGACTTACTCAACGATAGAGTTTAATAGAATGATTGACTCAACAAGAGAGTCCAAAAGGTGATTGACTCAACAAGAGAGTCTGAAAAGGTTAACTCCGCTGGGGGGAATCATTTGTACAAAGCCCAAGAGGAGGCTGACTTTCCTGAGGAAAGGATCATTATACAAAGCCTAAGAGGAGGCTATCTTCAGCTGGGATTTGTTGAAATCCCGAGGCAGGTCCAAGTGGGGAATCAACTCTTGCCGGGAAATACAGAAGAGTTGATAGATCAGATACCTTGAGGTTCTGATTTGAGATAGTGTTATCCTGATGATAAACTGACCCTGGCTGAGGGATTTTAGGTGAGAGACGGGATTTTAGAACCCACAAGTTTTAATTCTTGCTGGAGATTAATCCAAAATCCGGGGTTACTTCCTAGGTTTGTAGGGTACTTGAGAATGTCTTTAAAACTCAAGGAGATTTTTACTATCCAAGTCTCTTAGTGTGGTATATCTTTATACAATGCCCAAGAGGAGGCCGACTCGTTTAAGGGATGAGTATCAACCCTAAAATTGGTCAGAGGGCTTTTGTGACTCTTTTTAGAAAGACAACTCTAGCAAATGATAACTTAGTTCTGTCTTATACCTTTAAGAGGTCGTGAGGGTCCTTGTATGAAGCCCAAGAGAAGGCATGAGAACTTTTAAGAAGCCGACGGGTCCTTGTACAAAGCCCAAGAGGAGGCGGGGATGATTTTAGGAAGCCTGTGGGTCCCCAAACCAAGAGAAGTTCAAGAAATGCAATTCACTGAGAAGAGATCATTCCAGGAAAGTTCGAGCATTTGGAAGAAACTCAAGAGATGCTATTCACGGAGAATAGATCAACTCTGGGGAGTAGAATTTCTTTGACAATCTTTAAGGGTGACAGTCTGAGAAAAGGTTCACCGAGAATACTGCCTTTCTCTTTGTTCCATATTGATTAACCCCAAGAGAAGGGAAGACTGTATCTGGAAATCCTATGGTTATCTAGTTTTGTTTGTATTTAAGAGTGACCAACAGGGCTTTACCTAGTTATAGACGTAGTTGCCGGGGAAAACTCTAAATAACTATACTAGTATATATACAGTTGATATATGACGAGTATTTAAAAGAGTATGAAAGAAGACTAACCATGCGCAACTTCCCACAATACAATTATGCATATGAAAGCGTATAAAAGAAAGCGGATAAACACTTACCCGTTGTAGAGCTTCCATGATGTTTTGTTAGTTGTTCAACAAAGAAACTAAAGAAATTTTTTATAGCAACTATACATTTGGATTCAAAATCAAAGGATAGAGTATTTTGAACAGAGATCGGGGCTTACAGTTTAGGGAAAGGCCTAAAACTTTAACAGTGATGGCACTGTTGTTTGTATTGGGACTTATACAACGACTGAGGCCCAAAAGGTTTTCTGCACTGAGGTATGGGTCTTACAACTCAAGGAGAGGCCCAAGAGCTTTTCTGTACAAAGGTATGGGTCTTACAACTCAAGGAGAGGCCCAAGATGGTTATTTGTTTGAGAAATGGCGATCACACCGAAGTTTGAAAATGCAGTGGGTCTTATACGATGACTGAGGCCCAAATTATTTTGGTTTTTCAAAAGGGGTTGGGTCTTACACTCTATTAGAGGCCAAAAGTTTTTGTACAAATGATGGGGCTTACAACTCAGGGAGAGGCCCAAGAGGTTTATTTTAAACTGGCGATCGTACCGAGATTTTTGAAAACACCGTGGCTCTTATTCAATGACTGAGGCCCAACAATTTTGGTTTCAAAGAGGGATTGGGTCTTACACTCTATTAGAGGCCCATGAGTGTTTGAAAAAGATTTGTGAGGGTGAAAATCAAAGAAACCCTAATTTTATCATTTTTAAAAGTAAATTCTTAAAGAAAATCAATAAATAATGATAAAATACCAAATAAGTTTGAATAAACAACTTGTGATTTTTGGTTGAGACTTGAAAAATGATGTTTTAATCACAAGATGAATTAAAACTCATTTGGTTTTGATTTTCAAGATAAAAATCCACTATTAAAAGTGTTAAAAATAATTTAAAATGAATTTATTTACAAAAATATCAACTATATTAAATAATTAATATAAATATGATTTTTTTTATGGAATAAAATAATTTAACATTTTTGTGATTTTTTGCAAAAAGAGCCAATCAAAAATCATTAAAATTGAGAGAGTTATTAATTTTCCAAATCATTTAAAATAATATAACAAATATTAAAAAATGGAAAAATAGTAAAAAGAGGATTTGGGGCGAGGGGGATTCGAACCCCAGACCTCTTGTGTGCAGCGTACGCCCTCGACCACTGGGGTGGTGATACATCCGTGTATCAAAACCACCCCATGAATACATGAGGCATGACTTATTTTTGGCTTGGCCAAGGCAAGGCAAGGCAATGTTTTGGCCAAAAATGAGAAGCTTGTAAATTTCTCATTTCTCCATGGATTGATACAAAATTTAGGTCTATCCTGCCTAGAATTTCACATGGAATCCAATGGTGGTGGTGGTTTTTTCAGACGAGGCTCCTATTTCAAAACCCGATAGTGTTTTTGAAATAGACCATGATTTGCATTTTCCATGCTATCTCTTGTTACATGCATGAATTACATGATGAATTGGTTCAAACACAACATATACAACATGTAGAGATGTGTATGATCAGTGGACTTCAAAGCAATGCATATTTCAAAGAGTGCAAGTTGTGATACTTACCTCTTTATGAGCTTTTTGTGCAATCTGCCAAGTGCTTTGTTCCAGAAACAATTTGATGCTTTGGACACCCTCAAATGATCACTTAGAAGCTTTTAGAATGGTTGGAACCATCTGGAATCCTCAGGAACAAGTTTGAGTTATTTCTTGCAAAAGGGGCAAAAGTGACCAATATGGCAACTCTCTCAAATGGTGTTCCAGATGTGGGGAACCATTTGGGACAGTTCAAGGATGATATTTGGAGTGTGTTTCAGGTTTTATCTGGTTTTGAAAGTGACTGAATCAAGACATGGCTTGAAAAATGCAAAAAAGTCCAATTTTGAGGTTTTGAGAGGGGACTTTGTGATTTTGGTGTTTTAGGTCACATGTGAGAGTTTGGACAGCTTAGATATGATACATTGGATGTGTTTGTATCATGATTTATGATGGAATTGCTCTCTAACTCAAAAACTCAGAGTTACCTTGCAAAAGAAGGCATTTTGGCCTAGAGAAAGGGATTTTGAGGAAAGCAAGTGTTGTAGTGCTTTGGTGTACTTAAACTGAGCACAAATGAGCTCTATTTATAGTAGAGCAAGTTTGTTTTGCAAGCAATAGTGAATGGCAACTGCAGCATCTCATTGTCCAATTGCATCACTTTGGAATCTTAAGTCTCCTCTAGCCATTAACTAGAGGTTCGAGCACAGGCCTATGTGTCTTTGGTTCAGAGCTTATCCTTGAATCATTCAGTTGGAAATGGTTCAGTTCATGCCACCTTGGTGCACCCATTGAATGCTTCAAAACAAAATTGGAGTCTTGTCCCCCTTTTAGGCTTTTTAGGGTTTGGCATGCTACTTGTAGTTCCAAAGACTTGGGAGGCTTATGGATCAGTGTTGGCTCCTCCTAAGGTGTTCAAATGGATAAACTTGTTTACCATTTGTAAAATTTGATCAAATCGAGCAAAATGCTCAAATCTTCCTTGTTATGACAGTTGCAGCAAGGCATATTGCCATTGTCACAACTCTTAGCTCAGATGGAATTTGATGGAGTTTTTGGCCATTTTGGAAAGCTCTCATATGATACAACATATGTGTGATCATAGTTTGTCTTGACACTTTTTGGATCCAAGTGAAAAATGCCCTTACATTTTGAAAAAAGTGAAACAAGTTCTGACTTAGTGAAAATTTCACTAAGTTAAGGAAAAAGTGACATTTTCATGTTTTTGTCATTTTGGTCACTCCATAACTTAAAATCCTTGAGGAATTGGAATGAGGTGTAGTTGACACTTTTAAAGTATGCCATGAGAGCCACAAATCCATCTCTGGATCATTCAAAATGGTTGCTTGGATCTCAAATTATGATCCTTGGAAGTTGGTACCCTAGCCACTTTGTTTCATAACTTAGAAAAATTCTAAGTTTTTTATGGTTACCCCTTTTACAAGTTATCTCACTTTCTTTGATTTTTCTTGATGAATGATGATTCCAATCACACATTAACATCATTTTAGGGTTAAGGAACCATAATTTTGAAAAATATCAAAAAGTCAAACTTTGACTTTTGTGCACAGTTGACTTTTTATCAGATGAATTCCAAATTGTGCGATCCTCGATGAAATCAAGTCCTTGACCTAAATCAAACTTGATGGATATTTTCCATAGGTGTTATAGGGTGTATTGAATCATGTCGTTCCTTGATTGATCCTTTGTCTAAAGCTCAGAGAGGGCTTGAAACCCTAATTATTGTTTGTGGTGAATGCTCACCCATCTTTGGGGAGACTGATGAGGCATGATGGTTCATCCATATTGTGATGATGGTTTGCACAATTATGGGAAATCTTAGTGGTCAAAATTTGTGGTATGACAAAGGTCATCACGAAGAATGGGTTGGGTACAAATAAACTTTGAGCCTATATCCTTTGTTTCGAAAACCGTGAACCAGACCACGTTACAACCTACAAAAGACCTAATTGAAGCAAGGTTTCTTTTGAAAGTATACTACAGCAAGGTTGCGTAAATTGACTCCTATGTTTGTTGCCAATCATTTGCTTTGATGTCTTACCTTTGCTTTCTCTTTCATTTGGAATGTCTAAATCACCGTGTTTTGACAACTGGTTCTTTTGCTTTACATCATTAATATCATTCCAAAAAATGATTTTTGATTTCAAAATTGCATTAAGCTTTGCATTAAAATTACCATGCTTGTTTGAATAATCCTATTTGCAGATAAACTTTCCTCATCAAGAAATTTCAAACAGTTGAGAAACTTGGTCAGTGATCCTATCAGGGGCATTACTTCCAGATCCTGTTGTGAATCAGTTCAAGATTTGTTTCTCAGTGCAAGTTATTCTCAGAATTGGTTATCCAGAAGATCTTTTTCAAGACCCATACTGAGTTTAGCCTTCTCAACAGTCTTTTCAAGAACTGAAGCCATGATCAGTTCATCCCCTGCAATAGTCGAGCTAAAGCCATGATCAGTTTATCCTTAGCATTCATTTCAAGAATTGAAGCCATAATCAGTTCAATCTTTTCCCCCTACAGCAGTCAAAATGAAGCCATGATCAGTTTATTTTCATCAGTCAATCAATCTGGGGCAATCTTTTTCAAGAATCATCAAGATGTCTTTCCTCAAAAGACCGTCAGCTTGATACAATTCACAAGTGTGACAGAGGTATGTTCAATATCTTCTCTCCAAGTAGAGTGGGCAATGTTCTCTGTGTTGAGGAATCAGAGTCTCCTTTCTTCCCTCACAAAAGAGTCTATCTCGGTTGTCTCTATCATCTACATTGCATACATAAATCATTCATATATCATACATAGAAATATTCTCATAGCTCGAAGCGTGTTTCGTGCTCATATGCATTTCCTGAGGTCTTGTTGTTTTCAACATCTTACCTTGTGATCAAAGTCCAACTTACTTGGCGCCTACCAAAATAGTTGCCCGTCTTTTCATTCAGTACCATTCCTGAATGTTGTCATTTCCCTGTGCATCCAGTGCCATTCCTGAATCTTTGTACTCTTTCACTCCAGTGTCATTCCTGGATGCTGTCTCTTTTGATCTCTAGTGTCATTCCTAGATGTCTGTCTCTTTTGATCTCCAGTGCCATTCCTGGATACCTTGTTCCTCTTGTTTCTCCCAGTGCTATTCCAGGAAGTTTTGCCTCTGTTCTGTAATCCCCATTATATTTCTCTTGGATTATCTTTCAGTGCCATTCCTGAAAGTTTTATCTGTTTATTCAGTGCCATTCCTGAATGAGTTTTCTCCTTTGCATTCAGTGTCATTCCTGGATGTCTTTCTCACTATCATTCAATGCCATTCTTGAATATAGTGATTTACCTTTATCTTTCAGTGTCATTCCTGAAAGTCCCTGCTCACTTTATTTAATGCCAGTCTTGGATATCGTGAACTGTTTTTATCTAATGCCATTCTTGGATACTTCTGATATATTTTTCCAGAACTTTTCTCACTTCATTCAATGCCATTCTTGGATGTTGTGATTCCCTTTGTCCAATGCCATTCTTGGACACCTTTTCCCCAGCCAAGTCCAATGTTATTCTTGGATATCTCTGATGTTTAACCTTGTCATCCAATGCTATTCTTGGATGTCCCCAGTGAAGTTGTTCAAATGGAATTTTGTTTATATCCAATGCTATTCTTGGATGACTCTGATGTTTGTTATTGCCTCATTCAATGCCATTCTTGAATGTTGCGGTTTCCATTCATCCAATGCCATTCTTGGATATCTTATCCCCAATAGAGTTTTTTTTTCACCTCCATCCAATGCTATTATTGGATGAAGTTGCTGCTTTTACCAGAAACTTTCTTGTTGCGAAGTCCAATGCCATTTTTGGACATCTGTTGACATACCTTTTGTCTCGTTCGTAGTTTCTATCCAATGCTATTCTTGGATGTCACTACTTGTCTCCCCAGGGTCTTGTCTCTCTCTTTCCAACTATTGATGGATACTTCTTGTCACCTTGACAGATCTCCAGAAATAAATTGTGTTCCCCGGCGTGTCCTTTCCCGTCATCTCTTTCAATGTACCGTAATTCTCTTGTTTCAAGTTTCCCTGTAGTTTGTTTCATCCTTTGCATTCATATCATCTTGTGGCATCTTGTGGCATCTTATGGCTAAAAAATTGGGGTTTCTGTATTTAAGTATCTTCAATCTTGTCGAGACGAAGTTTTTAACCTTCATATCTCCCGATAGAAGAAACTTAAATAGGGGCAGCTGTAAGACCCTAATTTCTTACCCCTAAGATTCCACATATCATTCACATTTTCATTTGCATCTTTACCACAAACAAGATCACACATTGGTTCCCTCGTCCCTCTCATATTTGGGTTTATGCCTTGCAGGGTATACCGAGCATCTGTGTGTTTCTTATTCACTTTATTGCTTTATTTGTTTATATTTTACTAACCTTAACCAAAACCCAAAAATATTTTGTTTTCTCTTTATTGACATTTTCAGGGGAAGAACAGGTTAAAATACCAAGATAACAGTCCCATAGCTCGAGTGAATTTTATCTGAGAAAAGTCAAAGTTGATCTGCAATCATGTCAAATTTATCAGGTCAAGGATTCTCCAAGTTTTAATTGATTATTATTCAAGGAATACCAAGGTTCATGTGTTTATTTCCATGCCTTCTTTGACAAGCAAAAGAATCGAGCCGGAACCACAGCAATGCATTCAAAAGAAGTATTTTTCAAAATTTGCACTAAGTAACCGGTTATCAATAGTCCGTAACCAGATACCCTCGTGGAAATTTGAAAAAATTATCAAATTCAAATTCAGCAATTTTCACACCAATTCTCATCATTTTGATCACATTTGGAATATTCTAGACCATCTCATTTTAATTATATACATCATCATAATTAATTCCTACCATACACCTTCACTAATCACCACTCTTTTATGAATTTCCCTCCAAATTCAAATTCCAAGCCTAATTTTGATCTTCCAAACCACCAAATTCCCAACCCTAAACTCTTTAAATAGAGCCCTCATTTCATTCATTTCACAAGCTTTTGAGAGCCAAATTCACCTTGCTAAAATTTCTCTTGGAGCTTTTGATAGTCAACAAACCTCTTGCAAATTCTATCCCCAACCACAAAATTCACCAAAGCTCACTTTTCTTCTTTTGAAAGTTAACAAGAATTCACATTGAATCTTGTTCAACTTTGAGCTAAAACTTCATCCAAACTTGTTTTCTTCATCAATTCTCATAGATCAAGGCTTTGGTGTTTGGATCTTGAAGCAGTTTGAAGGAATTTTCAGATTTAAAGTAGTAATTCATCTTTCACCATTGTTGAAGCTTCATCTTCATCTTCCATAATGTAGATCTTTGGAGATCTTTGTTACTTGATCCTTTGGATCTTGTAATTGTGTTTAATTGCTGGTTTTTTATGTTATTTTACTTTAAATTTCGTGCAATTTCAGTTCCATGATCACAAGGTATTTGTAAAAAGTTTTGAAAGTGGATCATGCTGAATTTTGCACAATTTTCTGCATTCTAGTGCAGAGTAACCGGTTAGCAGATATGCAGTAATCGGTTACTCTGTGTTAATTTTGAAAAACTGGGCTTATTTTGAACTAAGTAACCGGTTAGCAGATATGTCATAATCGATTACTCTGTGTTAATTTTGAAAAACTTCGCTTATTTTGAACTAAGTAACCGGTTAGCAGATATGCAGTAACCGGTTACTTCGAAACAGAAAGCACATTTTGGCTTGTTTTTGGGACTGTTTTGGTTCCTTTTCCATTTTCTTCCCTTTCCTTTTGTTCTTAGCCTTTGATCACATAATTGTGTGGTTTAATTTGGTTTCTCTTCATCTATTTCTCCTTTCTTTTGATCGATGAAAGTCTTATGGATCATAGAATTCCGTTGTTGAATTTTGATCAAGACTAGATCGCTACCTTCTTTTGTTTTGGTGCGGTATTGCTTTCGGATGACAATCTACATATCGTTCATCTAGCATGCGATAGCACAAAGAGCTATTGACTGGCCTCATTGTAGGGTAATTACTCCGTAAATTACTCGGCGATTGCTTAACATAGCGCAACATATGTCCCTTTATCGGAAACAATAAAAAATTATTGATTACTTGTCTTTTGGTTCAACACTTATGAGACTTGTTGTTAGGAGGCTTTGGTCTTATCAATCCTCTAATGAGTTCTCATTAACCTTGACCTAAGTGCAATTATTCAATTATTATTGATCACTTACTCTAACAACTAACAACTAATCACTAACTTCTAACTTTTACTTTTATGCTTCCTTCTCGCTCCCTATCTCTCTTTTACTTTTATGCTCCATTATTATAATTTCATATCATGTTTATGCTTCCGCAATTTTTCCTTTGTCCGTTGGACACATGTTTATGCTTCCGCAATTTTCACTTTGTCCGTTGGACACATGTTTATGCTTATGCTTATGCCTTTTCCTTTGTCCGTTGGACACATGTTTATGCCTTTTTCTCTATGTTTATGCTTATGCCTTTTTCTCTTTAAATTGACTGTTGGGGAATTGACTTTGTTGGAATTTCAAAGGCCAAAACCTCTAAAAAACTTGTGCTTCTAATCTTGGACTATGGTTACTATCCTTTGCAATGGACATGGAATTTTGCACCTAGACCTTGGACATCTAATGCTATTCTTGGAACCTTGGACTTAGAACTAGGACCTTTTCCCTTTGCTTTGGAATTATGGTTTGAAGACTTTGAAGACTTGTGTTTTTGCTTGGTTTATGGTGAAGATAGCTACATTTGTGGTTAGATCTTTCTTATCCTTAGCTTTTACTTTATGCTTTAGAATAGTCACTTCTTCTCCTCCCCAATCTTCAATTTTCAAAACTCTCTCTCTTTTTCAAAACATTCTTGTTTTCGAATTCTCGCCTCTTTCATAATCAAACCTTGACTTTGTCAAGTGACTTTACTCTTTCCTTTTCATTTCTTAACAAATGCTAAACTACATAAGCATATTGACACATTTTTCAAAAGACTTTAAAAAACATCAAACTCATCAAACTCTTTTTGTGCCCTTGTGCACTTTTCCTTTAACTTTTTCATAAGTTTAGACATGATTCATCTCTTTAAGTGGAATTATTCGCTTGGAAATGACGACTTGTCTTTACATTTAAAATCAACCAAAACAAACAAATTTCATTCTTTGTACCACGAACTACGAGGTTTTGATCCTACATTGCACTTCGTGGGTACGTAGGCATGAGGCAACAAGTCTCTCCAAACACAAAAAAAAAATCTTAAAAATAATTTCTCTTCTCATCTCCTCAATCTCTTTTCAAACAATCTTTTTCAGACCAAAAGCGTAAATATTTCAAAGGGTTCCTATAGAGTACTATAGACGTTTTGGGTGCTAACTCCTTCCCTTAACGTAACCAACCCCCCTTCCCCAGTCTCTGCTCACTTGTTCTGGTTGTAGAGCTTGTGTAGGTTTTGTTCGCTCTTTTTCCTTTCCTTTTTTTGGATAAAATTAAAGTGCGGTGGTGACTCTTGTTTTTAGAGTTAAGTTAATCAATAGCTTACACTCACGATTTTTCCGCTACAACACTTTTTCCGTCTGCCTTAGCACATGCTATTGCCTCTACCCATTTGGATACGTAATCAACTGTGACCAAAATATACTCATTGGAAAACGATGATGGAAAAGGTCCAACAAAGTCAATTCCCCAACAGTCAAACACTTGAATTTCCAACATATTTTGTAAAGGCATTTCATGCTACTTTGAAATTCCACTACTCCTTTGACACTTGTCACAACTTTGCGCATGCGCATGTGCATCTTTGAATAAAGAAGGCCAATAAAAGCCCGATTAAAGGACTTTAGTTGTCGTTCTTATTCCGTTAAAATGTCCTCCATAAGGAGAGTTGTGACAATGCCAAAGTATGCTAGTGGCTTCATCTATTGACACACATCTTCTCAAAAGGTTATCGACACCAAGCTTAAACAAATGTGGTTCATCCCAAACAAAAGACTTGGCGTCCGATAAAAATATCTTTTTCTGATGATGAGTTAGACCATCCGGTATTAATCCGGCGGCTTTGTGATTAGCCATGTCGGCGAACCATGGTCTAACTTGCACCATATACAACTTTTTGTTCGAAAATTCTTCCTTGACCTCTAATTCCTTTTTGGTCACTTCAACATTTACAAGGCGGGATAAGTGATCCGCCACCAAATTCTCAGATCCTTTCTTGTCACGAATTTCTAAATCAAATTCTTGTAATAAGCGGATCCAACGAATAAGCCTTTGTTTAGAATCGGGCTTGGTGAGAAAATACTTAATCGTCGTGTGATCCATGTAAACGGCTACTCGAGACCTAATTAAATAAAAACGAAATTTTTCCAATGCATACATTATCGCAAGCAACTCTTTTTCAGTTGTTGCATAGTTTATTTGAGCTTCATTTAAAACTTTGCTCGCATAGTGTATAGCATGAAAAAATTTTGTTTTCCGTTGACCCAAAACCGCACCCACCGCATAATCGCTCGCGTCACGCATGAGTTCAAAATCCATTTTCCAATTGGGCGCGATGATTATGGTTGAGGTAGTCAAACTTTTCTTTAAAGAATTAAAAGCGAACATGCAAGATTCATCAAAATTAAAGGACTTATCTTTGTTGAGCAAATTGCTCAAAGGCTTTGCTATCTTCGCGAAATCCTTGATGAACCTCCAATAAAATCCCACATGTCCGAGAAAGCTCCTTATACCTTTTACATTCAACCGTGGTGGTAATTTCTCAATAACATCAACCTTGGCTTGATCGACCTCAAGGCCCTTTGAAGAAACTTTGTGGCCAAGCACAATTCCTTCGGTCACCATGAAGTTACATTTTCCCAATTGAGTACCAAATTGGTTTCCATGCATCGTTCCAAAACCGCATCCAAATTTTTCAAACAAATATCAAACGATTGCCCAAAAATCGAGAAATCATCCATGAAAACCTCAATTGTCTTTTCGATCAAATCCGAGAATATCACTTGCATACACCTTTGAAAATTCGCCGGTGCATTACACAACCCAAACGGCATCCTCCTATAAGCGAAGATTCCAAAAGGGCATGTAAAAAAAGTTTTTTCATGGTCCTCCAGGTTCACGATAATTTGGTTGTAACCCAAATAACCATCTAAAAAACAGTAGAATTGTTGATTGAAAAGTCGTTCAAGCATTTGATCCATAAACAGGAGAAGGAAATAATCTTTCCTCGTAGCTTGGTTAAGCCTACGGTAGTCTATGCACATTCTCCACCCGGTTACGGTTCTCGTTGGGATTAACTCATTTTTCTCGTTTCGGATAACCGTCAATCCGCCTTTTTTCGGCACCACTTGTACCGGACTAACCCATGGGCTATCAGAAATGGGATAAATCATTCTGGCATCTAACATTTTTACCACTTCCTTCCTAACCACCTCTTTCACGGTAGGATTTAAGAGGCGTTGCAGTTGAGCGGCCGGTTTGAAATCTTCTTCCATGAATATTCGATGTATACAATAAGAGGAACTTATTCCTTTTAGATCGGAAAGAGTCCATCCTTGGTAAGAGGGGGTGCTACTTTCTGATTTCTTGTTTATCCCGTGAAGCTGAAAAGGAAAGGGAAGCTATCTAAAACTAACCTTGCACGCGAATGTTTAACTGAACAAACGCTTAAAAGAGATTGGGGAGTCCGAGGTCAGATTATACAATGGGTAGTTGTCAATTACCCATCCTATATGTGGTTATCCACAGGATATTAGCTTTTAGGTTCGCTTTGTAATTGATGGTGTTTATCTGTTAATGGGTTGGGAAAGTTTCTTGGGAAGTATGATAGAGTGATTGAGTTTTTGGTTTGATGTTTTTGGAAGGTACTGGACCTAAGGATCGATTGGTATGAAGGTACTGGACCTAGAGTTTTTTATTAGTATGCTCGCTAAGATTTCGCAATCTTATGCCTACGTATTCCCGTTTAAACAAAACAGGGAAATCAGAGCAATCGTAGTTCCTCCTATTCAAAGGGAGGAAAGAGATGTTTTGGTGTCTCGTTCAAAGCCCAAGACAGAGGCTAAAAGGAGTATTTGTGTCTTGTTCAAAGCCCAAGATTGAAGCTAAAAGGTTGACTGAAAGAGAATTTATCATCTCTAAAGAGGGATTGTTGATCTTGATCAAAGCCCAAGGTTGAGGCTAAGAGATTGATTGACTCCACTGGGGAAGTCCTTATACAAATCCTAAGAGGAGGTTGTATGAGACCGACTCAACAAGAGAGTGGATATATTGGTGTCTTGTACAAAGCCCAAGATGAAGGCTAAAAAAGACTGACTCTTTGGGGATATCTGTATATGAAGCCTAAGAGGAGGCTAACTCCACTAGGGAGGTACTTATCTGTCTTGTATGAAGCCCAAGATTGAGGCGGAAAAGGGGTTTGACTCAATAAGAGAGTGCTCTTATCTGTCTCGTACGAAGCCCGAGATTGAGGCTAAGAAGGGTTAACTCAACAAGAGTGCTTTTTATCAGTCTCGTACGAAGCCTGAGACGGAGGCTAAAGGAGTTGACTCAACAAGAGAGTCTTACAAAGGCGATTGACTAAACAAGAGAGTCTTTTATACTTAACAAGAGAGTGATTTGTTGTCTCGTACGAACCCTGAGATTGAGGCTAAAAGGAGATTGACCCAACAAGAGAGTCTTGAAAAGTGATGGACTCAACAAGAGAGTCTGAAAAGGTGATTGACTCAACAAGAGAGTCTGAAAAGGTTAGCTCTGCTGGGGGAGGATCTTTGTACAAAGCCTAAGAGGAGGCTGACTATGTTGAGGAAAGATCATTATACAAAGCCTAAGAGGAGGCTATCTTACTGCTGAGGATTAGATCCATAGGCATGCCCAAGGATGGGGAACTCTCATGAGAGAGACCGGGTTTTTGCTGGAGATTTATCCAGAGTGATCGGTGTTTTTTCCTATGTTTGAAAGGAACTTGAGAATGTCTTTAAGACTCAAAGGGGGTTTAGACTGTCCAAGTCTACTGGTGTTGGAGAGTTTTATCTTTTGTAGGATGCCCCAAAAGAGGGCAAGGGCTTTAAGGGATGAGAATCAACCCTAAAGTGGCTTGAGGTTTGATACTGGAAAGACTGCTCTAGCAAAGGATGACTAAGTTCTATGTTATATCTTTAAGAGGTCGTTAGGGTCCTTGTATTAAGCCCAAGAGAAGGCATGAGAACTTCTAAGAAGCCGAAGGATCCTTGTACAAAGCCCAAGAGGAGGCGGGATGCTTTTAGGAAGCCTGTGGGTCCCCAAACCAAGAGAAGTTCAAGAAATGCAATTCACGGAGAAGAGATCATTCCAGGAAAGTTTGAGCATTTGGAAGAAACTGAAGAGATGATATTCACGGAGAATAGATCATCTCTGGGGAGTAGAATTTCTTTGACAATTTTTAAGGGTGACAGTCTGAGAAAAGGTTCGCCGAGAATACTGCATTTCTCTTTGTTCCATATTGATTAACCCCAAGAGAAGGGAAGATTGTATCTGAAAAATCCTACGGGGATCTAGTTTTGTTTGTATTTAAAGAGTGACCAACATGGCTTTACCTAGTTCTAGACCTAGTTGCCGGGGAAAACTCTAAATAACTATACTAGTATATATACAGTTGATATACGACAAGTATTTAAAGGAGTATGAAAGAAGACTAACCATGCGCAGCTTCCCACAATACAGTTATGTATATTTGACATGTATTTACAAGAATGAAAGAAGACTAACCATGCGTAGCTTCCCACAATACAGTTATGTATATGAAAGCATATAAAAGAAAGCGGATAAACACTTACCCGTTGTAGAGCTTTCATGCTGTTTTATTAGTTGTTCAACAAAGGAATTAAAGAAAGTTTTGATAGAAACTATACAGTTGGATTCAAAATCAAAGGAGAAAGTATTTTGAACAGAGATCGGGGCTTACAGCTCAGGGAGAGGCCCAAATTTTAACAGTGATGGCACTGTTGTTTTGTATCGGGACTTATACAACGACTGAGGCCCAAAAAGTTTTGGTTAAAAGGGGATTGGGTCTTACACCCTATTAGAGGCCCAAAGAGTTTGAAAATGAATAAAGATGGGTCTTATAGCTCAAGGAGAAGCCCAGTTGATTTTGTTAAAAAGGCGACGATCGCGTCGAACGTTTGAAAATATACAGAGGGACTTATACAATATGTGAGGCCCAAAAGGTATTATTTTACAAAGGGGTTGGGTCTTACACTCTATTAGAGGCCCAAAAGTGTTTTTGTACAAGTGATGGGGCATACAACTCAGGGAGAGGCCCAGATGGTTATTTGTTTGAAAAATGGTGATCGCGCCGAGGTTTGAAAACACAGTGGGTCTTATACGATGACCGAGGGCCAAATTATTTTGGTTTTCAAAAGGGGTTTGGGTATTACACTCTATTAGAGGCCCATGAGTGTGAAAAATATTTGTTTAAGGGTGATAATCAAAGAAACCCTAATTTTGTTTAAAATGTACTTAATTTTGTTTAAAAATTAATAAAAATTAAAGAGAACATGTGAGAAATGAGTGGTGATCTTGGATCAATGCTTCAAAAATCATGTTTTTATCCACAAAATGATTGAAAATAAATTAAGTTTGGAAAATCAAGAAAGAAAAAATATTTTAAATGTTAAAAACAAATAAAAATTAATTCTTTGCAAAAATATAAAATATATGAAATAAATAATATTTTTGGGAAATTATTGTAGAATAAAATATTTTAACATTTTTGTGAATTATTAAAAAAAGAATTAACTCAAAATCATTAAAATTCAGAGAGAAATTAATTTTTGAATCAATTAAATAAAATCACAAAATTCAAATATTCAAATTTTCAAAAAAGGGCGCCAAGAACACCTTGGTCTTGCCCGCATGCTCTGTTCTTGGCTGATTTGCGTTTTCTCACAATCTCACTGAATACTTGATGAAATCACACAATGCACATATCAATCTACTCGTTTTCACCTCACGGTCATATCTATGGTCTTTAATTTCATTTATTTTAAGCATGGAATAAGAAATCAAAGAGAAACCTCAAGAACCCTAAATTCTGCATGAAGGCTCAGAAATTCCACACACGATTCACACAAGGCAATTAATGGAGGGGAAACATTCTATGCATGATTATGAACATTTGGCAAAAGTATTGTGCGAGGAAATATGCATAGATTAAGAGATGGCCAAGTTGAGGCTTACCTCTTGCAGCTGGTGATCGTGTTTTGTGTTGGAGGTGTTACAACTTGGTTCCAATGATGTGGACAACTTCCCTAGGTGCCATGGAGTGTGTCTGAATGCTTGGAGTGATTGGAAATGAGCTGGAACTTAAGATGGTACCCCAATTGCAAGTCTGCTAAAAGCTTGAGCAGTTGGATGGTGATTTTGTGAAATTGGCGTTCCAGATGTTGTTTAAGTGTTTGGATCACTTCTATATGATGTTTATGAGGTGTGTGTGTGTGTGTGATTGGTTTGGTTGGAATTGCTCTCAAACTCAAAACACGATAGTGACTTGCTTTAGAAGGCAATTTTGGAGTGAAAGAGGAGATTTTGAGGAAAACATCAGTTTGGTTGCTTTGGTGTACTTAAACTGAGCACAAATGAGCTTTATTTATAGTAGAGCAAGTTTGTTTTGCAAGCAATAGTGAATGGTGGCTGCAGCAGGCTGTTGGCCAATGGTGATCAAATGGAATCTCAAGTCTCCTCTAGCCATTGACTAGAGGTTAGAGCACAGGCCTATGGTTCTTTGATTCAAGGATAAGGGTTGACTGAAGTGTGCATTCTTCCATTGATACATGCCACCTCTAGGCATCCATTGAATGCTCCAAAACAAAATTGGAGTCTTGAAGCATCTTTAGCCTTTTTAGGTTTGGCATGCTACTTGTAGATTTTGGGACTTTGGAGGCTGATGAATCAGTTCTTGTCCCTTGGTTGTTCCCCCTTGAGGTGTGCAGATGGATAAGCATGCTTGGAATTGCACAATTTGAGCAATTCGAGCCCTTGTGCACAAATCTGCCTTGCCAAGACAGTTTGCAACAAGGCATGTTGCAGCTGTCATAACTCCTAACTTAAGTGGAGTCTAATGGAGTTCTTGGCCATTTTGGAAAGCTCTCATATGATACAACATATGTGTGATCATAGTTTGTCTTGAAACTTTTTGGATCCAAGTGAAAAATGCCCCTACATTTTGAGAAAAAGCAAGACAGATTCTGACTTAGTGAAAATTTGACTAAGTGTTGGAAAAAGTGACATTTCTTGTTTTCAGCCATTTTGATCATTCCATAACTTAGAATCCATGAGGAATTGGAATGAGGTGTAGTTGACACTTTTAAAGTATGCCATGAGAGCTACAAATCTATCTTTGGATCATATAAAATGGTTGCTTGGATCTCAAATTATGATCCTTGGAAATTGGTACCCTAGCCATTTTGTTCCATAACTTAGAAAAATTATAAGTTTTTTATGGTTACCCCTTTTACAAGTTATCCCACTTTCTTTGATTTTTCTTGATGAATGATGATTCCAATCACACATTAACATCATTTTAGGGTTAAGGAACCATAATTGTGAAAAATCTCAAAAAGTTAAACTTTGACTTTTGTGCACAGTTGACTTTTTATCAGATGAATTCCAAATTGTGCGATCCTTTATGAAATCAAGTCCTTGACCTAAATCAAACTTGATGGATATGTTCCATAGGTGTTATAGGGTGTATTGAATCATGTCCTAGGGTTTAGGATCATGCCTTGGTCAAAAGTTAAAGGTACAGTTGACTTTTTCCTCAAAACCCTAATGGTGATCCAGATGAAATTGAAACTTGTGAATCAAGTTTCCTGGGTCAATCCATTGTTGCAAATGGATCAATATGGTGTATTGGATATCCTCAAATCATGTATTGAGGTCTTGGCTCATGTTCTGTCCCAAAAGTCAACTTAGGGGCGAATTAGGTCAAGAAACCCTAATTCCTAATTTTTTATGAATGCATCCCCTGAGGTTAAATTGACTTGATGATTGGGTTCATGAGGTCCCATGGAGTATTTTGGATCATGTTTTGAAGTATTGGCTCATGCCCAGATGAAAATTTCCATCTGGAGGCCCTGGTCGACCAAAACCCTAATTTGGTGACACTGGTGATCTTGAGGCTTGATCCACTTGGAATGCAGCAACTTTGTGCTTGATCCTTGATGTGAGAGTCCTTTTGATCCTTTATAGGTGTTTGATAGGTTAGACAAGTTGAAAATCATGTCATTTCTTGATTGATCCTTTGTCTAAAGCTCAGAGAGGGCTTGAAACCCTAATTATTGTTTGTGGTGAATGCTCACCCATCTTTGGGGAGACTGATGAGGCATGATGGTTCATCCATATTGTGATGATGGTTTGCAAAATGATGGGAAATCTTAGTGGTCAAAATTTGGGGTATGACACCTATTTCCTCTTGATTCTTCTTCAAAACACCCATTAACTTCTTCTCCTCCATTGTGGTTAGCTCTGTGCTTATTATCACCGGTTTATGCCCCTCATCATCAAGAAAAACATACTTAAGATGAGACGGCAACAAATTCAATTCAAGATTAATTTCCTCATTGTTTTCTTTTTTCAAAATTTCCACCCTTTCTTTCAAAGGAGGAATTTCATCCAATTCTTCTAGTTCTCGTAAACACTTTTCGATCTCTTTTTCTTCGGCTTCATTGATACTTTAAAGAGCATTTGTGAGAACTTTTTGCAAAAGGGTTGAAACTTGTAATGTCTCCTTTACTTCTTCAATCGCCTTCTCTGTTGCATCTATTCTAAAACAATCGCCTTTGTCCTTTTTGTGCTTCATGACCTCAAATAGATTGAAACAAACCTCCTCATCTTGGACTCTAACCTTCATAAGACCGTCGTCCATATCAATTACCATTCTAGCAGTTTTCATAAACGGTCTTCCAAGAATCAATGGAGCGTCTTCATCTTCCTCCATTTCAATCACCACAAAGTCGATAGGAAATAAGAATTTGTCCACTTTAACTGATACATCTTCCGCTACACCGTGAGGACGGGTAGTGGATTTATCGGCAAGTTGCAATGTCATTTGAGTGGTTCTCAATTCCACCTGTCCCAACCGTTTCACAATAGACAAAGGTATCAAATTGATACTAGAGCCCAAATCAGTCAACCTGTTGCCAACATAGATGTTTCCTATTGTGACCGCCAAAGTGACTCGTCCCGGATCACTTTCTTTCCTCGGGAGAGTACGTTGAATGATAGCGCTACAACTAGCGTCAACCATGATAGTCTCTTGATCCGTATACCTCTTTTTATTGTGAGAGTATCCTTCATAAATTTTTCATATTTCGGAATTTGCTCCAAAGCCTCGAAAAATGGAACGTTTATTTACAATTGTTTGAAAATATCCATAAACCAAGCATAGTGCCTCGCACTATCTTTCTTTGACGGAGCATGAGGATATGGCAAATGTTGGATCGGAATAGTACTCAACGGTTCCTTCCCTTTCCTAGTTTTTTTCAATTTTTCCTCTCTCTTTCTTTTTTCTTCTTCCTCACTTTTTTTCATTTCATTTTCAACTAAATCTCCCTCAACATTTTTTTTCTACTTCAATCTCATCACTATCTTTTTCTTTTTCAACTACTTCCTCCTCCTCCACTACAACTTCACCTATGCCCAAGTTAATCTCTCTTCCACTTCTTGTTAGAATAGACTTACAATGCTCTTTTGGATTTGGTTAAGTATTTGTCGTAAAAGTTCCTTTGTGTTGGTCGGCCAATTGTTTTGATAATTGTCCGACTTGCGTCTTAAGATTCTTTATGGCCGCATCGGTATTCTTCTGATTTGACATTGACATTTGCATAAATTGCGTGAGAGTGTCCTCCATTTTTGTATTTCCATTTGGAACTTGTGGAGGTTGAGTGTAATTTTGATATTGTTGACGATTTGAAGGTCCGGCTTCTTGTGGTCTCCACGATTGTTGATAACATTGATTACCTCTAGGTTGGTAACCTTGGGTGCCTTGTTGGTAAGGAGGTCGAGGTTGGTATCCTTGATTTTGGTTTCCAGCATAATTTACCTCTTCAACTATTGGAGGACAATACCCGATAGAGTGATCTCCTCTACAAAGCTCACAACTCGCTATTATTTGGTTTTTGTTGGGAACTTCCTGCAACTCTTTTATTTGCTGTGGGATTTTTTCCATTTGTTGTGTCAATAACTCCACTTGTTGCGATAACAGTTTGTTTTGTGCAAGAATTGCGTCATTAGTTCCCAACTCAAGCACTCCTCCTTTCTTTTGCGAAGGGCCACGATTATGGTTCCCCTGATGGCCATTTAAAGCCATTTTGTCAATGATGGCAATAGCTTCTTCGACACTTTTGCTCATTAAGGATCCACCCGCGGTGGCATCCAACAATGTTTGATGCACTAATTGAAGACCGTTTCTAAAAATGTGAACTTGAGTAAGCTCATCGAAACCATGCCCTTTACACTTTCTCAACATGGATTTGAATCTCTCCCAAGCTTCGTTGAGAGATTCATTTCCACCTTGAGTGAAAACTGCTATTGCTGTTTTAGCCTCCATGAAACGATTGTGTGGAAAAAATCGTTCCAAAAAATTTTCCTCAAGTACATTCCAATCCGTCGTGATTGTCGTAGATTGATCAAGATACCATTCCTTGTCCTTCCCAGTGAGGGAATGCGGGAATAGTCTCTTAAATAGTGATTCTTCTTCAGCTTCGGGTGCACCAGTTGCTCCCGCAATCTCATAGAACTTAGTCAAGTGTGTAAAAGGATCCTCGTGATCCATACCAGTGAAAGGACTCTGATATAGAAGCGAGAGGATACCAGTTTTCATTTCTGAATGTCGACCGTTCTGAGCATTGCACGAAAATTGTGCGGTGTGTCTCGAACTATTTGTACAAGGTCTTGAAGCAGGTGGTGGTGGTGGTGGTGCAGCCATAGTTGGCGGTAACTGTGGTATTTGGGTCGAAGTTGAACTTTCGTCTCGCTGTCATCTTTCTTTGGCAAGTTGCCTCCTCCGCCTTGCTCTTCTATTTAACCTACACGCAGTTCTTTCAATTTCAGGATCAAAAAGAAGTTCGTCTGCGGGTAACTTCCCTCGCATAAAAGGAGTCTACACACTAAACCAAACAAATCAACAAGCACAAGAAAAAGTTAACAAGCTTAAAACAAAACAACTATTGCAATGCTTGCAATATCAAACAACAATCCCCGGCAACGACGCCATTTTGTTGAAACAATATTTAGGGGGTGTTTTTATCGTATCCGCAGGGATTGTGCGATATTTTGATGCTTGTCGTTCAATAGTCGAAACATTTTAAGTAAAGGGTTTTCAAATTGTTCTTTGTTTTGTAACATCAATTTTGGTAGCAAAGAAGTAAATTATAACAAAGATGTTGTAAGTTTTATAAAAGCATGTCAAGATTAGATTTCGCTAATCCTTTTCATACATATCCGATTAATCAAGCATATGAACTTAGTTCAGACTAATACAATCGCGTACCCTCTCGAATGAGTTTATGTCTAAAGCAAATTCGTGATTATCGTTGTTTAGACCGTTAGATGATGTCTCACGCTAACACTCGAAACAACAACCATTAAGATCAATACAAAGCGAATAATAAACCCCAAATCTATGCTAGAGTTTGGTTTTTAAGAGATGAAGATATTAGGTTATGATTTGGAAAATCTATGTCTAGAGTGATTCAAACCACAAATACATCATTAAGAACAAACAACTTCATCGTATATTGATCATCAACCTTGTTCATATACAAAAGATCAAAAGAAATACATATAAGCAAGATTAACTACCTCTAATCTTGACACAAGAGGTGTATAACTACACATTTCCATGGTAGCTTGTATCACAAGTTTCAAGAGGAGATGAAAGAACATCCGCGTCGAATAATCGAGATCGGATGTGACTTCAGCTTCTCTATGTGGAAATTCACTCTTGGATGATCAAAACTCAGAAAAGTATGTTTTGGTCTGAAAATATCAAGTTCTGATCCCAAGAAAACATAAAAATCTATTTATAATACACTTGAGATCAGCAACATTCGCACTGCGAATGAATCATTCACCTAGCGAATGAAAGAAAATGGCACCTTAAGTGCCTCTGAAAGTTAAACCGCCCCTGGCTGTTTTCGTGGGTTCGCAAAGCGAACCACTCGCCAAAACATTCGCAAAGCGAAGTTAGGGTCATTTTCCCCCTGTTTTGTTCGCTAGGGACTTCGTCGGGGTTCGCAAAGCGAACTTGCTGTTGTTTTTCACTTTCTTTGCAGCTTGCATCAATTCTTTGTGTCTTCTATCTTTGATGTTTTTAGTGCACTTTCCTGCACAATAGCACACAAATTACAAGCACTAACGGTATAAATATAATGCATGAAGAACAACAACAATTTAATATAAAAATCCACAATTAAGACATGAAAGTAATGAAAAATGCCAAGTATTAAGTCTAAATATATAGCATGTTTGACATCTAACAACATCCCTAATACAATCAACAACAATCTTCCGAGAAAGGAAAGAACTAGAGCTTCGAGAGATCGAGCGAACAAGAGATTAGCATTCACCGCACAGAGGAGAAAGAGATCGCAAGAACAGAGAGAGTGACGCAAAAGTGATCAACGGCGGAGTTGCGACTTTCACGTAGGCGAGAAGGTAAGGCGCGATAGTGAAAGAACGATTTCGAGAAGACGAATTGGAGGAAAAGAAGGTTTGAGACGTTGATTTTGTTTTGAATTTTTCCTTCTTCTGAAGGTTTTCTCCATTTCAGTCGTATTTCTGTCCCATCCATTTTTTTAGCGTGTTTTAAATGGTGGTTGGTTTGTTCTTTTTCCCATTTTAGGTTTTTCTGATTTGCAGTTTGTGGGCCTGTGTTAAAACTTACCTTTCCAAGCCCATTGTTTCTTTTATTGTCACATTTGTTTGGTTCTTAAATTTTATTTTTTAATTTTTTTAGAAACAAATTTAAAATAGAAAGTATTTTAATTAGTTTTTTTTTATCATTTTAGAATAAAATTTCTTTTCCTAATTAATAATTTGAATTCTTTTAATTAGTTTTTTTTTAGGTTTATTTCCTTTTAGTTAGAATTAATAGATCATTTAGTTTATTTGTTAAATATTAAAATTTAAAAAAATATTTTTTCCTTTTCTTTCATTAATCTTTCCAATTCATGTTTAGAAAATAATTATTTAGGATTTATTTTTTATCACTTCGATTTTATTTTCTATTAACTTCTTTGACTCCTAACTTTGTGGATTTGCGATTTGGATCTTTTCATTGGAAGACTAAGTTATATTAGTAGATTTTACGATTTCGATTCTTATCTTGACTATGTCACTTGATCATTATTTTTGCGATCGTCATCATTCATCTAACTCACACATCTTTTTGAGGATAGCTTGATCCTTGACATGCTTTGTGCTTCATATATATATATATATATGTTGATTATTTGCTAGCTTTACTTTCACATGTTCCTTTAGGATCTCCTAGTTCAATTTAATTTTCGATTAAGATTGACGTAGGATAGGCATTAAGTTCTCAATCTAAGCATGACAACGTTAGGATAGAATTTTTCCTTTTACCTCAACCATAGGATCATCTTCGCATGATAACATTTAGGATTCAGTCTCCCATAGATTTCCTTCCAATCACTTCATTTCCTCTCTCTCACCCGCAAACGCAAACTCAAACCTCGATCCATATCGAGCATTATTTTTTCAACTCAAAATAAAACACTTAATAACTATGAAACACTTTCTTTTAATAAAAGATGAAAAAGAGTTAGACTGGTATCTTCGAGTTCTCTCTTCGATTGTTTAAGTGTGAGGAGTCTTCTTCACACCCGAATAACCGTCATCTCTAAAAGATGTATAATACGCTTCACATCAAACTTTTTTTATAATAAACTAAATCAAATCCATTTTCTCAATCACTTAGATGTAAAAGAGAGAGAGTCGAGTCTTCGATTCGCTCTCCCGATTATTTGTGCTCGAGGAGCCTTTCTTAAGCATTCAAATAATCGTCACCCGCTTAAAATACTTAAATTATATCAAAATCCTTTCACAACTAAGGTTGAGAGAGAGAGAGAGAGAGAGAGAGAGAGAGAGAGAGAGAGAGAGAGAGAGAGAGAGAGAGAGAGAGAGAGAGAGAGAGAGTCTTCGATTCACTCTCCCGATTACTTGTGCCTGAGGAGCCTTTCTTAAGCATTCAAGTAATCGTCATCCACATAAACAATCAACACATTATATCAACTTCTCACCTCCGTGCAATCAAAACTCTTTCTTAAAAGGACGTGTTATTTCCGTTCTACCGCAATACAGGTAACACATCATGCATTCATCAAGGCTTGCTACTTAGATCAGTGGTCTTGGAGAATCAGGGTTCACACATTACACTAGGGTTTCATTTCTCACACTGGTTTGTTTTAGTGGAAGATGAAAAGATCACGGATAAGGGTGTGTCCCTTGTGCTTATGGTTATCAGACAAATCCTCCAAGTTTGGCTATGCAATCGTCATGAGCACCATCTTCTGGTGCTCACCACTATCACACGATTAGGGTTAATTTCCCTGGTTATGTGACTTTCAAGGGTTTACCGATAGAAAGATTCATCATGGCATCAAGTACTCGAGAATTGATTTTGTTCAAGGATTGGGTTCAAGTTAATGATGGAAGGTACATGGCTTAGTTGAGAGGCATGTTCGAAGGTCAATAATTTAAGGTTTCCAATTGTCCAATTCTCCATTTCATGATCCATTCAAATATCCAAATTACTAAACCAATTCCATTTTTATCCATTTTTAAAAAAACAATTCATAAACCAATTTCAAATATCCAAATTATAAATCCAAAATTCTAACTGATATCCAAATACCCAAACATCCAAACCACATTCCAAAATTCTCCATTCAAAGGTGTGTAAGGAAGGTTAACCAGATGATGCTTATGAGAAAGTAAAATCAATGATTGAAAAAGGTGTTTATTTATCAGCCTATGCTAGAGAAACATTTAAGCTTGAGTTTCAAAAAGTGGCACGTTAGAGACACATGAGTTACTGGAAAATGCTCAAAGAGTTTAGGAGAATCAGGAGATGATTACAGAATATCCAAATATCCAAGTTCTCATCAATATCCAAAACTAACATTCACAAAGTACATAGCAGGTTGAAACAAAAAATGCAAAGAAGCCCATGTAGAAAACTTCTGCTAATATGGCAAGGCTGTTATTGTCATTTGGTGAAATGGTATAATAAGAAGCCAGGTGGAATCTTTTGGAGACACCTTCCATATATTAAGACCTCACAAATCTGTTCCTTCATCAAAATAGCACAACAACACTCTCTTTTCGTCTCATGGCTCGCTCCAATCAAGGTAATTGAATTAAAGACTAATAACGACATCAGCAATTTCTGAAAACATCAATCGAAATTCAGCATAATAAGAAACACAAGTAGCATACCAGTTCAAGAATTCACAGCAAGTTCTTGAACATAAAAGGCCTCATAAACTAACATCATAATTCACACTAAACAGTTAGCATAGCTTTCTAACAATCTTCTAACTGAACTAACCCAATTCCATCACATATGTTTCTTTGTCCTATTCTTAAGGCAACACATAATAGAAGAAAATAAATATTTGGTAAAACCTTACTGAGCTCAGAGCAGCTGAAGAGGGAGCGTCTCAGTGCGTCGATCCTATTCGACTGATTTGTCATAGCTTTGTTAAGTGGAAATAAAGAAAGATTTTGTTAAGTGCTGGTTTGATGCATCAGAAAAAGACGGTTAAAGTATTCAAATAAAGGTCTTTGATGTTGTCAAGATAACTTCGAAAGTTTTAGAGGCGATTGCTTATGGTTCTGTCCTGCTGTCAACTGCAAAACGTCTTCAGATTTGGTTATGCACTTGCCAATGGTGAACCTTCGCCAGAAGCTAATGAGCTACCTATCTTGATGAAGCAAGATGTCAAAGAGGACTGATGAATTATCACTAGCAGCAGTGACTATTTTCAATGATATCTGGGGAGAATGCATGCAAAATAGGACGGTTTTAGAAGAAAGGATCAGAAGAATTTTAATTATCGTTGACGAGACAGGAAAGATCTACTGCATCTTAAGAAACATTAGCATTGAACCTGGTTCAGTGGTTCTAGTCGTTCTGCAGTGCTGATTATAATGAGAGGGTTCCATCCAATAAGCGTGTCAATTCAAGCCCGGCCTTGATACGGAGTTTCCGCTGTTGATTTCCATCACAATTCACAACCACATCAAGTAGCTAATTAATTTGTTTCCATTGATCCAAAACAAGCTCAGTTAAATGGTCCTAACCCGATCTATTGAAACAAAGACCGCGATATCAGCCCATTTGCAAAACTCAATATGAAGCACACTACCGCCTAGATTCTTCCAGTTAGACCATTCGTCGTTGTCCGTATACAAAATCACATCCTTGGGGATCGCTGTTCTGTCAATAAAATACGACGGTTGATTTGTGGCCATTACTCTGACTTCGGTCCATTTACGGAACACTAATAAAGACCTTCAAATTTAACAGCAACAACATCTGCAATTGGAAATTATCACTGTGATGTCTCAAGCAGCATGGCGGATGTTCACGATGTTTGTCATGACAGGTTGCAATTGATTCCAGCAATACAACTCAGCATCAGCACAAGAATTTTCACTTGACAAACCACTTATCATCGGATAATAGCAAAGTGGAAAATGGCGCAGATGACGACATAGATTATGGCTTCAGGATCTTACATTCACCCCGCAATGGCATCGTCCAGCATTGATCATAATTCAAATGCGCCACTCTACCAATCCTGCACCAATCAAAGAGTTCAAGCAATTAATCTACGCTTTATTCGAGCTGTGACAAGTTACTTCAAAAACAAGCCATTTATGCTAACAGACCTCCGATAAGAGGCATATGCATCAACAACATAAGCTATCTTTGAAATTACAAACAGGGTTACTTTTGAGCGGTAGCAATAAATTCTCAAAGGATTTCGAGTTTTCGGAAATGGATTGGGTGATGAAGATTAAAGTGTTTGCTGATAATACTGATTCAGAATTTCAAGTCACATTCAAACCAAGTTAAACTCAGTTCAAACGAAAATCTCAGAATCCAAACCTGACAAACTTCCTAACCCTGAAACTAACTAAATACTGACCTAGCTAATCCATTAACTACATAACTACCATTTCTCTAAACTAGTCCAGTTAGCATAACTAACTCCAACCAAAGCCTACAACTGTCTTAACCTTCATTTCTCACCAACCAAAATTCTCAACAAACAACTAACCAACTTCACAGTTTCATAACCTCTAACTAACCTCCTAACCATATTCCAACTAACTATAACAGACTCACAACTGACTCAACAGATTATAACCAATCCCTAACCAACTTTCAATGGGTTTTTCCTATCCTAGCCCCAACCTTCCCTCACTATAAATTCAAAAACTACCCTCATTTTGGGAGACTCGAATTTTTTTCATTCACCCTATTCATCACTTTCAATCATTGTTCATCTTCACCAATACTCACCAAACATTCTCTAAATTATCTCAACCTCTGAAATTCACCTTCATCCTCAAGCTCTCAATTCATCAAATCCACTCACTCTTCAATACTCTTCAAGTTTCAACTGCACTGCAACAACTCAAGAAATCACACAACCCCTCTGCTACATACATGTACACAACAATACGCAACAAATTCGACGCAAACCCATGCAGAATTCATCACACAATTCACGCGACACACAACACGGTTTCGCAAAGTCACGCAAGAAGGTCATGAGAACTCATCAACAACAGCCTAGAAGCGTAAAGAAGAAGAACGAAGAACCCACCCTACTCGTCACTCTCTAAGACAACTAGAAGAAGACGGAGATGAAACGCAAACACAGTAGAGTGTGAGAAAGAGAAGAAGATTCAAGGAACATTACCTGAGATCGAAGTCTCTGCTCGCCCGTGAAGCTCGCTCCGGTAAGCGTTTCTTCTCTTTTTTCTTCTTTAATTAAGGATAACCATAATATAGGCTTTGAGTTGAGGAATCAAAGCCCTCAAGAGAGAGGATCCAATTCCTTCGTATAGCTCTCAACTTCAGGATTTAGTTTTTAGGTTTTTCTGTTTTGCCTCAGTTTGAGATAGGGAATGAGAATTAGAGCACAATCGTTGAAGGTTTGGATTGAGAAAGAAGACAGGATTTGAGAGATGTAAGGCTTATGTGAATAAGACCTCCGCCGCCGCCGGTGGCGAAATCCGGGCGGAGAGGTAAGCACTCCGGCGACACATTTTAAGAAGAAAAGGAGATTGAATGTGAATACGCGTGATGCCATTTTTTTCCTCTAGACCCCTTTCTTGCAAGACTTAGGTGGGTCTGGGCTTAAGATGTTAGGACCTCTCCAAATTGCTATCTAAACCTTATATCCATGTATACACCCTCTGTGTTTTTTTTCTTTATCATATTTTATGCCATTTTTTATCATTTCATGTTTTTTTTTCTACTAGAATTGTTGCCATCCTTCTATTGGAATTTTTTTTTCCATAAATCGGTTGAATTCTATATTCACATTTTAGGTAGATTTTATATTTATCTTTTGTTGAATTTCATTCTATTCTTGATTTAGAACTTTTGCCATTTTATTCATTAGAAGTTTATGCCATTTTCTTGATTAGAGTTTTTGCATAATGTTTGCTGGATATTATGTTGCTATGTAGATTAAAATTTTTGTGTGATATTTGTTGAATGTTATGTTTATATCCAGATTAAAAATTTTGCATGATTAGAATTTTGTGTCATCATTTGATTATTCTTATGTCACATTTGGATTCGCATCATGTACATAATTTCCATACTTTATTCATGATTACATCTTACTAACATTTTTGCATTATTTTGAGGTTTGGATTGAAGTACTCTTGGTACATATCTTGGATATTGGGAAGTTGTGTAGTAAGTGAAAATCGTCACTTTATTTTTCACTTAAATTCCTCCGTTCAAATATTGTACTAGTTATGATTTATCCCCCCTTAGTGGGTTCCTTATGCTTCCCCACTCTCATTAAAGTGTAATAGCTTAAGACTTTACATTCTTATTGCTTTATGCTTGTTGCTTGCTTAATTGTTAAGAAAGATAAAATTGAAAGCGTTTAGAAAATAATTTCAAAACAAAAAGACAAATAAAAATTTAATTCAACGTCGAGCCATTTTTGAACTTATTAAATGGAATGCTTATCTTACTTCATCTTAGGACTTTCCTACATCTCTCATCTTTCTTACACCCTTCCATCAATAACAAGCAAGCCTTGCATGTACTAACCCTTGTAAGTCTATCGCCTTATGCATCGCCATCAACCTCCATTAATTCTCATCTCCCATTCATCATCTTTTTCCTATCTCACCTTTCATAATTCACAAACATCAAGCACTTGGTGTAACACCCCGATTTAATTTAATTATTTTTCCTAATTAAATTGAATATTATTGTATGTGTCGTGTATGGATGTGTTTTGGATTAAGTGTGGGTTACCCTTAGAGTGTGGGTAGTGCCCTTGGAGTTATGAAGGATAAGGTGTTGGAGGATGGGTTAGTTGGTTAATATTATTATTTAAATTATTGAGGAGATTGTTGTTATTATTTATTTTGGGTGAAATAATAATAATAATAATATTTGGGAATAACAAGGAAAATATAAATAGGAAAAAGGGTTAGATAGGAAAGGGTGGTCAGTACGTGTTTTGGAGAAGAGAAGAAAGAGCAGAGAAGAGTTAGGTCAAGAAGAGCTCCATTGTTGAGGAAAGATTTCAAGAATCCTAAGGTAAGGGTGTGGCTCTCTATCTCTTAAGTGTTGCATAGTAGTGGTATAAGGGTAGAAAATCGTTAGGATCTCCCTGTTATGTTGCTGGTGAGAATTGGGAATTAGGTTGTACGTTAAAGGGTTTGGTAGAAAGAGAAAATTATGCAATTGATTATAGATTTGTGTTGTATATGTGTATATTTCATTTGCTGCTACCTTATTGGTGTTTTCTAGACTGTATGATACCAAATTCGGGGGAATTGTGGGGTCTGAATCGTGCAGAATCGCAATCGCAAGATTGCTGATTCGCCCAGATTCGCCAGGAGAAAATGGAACTCGCCAGGCGAAAGTGGATTCGCCAGACATTCGCCAGGCGAATGTAGAAGCGAAAGGGGAGTGAAAAATCAGAGTTTCTGGATTTTGTATGGGGGAGTTGGATTCGCCACTGCTTCGCCAGGCGAGCAGGAGGCGAAAGTGGAATTCGCCAGGCGAATGGGGATTTCGCCAGGCGAAAGTGGTTTCACTGGTGCTTCGTCAGGCGAGTATCAGGCGAATTGGGCTTAGACGAACCGAATTTTCTGAAACTTCAGAAATTCATATCTTTTGATCCGTAGGCCCGTTTCCGTCGCTGTTCGAAGCGTTGGAAAGCTGGTTTCACGTACTATTTATAAAAATTGATTTCAATACCAGAATTTCAACCCTTTGACGTGCTAAATGGAAATTGAGCGTGTTGTTTGTGTGGTGAGTGGAGACGATGGAGTCGTCGATGTGTATGCATGATATATTTGTATATTACTGTTGTGGCAGGTATGAACTGCGGTTGCATCCTAGTATTATGATGTATTGATGTGTTGGTTATCGTGTGCATGTGATTACTGTTATATTCGTTGTTGTTGTGCGTTGTCATTGCATGCATGACAGGTTGCATAGTTGTGGGATGGCGTGCCCAGATGGGGTGTTATCGTCTATCCGAATTCCTTGATGGAATCATTGTTGTTGGTGCGATCATGAAATAGGGGTCGTACGTGACCATGAAATAGGGGTCGTTGGTGTGATCATGAGATAGGGGTCATACTTGACCATGAAACAGGGATCGAGAGTTCCGACGGAAACTATGATCATGAAATAGGGATCGATTGGTACCACATGCATTGAGTCGAGTCGTGGGTCTCATTGCATTCAATCCTTGTATGTTGATTATCTGTTGTATGATGAATGTTGTTGTGATGATGTTGTTGTGATAGGGTGGATTCCGTATGTTTTTATGCTTTCATACTTTTGCTATGCATTCTATATATTGATTGAGAATTGCACCCCTTCTGTTTGATTGTTACCTCTACTTGGGTAATGTGCAGATAAGCAGGAGTAGTCGCAGGTGGAGTGGTGAAGACGAGGTCTTCTGGTGTGAGTTATCGAGTCGCGTCTGCTCTGAGTTTGTAACACTAGGGGTGTCGGAACGCTAGAGTCTTTTGAATTCTGTTATATACTATTACTATTTTAATTAAGAATGTTGTATGTGACTAAACATGTTTTTACCTGAGTTGACTTTTCCGCTGTGCATGAACGTTAAAATGTCATGTTTAATTATAATATCATCGTATTATTATTGTGTGCATGTTAAGTTGAGTAGTAGAAGTAGCATCCTAAATCCATGTATTTTATTTTTACTCTGATAAATTATGTTTAAATTGTCGCGGGGGTTTAGGGTGTTAGAAAGTGGTATCAAAGCAGGTCGGTCCATCCGACCAAGTTGTCGAGTTGTTGTCGTGTGTTAGTTGTTTAGTGTTAGTGTTAGTGTCGGTTCCTTAACCATGGTGTTCTGTTGTTGGTGTGTGGCAGATTGAGAATGGCTGGAAGGAACGATGCTGTTCTTGTTGCTGCTTTACAAGCTATGGCTAAAGCAGTGCAGAATCCGCCGCGTGCTAACGAGAATGATGAGTTTCGAAAGAACAACCCGCCTACTTTCAAGGGAAGGTATGATCCGGATGGAGCGCAGACTTGGCTCAAGGAGATTGAGAGAATCTTCCGGGTTATGGAATGTCCGGAGGCACAGAAGGTGCGGTTGGGTACTCATATGTTGGCTGAGGAAGCTGATGACTGGTGGGTTAGTACTCGTCAAGTGTTGGGAGCAGCAGGTGAGGCCATTACTTGGGTTGTGTTCATTAGAGAATTCTTAAGGAAGTATTTCCCTGAAGATGTCTGAGGAAAGAAAGATATTGAGTTTTTGGAGCTGAAGCAGGGTAATATGACGGTTACAGAGTATGCTGCTCAATTCTCCGATTTGGCTAAGTTTTATCCTCACTACAGTGCGACAACTGCTGAGTTCTCGAAGTGTGTCAAGTTTGAGAATGGGTTGAGACCTGAGATCAAACAGACAGTTGGGTATCAATGGATCAGAAGATTTCCTGATTTGGTGGATTGTTGTAGAATATTTGAGGAAGATAACAAGGCTCGATCGGCTCACTATAAGGGGCTGGCCGAGAGAAGAGGAAAACAACTGGTGAATCGTGGGAAGCCTTACGCATCTCCAGCTGATAAGGGTAAACAGAAACATGCTGATGGAAAAAAGTCGAGTGGGGGAGGTGCATCTGCTCCTCTGAAGTGTTTTAGGTGTGGTGAGTTGGGGCATCGTGTCAGTGAGTGCACGAACGATGTGAAAAAGTGTTTCAAGTGTGGACAGGCAGGACATCTGATTGCTGACTACAAAGCTAATATGGTTACTTGTTACAATTATGGGGAACAGAGCCATATTAGTACTCGTTGTCAGAAACCAAAGCAAGCTTCGGCTGGAGGAAAAGTGTTCGCTTTGATAGGGACTCAGACTTCCAGTGAGGACAGATTGATCAGAGGTACATGTTATATTAATGACACGCCTTTGCTAGCTATTATTGATACTGGTGCTACACACTCTTTTATTGTTGCTGATTATGTAAGAAGGCTAGGCCTTGTTGTTTCTCCTATGAAAGGGGAGATGGTTATTGAAACTCCTGCTAAGGGATCGGTGACTACTTCTTTAGTTTGTTTGAATTGTCCATTGTTAGTCTTTGGTAAAGACTTTGGTGTAGATCTGCTTTGTTTACCGTTGGGAGGTCTCGACGTGATTTTGGGTATGAACTGGTTGGAGTTCAATCATGTTCATATTAACTATTTTAATAAGTCGGTTCGATTTCTTACTCCTGAGGAAGAGGGAGAAGATGGTTTTCTGTCTGCTAGAGAGTTGAAAGAGCTCTTGGAAAAAGAAGCTCAGGTGCTTGCATTGTTTGCATCTTAGTCAGTGGAGAGTAAGTCAGTGATTAGTGATTGCAAGTGGTGCATGAATTTCCTGAAGTGTTTCCAGATGACATTGTTGATGTACCACCAGAGAGGGAAGTTGAGTTCACTATCGATCTTGTCCCTGGTACCAGACCTATCTCTATGGCACCATACAAGATGTCGGCATCAGAATTGTCAGAACTAAAGAAGCAATTGGAAGACTTGTTAGAGAAGAAATTTGTGAGACCAAGTGTATCACCTTGGGGAGATCCAGTGTTGTTGGTAAAGAAAAAGGATGGTAGTATGAGGTTGTGTATTGATTACAGACAGTTGAATAAGGTAACGATTAAGAATAAGTATCTGCTTCCAATAATAGATGACTTGATGGACCAGTTAGTGGGTGCTCGTGTGTTTAGCAAGATTGACTTGAGGTCGGGGTATCATCAGATACGGGTAAGAGACG
Source organism: Lathyrus tuberosus (assembly GCA_022829125.1). Classification (NCBI taxonomy): domain Eukaryota; kingdom Viridiplantae; phylum Streptophyta; class Magnoliopsida; order Fabales; family Fabaceae; genus Lathyrus; species Lathyrus tuberosus. The sequence goes on from JALAZF010000019.1 coordinate 170,790, forward strand.
AAGATATTCAGAAGGCAGCTTTCAGAACTCGATATGGACATTATGAGTATATGGTGATGCCGTTCGGAGTTACTAAAGCACCTGGTATCTTCATGGAATATATGAATCGTATCTTTCATGAGTACTTGGATCAGTTTGTGGTTGTCTTTATTGATGATATTCTGATATATTCTAAGTCAGAAGAAGAACACGCTGAATATTTGCGAATTGTGTTGCAAGTGCTGAGAGAGAAGCAGCTCTATGCGAAGTTGTCTAAGTGTGAATTCTGGTTGAGAAAAGTAAGTTTTCTTGGTCATGTTATTTCTGGTGATGGTATTGCTGTGGATCCGTCCAAGGTAGACGCCGTTCTACAATGGGAGACTCCGAAGTCAGTGACCGAGATTAGAAGTTTCCTGGGTTTGGCTGGTTATTACCAAAGGTTTATTGAAGGATTTTCGAAGTTGGCACTTCTGTTAACTCAGTTAACTTGCAAGGGGAAAGCATTCGTGTGGGATGTTCATTGTGAAAAGAGTTTCATTGAGATGAAGAAGAGGTTGACCACAGCTCCAGTGTTGGTTCTACTTGAACCAAATGAACTGTTTGTAGTATATTATGATGCTTCTTTGATGGGGCTAGGAGGTGTGCTGATGTAGGATGGTAAGGTTGTAGCTTATGCTTCACGACAGCTGAGGGTACATGAGAGGAATTATCCGACTCATGATTTGGAATTAGCCGCAATGGTTTTTGTAGAAAATTTAGAGGCATTATCTCTATGGTTCCAGATTTGAAGTGTACAATGATCATAAGAGCTTGAGGTATCTGTTTGATCAGAAGGAATTGAATATGAGGCAGAGGAGATGGTTAGAATTCTTAAAGGATTATGATTTTGGCTTGAACTATCATCCAGGCAAGGCTAACGTCGTGGTTGATGCTCTGAGTCGAAAATCGTTGCATATGTCTGCTACGATGGTTAAAGAGTTAGAATTGATTGAACAGTTCAGAGATATGAGTTTGGTCTGTGATCAGACACCGCATAGTGTTATGTTGGGTATGCTGACAATCAATAATGAATTTCTTAATAATATCCGAGACAGTCAGAAGTTGGATGTGAAACTAGTGGAGTTGATGATTGGGGATAACCAAGCAGCGGGTAATGAGTACAGGGTGGATGAGCAAGGTGTGTTGAGATTCCGTGACAGGATTTGCATTCCTGATAATCCTGAGTTGAAAAGAATGATTTTAGAAGAAGGTCATCAGAGTAGTTTGAGTATCCATCCAGGAGCTACGAAGATGTATCAAGACTTGAAGAAGATATTTTGGTGGCCTGGATTAAAACGTGATGTGGCTCAGTTTGTGTATGCTTGTTTGACTTGTCAGAAGTCGAAAGTGGAACATCATAAACCTGCTGGTATGATGCAACCGTTAGACATTCCAGAGTGGAAGTGGGACAATATTTCTATGGATTTTGTGACCGGGTTGCCTAATACGCCGAGGGGACATGATTCCATTTGGGTAGTAGTGGATAGACTGACGAAGTTGGCACATTTCATTCCGATTAATATCAGTTTTCCTTTGCAAAAGTTGATGGAGATTTATATCCGAGTGATTGTGAAACTGCATGGTATTCCGTTGAGTATTGTGTCAGATCGAGATCCAAGGTTCACTTCCAGATTTTGGGAGAGTTTGCAGGGAGCTTTGGGATCGAAGTTGAGGTTGAATTCGGCTTATCATCCGCAGACGGATGGTTAGACGGAAAGAACTATCCAGTCTTTGGAAGACCTGTTGAGGGCTTGTGTGCTTGAACAAGGAGGTGCTTGGGATAATCATTTGTCGCTGATTGAGTTCACTTATAACAACAGTTATCATTCCAGTATCGGAATGACACCTTTTGAGGCGTTGTATGGTCGTAGGTGTCGGACGCCTTTGTGTTGGCACGAATCTGGTGAGAGTGTAGTGCTTGGACCCGAGATTGTTCGACAAACTACCGAAAAGGTGAAGTTGATTTGAGAAAAGAGGAAAGCTTCCCAGAGTAGGCAGAAGAGTTACCATGATAAGAGAAGGAAAGATCTCGAGTTTCAAGAAGGAGATAATGTATTTTTGAGAGTCACTCCAGTGACCGGGGTTGGCCGTGCGTTGTAGTCGAGGAAGCTTACTCCTCAATTTATTGGTCCGTATCAGATATCTGCAAGAGTTGGACCTGTTTCCTAGAGAGTGGCGTTGCCACCCAATTTGTCGAATTTGCATGAGGTGTTCCATGTGTCACAGCTTCGGAAATATGTTCCAGATCCATCGCATGTGATTCCGATGGATAATGGGGAAGTAAGAGATAACCTTACAGTTGAAGTCTTACCAGTACGGATTGAAGACCGCGAGGTAAAGCAACTAAGGGGCAAGGAAATCGCTCTTGTGAAGGTAGTGTGGGGAGGCGCTGCTGGTGGAAATATGACTTGGGAGTTGGAGAGCAGGATGCGAGAGTCGTATCCAGAGTTGTTCGGATGAGTAAATTTTCGAGGACGAAAATATTCCAGGTTGGGGAGAGTTGTAACACCCCGATTTAATTTAATTATTTTTCCTAATTAAATTGAATATTATTGTATGTGTCGTGTATGGATGTGTTTTGGATTAAGTGTGGGTTACCCTTAGAGTGGGGGTAGTGCCCTTGGAGTTATGAAGGATAAGGTGTTGGAGGATGAGTTAGTTGGTTAATATTATTATTTAAATTATTAAGGAGATTGTTCTTATTATTTATTTTGGGTGAAATAATAATAATAATAATATTAGATAATAATAATATTTGGGAATAACAAGGAAAATATAAATAGGAAAAAGGGTTAGAAAGGAAAGAGTGGTCAGTACGTGTTTTAGAGAAGAGAAGAAAGAGCAGAGAAGAGTTAGGTCAAGAAGAGCTCCATTGTTGAGGAAAGATTTCAAGAATCCTAAGGTAAGGGTGGGGCTCTCAATCTCTTAAGGGTTGCATAGTAGTGGTATGAGGGTAGAAAATCGTTAGGATCTCCCTGTTATGTTGCTGGTGAGAATTGGGAATTGGGTTGTAGGTTAGAGGGTTTGGTAGGAAGGGAAAATTATGCAATTGATTATAGATTTGTGTTGTATATGTGTATATGTCATTTACTGCTACCTTATTGGTGTTTTTTGGACTGTATGATACCAAATTCGGGGGAATTGTGGGGTCTGAATCGTGCAGAATCGCAATCGCAAGATTGCTGATTTGCCCAGATTCGCCAGGCGAAAATGGAACTCGCCAGGTGAAAGTGGATTCACTAGAAATTCGCCAGGCGAATGTAGAAGCGAAAGGGGAGTGAAAAATTAGAGTTTCTGGATTTTGTATGAGGGAGTTGGATTCGGCACTGCTTCACCAGGCAAGCAGGAGGCGAAAGTGGAATTCACCAGGCGAATGGGGATTTCGCCAGGCGAAAGTGGTTTCGCTGGTGCTTCGCCAGGCGAGTATCAGGCGAATTGGGCTGTGACGAACCGAATTTTCTGAAACTTCAGAAATTCATATATTTTGATCCTTAGGTCCGTTTCCGTCGCCGTTCGAAGCGTTGGAAAGATGGTTTCGCGTACTATTTATAAAAATTGATTTCAATACCAAAATTCCAATCCTTTGGCGTGCTAAATGGAAATTGAGCGTGTTGTTTGTGTGGTGAGTGGAGACGATGGAGTCGTCGATGTGTATGCATGATATATTTGTATATTGCTGTTGTGGCAGGTATGAACTGCAGTTGCATCCTAGTATTATGATGTATTAATGTGTTGGTTGTCGTGCACATGTGATTACTGTTATATTCGTTGTTGTTGTCGTTGTTGTTGTGCATTGTTGTTGCATGCATGACAGGTTGCATAGTTGTGGGATGGCGTGCCCAAATGGGGCGTTATCGTCTATCCGAATTCCTTGATGGAATCGTTCTTGTTGGTGCGATCATGAAATAGGGGTCGTACGTGACCATGAAATAGGGGTCGTTGGTGTGATCATGAGATAGGGGTCATACTTGACCATGAAACAGGGGTCGAGAGTTCCGACGAAAAATGTGATCATGAAATAGGGATCGATTGGTACCACACGCATTGAGTCGAGTCGTGGGTCTCATTGCATTCAATCCTTGTATGTTGATTATCTATTGTATGATGAATTTTGTTGTGATGATGTTGTTGTGATAGGGTGGATTCCGTATGTTTTTATGCTTTCATACTTATGCTATGCATTCTTTATATTGATTGAGAATCTTACCCCTTCTGTTTGAATGTTACCTCTACGTGGGTAACATGCAGATAAGCAGGAGTAGTCGCAGGTGGAGTGGTGAAGACGAGGTCTTCTGGTGTGAGTTATCGAGTCGCGTCTGCTCTGAGTTTGTAACACCGGGGGTGTCGGAACGCTAGAGTCTTTTGAATTCTGTTATACACTATTACTATTTTAATTAAGAATGTTGTGTGTGACTAAACATGTTTTTACCTGAGTTGACTTTTCCGTTGTGCATGAACGTTAAAATGTCATGTTTAATTATAATATCACTGTATTATTATTGTGTGCATGTTAAGTTAAGTAGTAGAAGTAGCTTCCTAAATCCATGTATTTTATTTTTACTCTGATAAATTACGTTTAAATTATCGCGGGGGTTTAGGGTGTTACACTTGGTCTAACGCCAAGTCGCTTTTTTCAAACCATTTTCACAATAACATGGGAGAAAAGGGAGTGGAGTGTACATACTTGTGCACCCCATTTCTCAAGTACTTGAGTTGTTGGCCCTGATTGGCTTGGGACCTGACACTTGTCTTCATTTCAAAAACACCTAATAACAACAAGAGGTTAATCTGGTCCTACTAGGGAGAAAAGGAGTGGCTTGGATCCATTATCCCCTTAACTCTCGAGTATTTGATTGTGGGTCGTACTTAGCCAATGATTGGATACTAGTCTCCCTCTAAGTACCTACAATTAGACTCGCCTCACATATTTTAAAATAAACTCTTTCCCCTAAAATCAACTTCAATAATCAAACGTGACATCTTGCCTCGAGGGTGCAAATCATAACTTTTTTGTAAAAGGGCATGTTATTTCCATTCTACCGCAACACAAGCTAAAGCATAGGTCTCCTTACGTGCGAGCGGCAAAAAAAACTATCGTTAGGATGTGAACGTTAACATCGCCCATTAAAAACAACAAACCAACAACCCGTAGTACCGCGAACTACGGACGCTCTGATTCTTCATTGGTCAATTAAGATACGTAGGCACAAGATTGCGAGATCTTGGCGAGCTACCTTCTACCTTCCTTCATTTTCACCCGTAATTCTCTGAACTACGGAAGCTCTGATTCTTCATTTCACAATGAAGATACGTAGGCACAAGGGCCCTAATCCTTGTCGAGCACACTAATTTAAAACCCCTCCATTTTATTCTTTAGCAAGTAACCTTTAGGTAAACGACACCCATTCACGCATAGACAAACAAGATAGTTTCCATCGAGTAAGATGGATGTGAGGGGGTACTAATACCTTCCCCTTGAATAACCGACTTCCGAACCTGAATTTGGTTGTGAGACCATGTTCAACACCTTTTAGGGGTTTTATCGATATTTTCCCTTTCTTCGGAATAAATAAAGTTCGGTGGCGACTCTGTATTTTTCGCGTAGTGACACCTTTTAGCATTATTCCTTTAGATGAAAGCAAACAATCTTAGCTAATTTTCTCACAAATTGAATTAAGAGGTTCCCGTTGAGTACAACGGACGTGAGGGGGTGCTAATACCTTCCCCTCTTGTAACCGACTCCCGAACCCAGAATGTGGTTGCGATGACCATGTTCTTTCCCTAAAGGTTTTATCGATATTTTCCTTTCCCTCTTTGGGATAAATAAAATTCGGTGGTGACTCTGTTCTTTTTCCGCGTCCATTCGAGAAGTTCGTATCATCATTTTTCGAGGTACGACAGTGGGGAATTCTCAAGTCAACTTTTTCAGGATTACTCCCTCAAAGCCTCCTTGACTATACCACCCTCCTAACTTATTTATGTTCTCAAGTCCGGGTTAGGACATTTCTCACCTCATATGGATCACTAATAAACTCAAGAAAACAAAGAAAACGAAATAACAATAATAACACAAATATATACAAGATAGGTTTAACCCTCTTGGGGAGATTCCCCAGTGAAGTCGCCATTTCTGTCACTGTGAGAATCGAAGACCATAGCTATCGAGTTAGCTAGGCTTCACAAAACTAAAGATGTCACCACCAATCTTTAATTTATCCAAGGGAAGTGGAAAAGAAAGAATAACCCATAAATATGCAATTTAAAACAAAGCAATAAAGAGATCTAAGGTTTGGGGGTTGGTTATACTAAGGGAAGATACTAGCACCCTAAGTATCTATAGTATCCTATAAGAACCTATGGTTGTATTTGTGTTTGTTGTTATGTTGTTTGCTATTTGGGATTGATTGGAGAGATGAAAAGAGAAATGCTTTTTATTGTTTTTGTGTTTGGCAAGACTCAAAGTCTTGTGCCTACGTACCAATGAAGGATCAAAATCTCGTAGTTTGGGGTACAAATTGAAAAGGGTTTATTAAGGTGGATTTTAATGAAGAAGAGACAAGTTGTCATCTTAAGGAAAATACTCAACTTAACCACCACAAACATGTGGAAGAGGGATCTTTGCTTCACATTGAGAGAAGGGCCTAAACTTGGATATATAATCAACAAGTATGCCACATACCTTTCTCAAGTGGAAAAGAATCAACATCTTTCTCAACAATGTCATAGGGTAGGAGAATTACATCTCAACTAGGGATGACTATTGTCTAATATCTTTGAAAGAAGGTTTTAAATTAAAAAGCCAAAGTGGCAAAAGGTTTGAATAAGGTTTGTGTGTTTTTTAGTCTTTGTGAAAGAGTTTTGAATTTGCTTAAGGTGTCATAAAGCATTTGTTAAGAAAAAGAGTTTGAAAAGTCAAGGACCTAATGTCAAGGTTTCTATTGAAAGAGGTTTTGAGTTTTGAGAAAAGGGGAAACCCTAATTGAGTTATCTACAAATTGAATCAATCCTAAGGGAAACTTCCTAAGAGGTAAACATCCTAAGGATAACAAATCATACAAAATATGTACAAGAATGTAAAGATGCATATGCAAATGACATGAAGTCAACAATGAGTCCTTCCTTGGATTAGGCAACATGTATATACAAGTGTACACAATCATTCAAAGAAACTAAACATGAGATGTAAGGTATAAGTAAGATTAACATGGATCAACAAACATGTACAAAGTTTACATTTGATAAAAGGCATGCTTGGAAATAAGTCAATATTCATATGAACAAAAATATGGACATATAAACCATTAAGTCATGTTTCAACTGGATACTATTAGGACATGAGGAAAGGCATACATACAACATGATTTACAAGGACAAGATTCAACATGTATTAACAAAGATAAACACATCATCAGGATCACAACTTGGTCATACAAGACAAATATTCAACATGTGAATAAAGAGTAAAACATGATTTAGGTCAAGAATGCACTCACAAGTTCTAAACAAATTGACACTTTTTGAAACAAGTAAAAACAAGTATCATCCATTTAAAGTATTCAACATAAATCAAAGAATGACATTAAGGATAAGCACGTCATCATGGTCATAATACATGAACAAGGAACCAAGATATGGGTCATAAATGATCAACCCAAACCCTAAATGCTAGCCAAAGTATGAACATCATATTTAATAACAATATTGAAAATACTTTAAACAATTAAAAAAATAAAAGAAAAATATATGAACATGGGAATAAATAAATAAAGGGTGACATTTTCTAGGTATTTGTAAAATGGGAAAATAAAAATAAGAAAAATAAAATATTTTTGTGATTTTAGTTTTTTTCAAAATAAATAAAAGAAATAAGTAAAGTTAATTAATATTTATTAATAATTTAGTGTAGAAAATAAATATGGATAATAAAATAATCAAATGTTTTTTTTTATGTTTTTGGGTATTAAAAGAAATATTAAAATGAAATGAGAAAATAAAATAAAAGAAAAAAGTTAATTAAAGAAATAATAAGAGAAATAAATATGAAAAAGGAAAAAAGAAAGAAAACAAGGTATTAAAAGAAAGGGTGGGGGATTAGATTCGGACCCACGCCCCTTAGTTTGTTTCACAAAACCTTGCAACCATAAGGCCAGGCCAGTTGGCCTATCATGTTTTCGCTCAAATTAAAACAAATATTAAGAAAAAGTTTGAAAAAGGAACACGCCCGAAACCTGCATCATCTTCAACCTCAAGACTAAAAAATTTGAATTTCCAACTTTCTCATTCTAGAACCTAACATGACAACCTAATATACCATTTCACTCAGATTTTCATGAGGAATTCAAATATACCAACCAAATTCATTTATTTTTTCTCTATCTTAAGGATTTCAGAAATAACCAGTATGAACCCTAATTCTCCTAACAAAAATTAAATACCAGATAAGCATGATCAATGAACACAAGCATGGGGATTTTGATCCTTACATTTTGGCGAACAGAATGGTAACTTGAATGGATGGAAATAATGCTTAAATTATGGAGTTTGAAAAGGTCAAGAAGCTTACCTATTGGAGAACGTACAATGCATCTTCAAAGTTGTTCGAGATGCAAGATCATGATTGCTTTAGCTCCACTAGACTCCCAGGAAGGTGTTTGAATGATTCACTTGCCTTAGAGTACCTCCAATTCTTCTGCTTGAATCCACTTGCAATGAAGAAAAATGTGAAAAGTGATTTCTATGATGAAGGTGAAGATGGCTGAAAATCTACCTGAGTGAATCGCATACTCAAAGATACAACAGAGTCGCCACCGAACTTTATTTAGTCCCAAAGGACAAGGAAAATATCGATAAAACCCAAGGGGAAGAGAAACGGGAACGGGGGGTCGGTTATACGAAAGGAAGGTATTAGCACCTAACGCATCCGTCGTACTCGACGGGAACCATTTCGCTTGCTTCTAGGCTTGGATGGGTTATCTATCTAAAGGCTTCTAGCTAAAAGAAGGAGGAGAGAGAGAGAGAGAGAGAAAGGGGAAGAAGAAAAGAAAAGGAGGAAAGTGCTCGCGGAGGAACAAAATCCTCGTGCCTACGTACCCTCATAGTGCAATGAGGAAATCAGAGCGTCGTAGTTCATGGAACCAGGGGATGAAGAAAAGGAAAGAAAAGGAGAAGGAAAGAAGGGTGGAAGACGGAAGAAAGGTGGAAAACGGAAGAAAGGTGGAAGTGCGGAAGAAAGGTGGAAGTGCGCTCGCCGAGATCATTGCGATCTCATGCCTACGTATCATACATTCAAAAGAATGCAGAATCAGAGCTTCTGTAGTTCGGGGAACTGAACGGACAAGGGAAAGGAAAGGAAAGTGGTGTCAAAACCAAGAGCAAAAGAAAGAAGGAAATTCCACTGAGGATTCCAAAGAAATGGTGTCGAAACCAAGAAAAGAGTGTAAAGGAAAGAAATAGTAACTGTACTGAGAATAAAGTGTGAGAATGGTGTCGAAACCAAGAGAATAAAGGAATAAAGGGGAAATGGTGTCCAAACCAAGAGAATAAAAGATAAGTGAGAAAAAAAAACTCTACTGGGGAAAGACCCCGCAGTAAGAGCGTTTGCACAAAAGAATAGGAAAAGAGTGGTGTCAAAACCAAGAATGCAAGAAACTCCGCTGGGGATAACAAAGAGAAATGGTGTCAAAACCAAGAGAAAAAGGAGACTCGGTATATTAACTGGCTAGCAGTGGTTAACCGAAGAAAGAGACTAGGACCCTGGCAGGGAAAAGAATGTGGTGTCAACAGACGGAATGTGATAAACCAAGAGAGAGAGTGTTGAACCGAGAGAAGGTGTTTGACTCTGAAGGGGCCTCGGTATGTTAACTAATAAACAGTGGTTAACCGAGGGAGAAAAGACCGCAACTCTGTGGGGGTAGAGAAGCATTGGTTTTAACAGAGAAAACTGTGATTAACCAAAGAACGGGTGTAGGACCGAACAAAGGTCGTGACCCAAAGGGGTTCGGTAAACTGACTGAACAAACAGTACTCAACCGAAGAAAGGGTATTTGAACCAAAGAAAGGTTACTAACCCAAGGGTGCAAGTATTCGAACCAAGAAGAGGTTACCAACTGCGGGGGATTCGGTATTTACAGACGGACTGTGATTAACCGAAAAGAGCGAGTGATTAACCAAAAGAAAGGTGATTAACTCGAAAGGGTTTAGTATTTTAACAGGCGGACTGTGGTTAACTGAAGAAAAGGGTGATTAACCAAAAGAATAGGTGATTAACCCAAGAGGTGCTCAGTGATTAACAGACGGACTGTGATTAACCGAAGGAGATTGCAATCATTGGTGTTTTAACTGACAGGCAGTGGTTAACCAATCAAAGGGAGAGGAACCAAAGAAAAGGTTGCGAACTCCTAGGGAAGAATGGTCGTAGCAGGAAAACTGTGTTAGACCAAAGAAAGAGAATTGAGACTCTTCAGGGGAATCAAGAGCAGTGATCGATTTCAAGAAGAAAGGAGTGATGAAACAAAGAGGGATTGCTAGTGCAAGGATAATGATCTTAACCAAGAAGGATGGTGATTGATCAAAAGGAGAGATGGAAAGAGATAGGAGTGATCAAGGATCGAGAAGGATCACAAAGAGATAAGAGTGACCAAGGATCAACTCGACAGGGGAATGAGAAACACTATAGATGGAGGATAGAGGTGACTATTCTCGAGGAGAGGACAAGACGCCCTTACCAAAGAAATAGCCAGAATGAGGTTGGAAAGACTTCATCCTCACTCCTTCTCTGGCACCCAAAATATAGTGTGGAAAGTGAAACGGACAGCGCAGCCGCTCCAATGTTGTACAGTGCTCATGCGTAGAAAAACGGACAACATAACAGCGTCAATTTGTACAGTGCTTTGATGCAAGACGCAACACGGAACTCCAACTCCACGCGCGGGGGGGGGGGGGGGGGGGGGAGGGGGAAGAGAGAGAAAGCTCTAAAGGAGGCCTAAAGAGAGGGAAAGGGAAGATCGATTAATCGAAACAAAGTTTCGATCAATTAATCAAGGGATAAACATGCTAACAACTTTCCAAATAGGATGAAAAGTCATTAAAGCAAACAGGAGTGCATTATTGATTATACAAGATTAAGTTTATCCATGAAAAATAAACTTAATGCAAACTGAAATGGAAAGTGCAAAACAGTGCCAAATGATCATCAAAGTGTCACACGAAATCATGTATCATGTGAACAAAGATAGTGCAAGAATGATTATATTCATACAATGCTAAGAACATGAAACAATTGAATAATCGAAAATACGCATCGAAAGTTTGTGAATACATTTCTACCAGAAGTGAAATGTCATTAAAAACATCCATAAAATCAAGCATGATAATCAATGGAAGTTAACATGAGGAAAGCACGGCAAACACACTTGAAAATGCAAGAAAATGGCAATTCTGTTCAGTGATAACCGGTTACTCACCATGCGTTAACTGGTTACTTGCTTGAAAATTGGCGTTTTTGGTGAAAATTGAACCGAGTAACCGGTTACTCACCATGTGTTAACCGGTTAACACTGAGCAAATTGTGAAAAAAAAAATAGAAAAAACAACTTTTCAAAAGTAGTTTTCAACACATAATCACTTATGCCAACTACCACATGCTTGGAACTGAGATTGTGCACGAAAATTGAACTTGAAAACAACAAATAAACGGAGATAGAATCAACTAATACAATTGAATCATGGATCAAACAAATGCAAAACCAAATTACACACAACAATTATCGACTACATTGCGAGCGATACGAAAATGTGTGAAACGGTAAAATTAGTTAGATCCACCAACCTACAAGCCGGAGATTTGGCTTGGTAAATATTGCAAAGTATTATTGATGCAGAAAATCAAAGAAAACCAGAGGAATCTTCAATTTGTAGACGAACCGTATCGAAATCGAGCAAAATGCGTTAAAGCTCCAAAATGCGAATTCGAACCGTTAGAAGTTGCAGCAACTATTCAAGATCAATCTAAAAGCTGAAATAACTCCAGAAATCCAAGTGTAATAGCAAGAATGATGAAGTTTGAGCTCAAGAAATAATCACTTTTGATGTAAAAGTGATTATCCTTCAAAGTAGAAATGAGCTTTGGTGAAGGTTTGGAAGAGAATTGAGATGAAGGTGAAGATGTAGTAGAGAAATTCAGAGAGAATGTGGGGGAATTGAGAGTGAAATGGAGCAAATGGTTGAAGGTCCTTGAAAATGAGTGAAGGTGAGTTTATATAGATTTTAGGTTTGGCGTGTGAGATGGTTTGGAATTTGGTTTGGGATTAGCTTTGGGTTTGGAACTAGGCTAGGAGTTAGTTGGACTTGACTCACCGAGTCAAGGCGGTTAACTCGGTTAGTTAGAACTAACTCGGTAACAATCCCAATGTGAGTTTCAAAATCCAAAGGTTGACATGTTGGTAAGTTAAGTAACATGGTGCACTTGAATTAAAGTGATGCATTGGAATAAATACACTTGGGTTGAAATGAATAGTGTTGAAATATCTAGAGAAGTCTAAAATGTTCCGCACACTGCTAGAATCAAGTAGAACCAAAGCCCAAAGAGAGTGCATGGATGCTGTCCAAAAATGCAGCAGGAATTGCAAAATTGTACTGTGTAACCGGTTACTCACCATGTGTTAACCGGTTACTTCAGTTAAGTTTTGCCTAAATTGCTCATGAAATGATACTGGAGTCCCGGTTGTGGTTTTCCACCTCTTGTCTTGATGAGTAAACATGGAAACCTTTATTTTGAGCTTGTTTTGATGAGGTGATGACCTTGTGAGGATACGATTAATCGGGCTTGAAAATCCTGGATATCCTGCAACAAGAAACACACGAAGAAAAGTGCGAATGCGTATGCTAGCGATGCGAATGCTTATGCTCATGCAAAAGGCAAAAGAGGGAGGTCAAATTTCGAGTTACGACATCTGCCCCTATTTAATCCTCTTAGACCTGAATGTACGAATTGTGCTAGCTTTTCGATGACCCGAGGTAAAAGGGGATTAAATAAAAGAGTAGCTCGAGAATTTGGCCGACGGCGACAAAAAGAGAGGTTGAAAGTATTTGAAGGTTAATAAGTGCAAAGTTTACTGAAAATCTGCTGGGAGATAAGTCAGGCAAAAAAGAGAGGGAGTATGATCGATGCATATACTATGTATGCGTTTCTACATGATGCTTGATATCATGCAATGCAAAGGCTCAAGCTGAGGCACAGTGTGAAGTGATTAGGCAGAAACCGTAGCAAAACGACTTCGACATCCTTGGTCGGGGAGAGAACCCACAGGTGAAGACAATCTCTGCTGGAGAAGACAGTTCGCCAAAGATGATGATTCCGCCGGGGAAAGAAACTGAGAACATCTCAGGTTTCTAAATCACCATGGCTGTCCCTGTCGGGGATGAAAGAACCAAGTCAATTCTTCCTACCAAGACTGGCTCTGCGTGGGGAAAAGAGAATCCTGAATCATGTTGACTCAGCTGAGGGGAAACCACTACTGCTGGTGACAGATAGTTCCTGATCATTGGCGATGATACACAACCCTTGCTGGGGGAAAGTGAACAAAGATGTCTTTGCTGGGGAACACCTTGGCCACCTGCCGGAGAGAATGATGACTCTACTGAGGAACTGTTGAGGAGACGACAGCTTCTTCGCTGAATCAAAACATTGTCTGCCAGGCGTTAGGCTTACCAATGGATATTACCGCTCACCCTGCAGGAGTTACCAGTAACACATGCAATGCATATTGCTTTCTCGATTGATTTAGCTTTTTATTGTTCTCAACGTTTTTTAGTATTATGTGATCACAAATAATTGTTTATTTTGCAAACAAAATACTGGAATGAAAACAAATTGAGATAACAAAGAATGCATTTTATTGAATGTGAAATTTTTGTACATAAAGTGTGTACAAGGATGCAAAATCCTTGATGAGGAAATTTGCAATAAAATTGAAAAACCAATGTAAATGGCAAAGGGAAATCATGCTTTGCATTGATTACAACATTGACCCTCATCCACTGTAAGTCTAGGTTCTAATGCCTTGCACCAGTTGATGATGATTGGACTGCTCTGTTACCGTCTGAGGTCTAGCCATGAGGAAAAGAGGCTCAAGTGTTCACAGTCAATGCCTTTATCCCTAATTTTTGCCTGGACACGTTTTCACATTTTTTTTTCCGTCCACCGGGATGCCCATTTTTGCCTAAGTCGCCCTTTTGGGTTTTCAACTTAGCGGGCTATTATTGTTTTTTTTTTCCATTGTCCCTAACTTTTGCATGGAAATTTCTTTTTTTGGTCCATCGGGACGTCCATTTTTGCCTAGATTGTCATTGCAGATGTCAATCTAGCGGACTCTTATCCATTTTTTTTCAGGCATAATATTTTTTGACTGCATCGGAGTTCACGAGCGATGGCAACTCCTCCCCATCCATTGTGGTGAGAATCAGGGCTCCGCCTGAGAAGACCTTCTTGACAACAAAGGGTCCTTCGTAGTTAGGAGTCCACTTGCCTCGTGGATCCGAGTGAACAGGTGAATATCTCTTGAGCACGAGTTCGCCTTCGCAGAACGTTCGAGGGAGAACTTTCTTGTCAAAAGCTCGCTTGAGGCGTCTCTGATACAATTGACCATGACAAACTGCTGCAAGGAGCTTCTCTTTGATGAGATTCAGCTGGTTGTATCTGGATTGAACCCATTCGGCTTCATCAAGACCTGCTTCCATGATGACTCTGAGCGAAGGAATTTCGACTTCGATGGGTAGAACAACCTCCATACCATACACAAGTGAGTACGGAGTTGCCCCAGTAGAAGTGTGAACTGAAGTTCTGTAGCCATGCAGTGCGAAGGGAAGCATTTCATGCCAATCCTTGTAAGTCTTGACCATTTTCTGGACAATCCTCTTGATGTTTTTGTTTGCTGCTTCAACGGCACCATTCATCTTGGGCCGATATGGTAAAAAGTTGTGGTGCTCGATCTTAAATTCTTGACACAATTCCTTCATCATATTGTTATTCAGGTTGCTTGCATTGTCCGTGATAATGCTGCTAGGAATGCCATAGCGACAAATTATCTCTTTCTTGATAAATCTGGCAACCACTTGTCGTGTAACGTTCGCGTAGGAAGCAGCTTTAACCCACTTGGTGAAGTATTCGATAGCAACTAGAATAAATCGATGACCGTTGGAAGCCTTCGGCTCGATCATTCCAATCATATCTATACCCCACATGGAGAATGGCCAGGGTGAAGTCAAAACATTCAATGGAGTTGGAGGCACATGGATCTTGTCTCCGTAGATTTGGCACTTGTGACATCTTTTGGCAAAGTTGTAACAATCTACCTCCATTGTTGTCCAGTAATACCCAGCCCGAAGGATCTTCTTGCCATAGCAGGACCTTTAGCATGTACACCCTCGCAGCCCTCATGTATGGACCTTATGATCGTGTGTACTTCGTGTCTATCCACGCATCTGAGCAACACGGAATCATAATTCCTCTTGTACCGTATACCACCACTTAAGAAGAACTTGGTGCAAAGCCGTCTAAGAGCCTTCTTATCAGTGATAGTGATACCCTCGGGATATTCCTATTTTTCCAGATATCTTTTGATGTCGTAGAACCAAGGCTTGTCATCAGACTCATCCTCGATTGCTAAACAGTGTGCTGGTTCGTTCAAGTGATCAATGCGGATATGAGGAGCTTCATTCTTCCACTTGACCTTGAACATGGATGCTAGAGTGGAAAGAGCATCAGCTAGTTGATTTTCCTCTCTGGGAATATGATGAAAAGTGATCTCATCAAAGTAAGGGTTCAACTTCGCTATGTGTTGCTGGTACGGAACCAGCTTGGAATCTCGAGTCACAAAATTCCCTTTGACTTGACCGATGACCAAGGCAGAATCTCCATAGACCTTAAGAATCTTGATTCTCATGTCAATAGCCGCTTCAATACCGTAGATGCATGCTTCGTATTCAGCCATATTGTTGGTGCATGCAAAGCATAATCTGGCAGTGAAGGGAAGGTGAAAACCTGTTGGAGAGATGAGGATAGCCCCGATTCTACGACCCTTAGAATTTGAGGCACCGTCGAACACGAGCGTCCATCGCGCTCCTGGTTCAGGTCCTATGTCAGAATCTGGAGTCTCATAATCTCTGATAAACAGAACATCCTCATCGGGAAAATCAAACTTCATCTGTTGATAACCCTCTATAGGTTGATGAGCGAGGTAGTCCGACAAGACGCTCCCTTTTATTGCTTTATGGGTAACATGCTAGATGTCATACTCAGTTAACAGCATTTGCCACCGAGCAATCCTTCCAGAGACAGCAGGCTTTTCAAATATGTACTTTATCGGATCCATTTTGGATATCAATAAAGTAGTATGGCAAATCATGTATTGTCGTAGGTGTCAAGCAGCCCAAACCAGAGCACAACAAGTTTTCTCCAAGAGTGAGTATCTGGTCTCACAATCAGTGAACTTCTTGCTCAGATAGTATATGTGACGCCCCCAATCTATACCCCCACGTAACAGGCAATTAAAGCACTAAAAGAAAATTCGAAATTTCGTCAGAGTATATTTGAAATCGCGACATAGAAAGGGAGGAATCACATCAACGTAACCAAACATACACATCACATGCAACACCTGCCCATAATGATATGCAACTGTGGGGTAGCAATCACACAGAGGAAACTTTGTTCCTTACACCCACTTTTCAGAAATTAGAATTAAAGAGAAAAATCTAAAATCTGATTAACATAAATACATATACACATATAAACAGTTTGTCATACATCAGGTAGCATATGTACAACCAAAATATATCATCAGATATACGAAATAATAGCACGCGGCCACCCTAACTACCCGGAGTCACATATCAGAGCCGACCGACCAAAATAATGAAGACGCAACGCTTCACAAAAAGGAATACCTCCAGCAGCTCTAATCTGCAACGCCTCATAGAGCGTTATAAAACAGCAGAAGGGTGAGAAAAACAACCATAATATAATTGAATAAAATTATATATATAAACACAAAAATGTACAAGTAACACAGTCTCACCACAACCACATATAACATAATACCGCACAATTCTCAAGCATCAAATACCATTACACACCACACATATACCATACAATCATCAATCACATTCACAAATTCACACACAATTAATTCATGATTTATGCAATTCACATAGACCGACACGACGACTCTATGCACATGCCATGCGGTACCGACTTCCAATGTCTCAGGTCTCATCATCAGTTCACTCAGGAACTATTGGAACCATCGCTCGTTACTGAGAATCTCAAGTAACTCCCCGTCGGGCCTACGATGTTCACCCGTCGCTTTAGGTCCTCAGGCATCGCCTCATTTTTTCGAGGCACACGACGTTAAGGATTGCTTTAAGTCTCCAAAGGAGCCCACAATCGTCTATAACCACCGCTTTAGGTCCTCAGGCAGCGCCTCATATTTTCGAGGCACACGATGTTATAGCATATTCCCCTCGGGAATCAAACCGTCTCTCAGGACGTTTCCACAATGCACATTATGATGCTTGGCATACAATAACTCATGACACTCACATTGCATCCATGCACATATTCATAATCATGCATATATCATCAAATACAGCACTTAGCATTTTCTTGCCTTTCGGCCACAATTCATCCCCACAACAGCACATAAGGCATACACATCCAATTCACCAACTTATAACATAATACACGTCAAATACGCACCATTTAAAACACCAAAAGTCGAGATTCGACACTATTCACATTTCCCGACAAAATTTAATCGGCTAGCAATTCTCAAAACCTAATAATCACAAAGTACGTCTCGATACCTTTCCAACGACACCAAGAATACAAAAATCGGATACTCGGAACAAAAATTACGGACAAAACCGAAAACACATTTTGAAAAATCACATTTTTGCAAATCTCCTGTCCATACGCGTACCACCTATTCCCATACGCGTATTGACAGAGTAATTTTCCTTCACAAAACCACGTTTCACAAATCCATACGCGTATTGGCCTCGCCCATACGCGTATCACCAGAGGGCCGGTAAAACATGCAAGTTCATACGCGTATTGCCCCCAAAACAGCACAATGTTACGTGTATCGCCTGGTCTCATACGCGTATTGGCAAGCCCCTTACGGGTATGGCCAGGACAGACCCAGAAAAAATTCTGCAGAACATTTTCTGCGTTTTTCCACCCCAATCATACAATTTCTTCACCTAAAATTCAGAAAAAACAGCAATTTGAAGTGTAATAACATACCACAAACATGTATGAACAATCAACAATGCATTCAACAAGATTTTCACCACAATCAAATTCATTTCTAATCAATTTTTACACAATCTAGGTTTTGCTAATATTCTTCAAATCAATCCAAAAACAAAAGCAAAACACATACATAATCGTATATAATCATAGAATAATCGAGTTTCGCACCCTTACCCGATTTAATCGACTTTACAACTTGCTCTTGATGATTTTTCCACTCTTTTCTTCAATTTCTCTCTTTTCTCTCTTCTCCTCTTTTCTTCTTTCTCTTTTTCTTTCTATTTTTCTTTTTCTTTCTATCTTACTAACTTAATGAAAATAAGTGGGAAAAGACCAAAATACCCCCACACTCAAATATCTCATAAACGATCCCAAAACGCGATAAAATATATTCCCGCCGAAAAATAACATATTTTCACATAAAAGTCAAAAATACAATAAAATAATAATAAAATAATCCAAAAAGACTCAATAAAATAAAATTGGCAAAACGGGGCGTTACAATTCTCCCCCACTTAGAAATTTTCGTCCTCGAAAATCTTACCTGATACAAACAACTCCGGATACGATTCCCGCATCCTACTCTCCAATTCCCACGTCAAATTACCCTCAGCAGCACCTCCCCACGCCACTTTCACTAGTGCAATCTCTTTACCCCTCAACCGCTTCACCTTGCGATCCAAAATCCTAACTGGTAATGCCTCGATCGTAAGGTTATCTCTTACCTCAACCTCGTCCATTGGAATAACATGTGAAGGGTCCGGAACATACTTCCGAGGCTGTGAAACATGAAAAACATCATGCAAATTTGACAGATTCGGCGGCAACGCCACACGATACGCCACAGCACCAACTCTCGCAGATATCTGGTAAGGACCAATAAATCAAGAAGTAAGCTTCTTAGATTTCAAAGCACGACCAACACCCGTTACCGGCGTAACTCTCAGAAATACGTGATCACCCTCTTGAAACTCAAGATCCTTCCGTCTCCGATCATGATAACTCTTTTGTCTATCCTGAGAAGCCTTCATTTTCTCACGAATAAACTTTACCTTTTCCGTCGTCTGTTGCACTAATTCCGGTCCAACCACAGAACTCTCACCTGTTTCGTGCCAACACAACGGCGTTCGACATCTTCGTCCATATAAAGCCTCAAAAGGTGCCATCCCAATACTAGAATGGAAACTGTTATTATACGTGAACTCAATCAAAGCAAGATAACCGTCCCACGTACCACCTTGTTCCAAAACACATGCTCTCAACAAATCCTCCAACGACTGAATCGTTCTTTCGGTCTGACCATCCGTCTGCGGATGATAAGCCGAACTCAACCTCAATCTAGAACCCAAAGCCTTCTGTAAACTTTCCCAAAATCTCGATGTAAACCTAGGATCTCGATCAGAAACAATACTCAATGGAATCCCATGCAATTTCACAACCACACTGATATAGATCTCAGCTAACCGTTCCAAAGAAAAACTGATGTCAATCGGAATAAAATGCGCCGATTTAGTCAGCCTGTCCACAATCACCCAAATAGCATTATGCCCACGCTGAGTGTTCGGTAATCCCGTCACAAAATCCATCGAAATACTATCCCATTTCCACTCAGGAATATCCAACGGTTGCAACAAACCACTAGGTCTCAAATGTTCCACTTTCGATTTCTGACAAGTCAAACATGCATACACAAACTGAGCCACATCTATTTTCAAACCCGACCACCAGAAAATCTTCTTCAAATCTTGGTACATCTTATTCGCACCTGGATGAATACTTAAATTACTCCGGTGTCCTTCCTCCAAAATCATTCTTTTTAACTCCGCATCATCAGGAATACAAATACGACCACGGAATCTCAAAACACCAAAAGTATCCACCTTGAAATCCACATTCTCATTCCTCATCAAATCAACGAATTTCAAATCCAGCTTTTGTTTCTCACTAACCGACATCAAAAATTCATTAGTAACTTTCAACATTCCAAGCCTTACACTAACCGATGTCACTTCACATACCAAACTCAAATCTCTAAACGATTCCAAAAGTTCCAACTCTTTCACCATCAATGCGGACATATGCAACGATTTCCGGCTCAATGCATCGGCTACCACATTAGCTTTACCAGGATGGTAATTCAAGCCAAAGTCGTAATCTTTCAAGAATTCCAACCATCTCCGCTGCCTCATGTTCAACTCTTTCTGATCAAATAAATATTTCAAGCTTTTATGAT
Source organism: Lathyrus tuberosus (assembly GCA_022829125.1). NCBI lineage: Eukaryota > Viridiplantae > Streptophyta > Magnoliopsida > Fabales > Fabaceae > Lathyrus > Lathyrus tuberosus. The sequence goes on from JALAZF010000019.1 coordinate 191,354, forward strand.
CACTAAAGACTTCGAACCTTGCACCATAGAGATAGTGCCTCCAAATCTTCAACACAAAAACTACAGCCGCTAACTCAAGATCATGAGTAGGATAGTTTTTCTCATGAACTCTTAATTGCCTTGAAGCATAAGCTACAACCTTACCTTCCTGCATCAAAACACCACCCAAACCAATTAAAGAAGCATCGCAGTACACAACAAACGGTTCATTAGGATCAGGTAAAATAAGAATCGGAGCTGTCGTCAATCTTCTCTTCAGCTCACAAAAACTCTCTTCACATTGAATATCCCAAATGAATGCTTTGCCCTTACAAGTCAACTGCGTCAAAGGAAGAGCTAGCTTAGAAAACCCTTCAATGAACCTCTGGTAATAACCAGCCAAACCCAAAAAGCTTCGAATTTCAGTAACGGATCTAGGAGCCTCCCATTGTAGAACTGCTTCTACTTTAGATGGATCCACCGCAATACCATTACCTGAAATTACGTGCCCAAGAAAACTCACCTCAGACAACCAGAATTCACACTTGGACAATTTGGCAAAAAGCTTCCTTTCCTTCAAAACCTGCAAAACAATACGCAAATGCTCTGCATGTTCTTCACGAGACTTAGAATAGATTAAAATATCATCAATAAACACCACCACAAAATGATCCAAATGCTCATGGAAAATACGATTCATGTATTCCATAAACACACCAGGCGCATTAGAAACCCCGAACGGCATCACCGAATATTCATAATGACCGTACCGTGTTCTAAAGGCCGTCTTCTGAATATCCTCTTCCGTCACCCTTATCTGATGATAACCCGATCTCAAATCAATCTTACTAAACACACAAGCACCAAAAAACTGATCCATCAGATCATCAATCCTTGGAAACGGATATTTGTTCTTAATCGTCACTTTATTCAACTGGCGATAATCAATACATAATCGCATACCCCCATCTTTCTTTTTCACTAACAAAACTGGAGCACCCCAAGGAGAAACACTTGGCCTCACGAACCTCTTTTCCAACAACTCATTTAACTGCTTTTTCAACTCCACCAATTCAGATGTCGACATTCTATAAGGTGCCATAGAAACAGGTCTAGTACCGGGAACTAGATCTATCGAAAATTCAACTTCTCTCTCTGGCGGTACATCTGAAATATCAACAGGAAACACCTCAGGAAATTCGCACACAACAGGAAACACCTCCAATGAAACTTGACTATCCACAGTCAAAGATGCAAATAATCCAAACAACTGAGCTTCATCCGCCAAAAGTCTCTTCAACTCTTTAGTAGACAAGAAACTCGAGTCTTCATCTTCCTCAAGAGAAGGAAACCTTACAAGCTTATGATAACAATCAATGTGCACCCGATTGAATTGCAACCAATTCATTCCCAACACCACATCTAAACCTTCCAACGGTAAACACACCAAATCCATCACAAAGTCTTTACCATAAATCGCTAAAGGACAATTCAAACACACTAAAGAAGTAATTACTGACCCCATCGCTGGAGTATCAATAACCATCTCACCATCCATCACAGACAACACAAGATTCAAACTCTTCGCGCACTCAGACGAAATAAACGAATGAGTCGCTCCAGTATCAACAATAGCAATTAAAGGCATATTATTAATAAAGCAAGTACCTTTTATCAGACGATCAGCACTTGAAGTCTGAGTCCCCGCCAATGAAAACACTTTCCCACTAGTCTGAGCCTTCTTCGGATTAGGACACTTCGAGCTAATGTGACCAGGTTCCCCACAGTTATAACACTTCACTACATTCTTCCTTTTACAATCAGCTAAAACGTGTCCGATACCACCACAATTAGAACACTTATCCACTTTCTTCCTACATTCCATCTGGCGATGACCCAATTCACCACATTTAAAACACCTAGGAGCATTAGACATACCTCCTCCACTTGACCTTCGATCAAAATTACCCCTTTGTTTACCTTTATCAGCCGATGACACATACGGACCACCACGGAACTGTTGCTTCCCTTTTCTGTCACTTACACTTTTATAGTGAGCAGAACGAGCCTTACTATCTTCATCATAAATCCTACAGCATTCCACCAAATCAGCAAACCTTCGAATCCTCTGATATCCAATAGCCTGCTTTATCTCAGGACGCAACTCACTTTCATACTTTACACACTTTGAAAATTCAGTTGTCGCTTCCACATAATGAGGATAAAACTGCACAAGTTCCACAAACTTAGCAGTATAGTCAATAACCGACATATTACCTTGTTTTAGCTCTAAAAACTCAATCTCCTTCTTTCCTCGGACATCCTCGGGAAATACTTCCTTAGAAACTCTCGGCTAAACACCTCCCAAGTAATCTCTTCTTCCTCCTCATCAGCTTCCAACACCTGACGAGTACTGACCCACCAGTCGTCAGCCTCTTCATGTAGCATATGAGTGCCCAGCCTCACCTTAACATCATCGTCATCACAATCCATTACCCTAAAAATCCTCTCAATCTCTTTCAACCACAACTGCGCACCATCCGGATCATGCTTCCCTTTAAAGACCGGCGGCTTATTCTTTCTAAACTCATCATTTCCGGCAGCATTCGGTGCACCCTGCACAGCTCGTGCCATTGCTTCCATCGCAGCAGCCAAAGCAGCATCATTACGACCAGCCATATTCTGTTCGTCTAAACACAGAAACTATGGTTAAACAACAACTCGTCCAACACAACTCGCCCAATATGCCTGACACAACTGACACAAACTACACAACTGACACGGACTGGCTCTGATACCACTTAATGTGACGCCCCCAATCTATACCCCCATGTAACAGGCAATTAAAGCACTAAAAGAAAATTCAAAATTTCGTCAGAGTATATTTGAAATCGCGGCATAGAAAGGGAGGAATCACATCAACGTAACCAAACATACACATCACATGCAACACCTGCCCATAATGATATTCAACTGTGGGGTAGCAATCACACAGAGGAAACTTTGTTCCTTACACCCACTTTTCAGAAATTAGAATTAAAGCGGAAAATCTAAAATCTGATTAACATAAATACATATACACATATAAACAGTTTGTCATACATCAGGTAGCATATGTACAACCAAAATATATCATCAGATATACGAAATAATAGCACGCGGCCACCCTAACTACCCGGAGTCACATATCAGAGCCGACCGACCAAAATAATGAAGACGCAACGCTTCACAAAAAGGAATACCTCCAGCAGCTCTAATCTGCAACGCCTCATAGAGCGTTATAAAACAGCAGAAGGGTGAGAAAAACAACCATAATATAATTGAATAAAATTATATATATAAACACAAAAATGTACAAGTAACACAGTCTCACCACAACCACATATAACATAATACCGCACAATTCTCAAGCATCAAATACCATTACACACCACACATATACCATACAATCATCAATCACATTCACAAATTCACACACAATTAATTCATGATTTATGCAATTCACATAGACCGACACGACGACTCTATGCACATGCCATGCGGGTACCGACTTCCAATGTCTCAGGGCTCATCATCAGTTCACTCAGGAACTATTGGAACCATCGCTCGTTACTGAGAATCTCAAGTAACTCCCCGTCGGGCCTACGATGTTCACCCGTCGCTTTAGGTCCTCAGGCATCGCCTCATTTTTTCGAGGCACACGACGTTAAGGATTGCTTTAAGTCTCCAAAGGAGCCCACAATCGTCTATAACCACTGCTTTAGGTCCTCAGGCAGCGCCTCATATTTTCGAGGCACACGATGTTATAGCATATTCCCCTCGGGAATCAAACCGTCTCTCAGGACGTTTCCACAATGCACATTATGATGCTTGGCATACAATAACTCATGACACTCACATTGCATCCATGCACATATTCATAATCATGCATATATCATCAAATACAACACTTAGCATTTTCTTGCCTTTCGGCCACAATTCATCCCCACAACAGCACATAAGGCATACACATCCAATTCACCAACTTATAACATAATACACGTCAAATACGCACCATTTAAAACACCAAAAGTCGAGATTCGACACTATTCACATTTCCCGACAAAATTTAATCGGCTAGCAATTCTCAAAACCTAATAATCACAAAGTACGTCTCGATACCTTTCCAACGACACCAAGAATACAAAAATCGGATACTCGGAACAAAAATTACGGACAAAACCGAAAACACATTTTGAAAAATCACATTTTTGCAAATCTCCTGTCCATACGCGTACCACCTATTCCCATACGCGTATTGACAGAGTAATTTTCCTTCACAAAACCACGTTTCACAAATCCATACGCGTATTGGCCTCGCCCATACGCGTATCACCAGAGGGCCGGTAAAACATGCAAGTTCATACGCGTATTGCCCCCAAAACAGCACAATGTTACGCGTATCGCCTGGTCTCATACGCGTATTGGCAAGCCCCTTACGCGTATGGCCAGGACAGACCCAGAAAAAATTATGCAGAACATTTTCTGTGTTTTTCCACCCCAATCATACAATTTCTTCACCTAAAATTCAGAAAAAACAGCAATTTGAAGTGTAATAACATACCACAAACATGTATGAACAATCAACAATGCATTCAACAAGATTTTCACCACAATCAAATTCATTTCTAATCAATTTTTACACAATCTAGGTTTTGCTAATATTCTCCAAATCTATCCAAAAACAAAAGCAAAACACATACATAATCGTATACAATCATAGAATAATCGAGTTTCGCACCCTTACCCGATTTAATCGACTTTACAACTTGCTCTTGATGATTTTTCCACTCTTTTCTTCAATTTCTCTCTTTTCTCTCTTCTCCTCTTTTCTTCTTTCTCTTTTTCTTTCTATTTTTCTTTTTCTTTCTATCTTACTAACTTAATGAAAATAAGTGGGAAAAGACCAAAATACCCCTACACTCAAATATCTCATAAACGATCCCAAAACGCGATAAAATATATTCCCGCCGAAAAATAACATATTTTCACATAAAAGTCAAAAATACAATAAAATAATAATAAAATAATCCAAAAAGACTCAATAAAATAAAATTGGCAAAACGGGGCGTTACAGTATATCTCATGTTCTTTTCTGCCAGTGTCATCATGTTGACCCAATACACATCCCATCGATTCATCGAGAACGGTGAGATACATGATTAAAGGCCTACCAGGAACAGGCGGTACTAAGATCGGTGGTTCTTGCAAGTATTGTTTTATTTTGTCAAATGCTTCCTGACAATCATTATTCCATTCAACCGATTTATTTTTTCTTAGTAATTTGAACATTGGTTTACAGGTAGCCGTCAATTGAGAAATGAATCTCGAGATGTAATTAAGTCTGCCCAGAAAGCCACGGACTTCTTTTTCTGTTTTGGGAGGCGGCATGTTCTGAATTTCCCGAACCTTATCAGGATCAACTTCAATGCCCTTCTGACTTATAATAAAGCCCAACAGTTTACCAGATCGAACTCCGAAGGTGCACTTCACAGGATTCAACCACAATCTAAACTTCCGAAGTCTGTCAAACAGCTTCTTCAGATGAACCAAGTGATCATCCTCAGTTCTGGACTTGGCAATCATATCGTCCACGTAAACCTCCATCTCTTTATGAATCATATCGTGAAAGAGGGTTGTCATGGTGCGTTGGTATGTTACCCCTGCATTCTTTAGACCGAATGTCATGACTTTGTAACAATATGTACCCCATGGCATGATAAAAGTAGTCTTCTCCATATCATCTGGGGACATCTTGATCTGATTATATCCTGAAAAACCGTCCATGAAGGAAAAGACAGAGAACTGCGCCGTGTTGTCTACCAAGACATCAATATGAGGCAAAGGAAAGTCATCATTCGGGCTTGCCTTGTTGAGATCTCGATAGTCCACACACATTCTGACTTTGCCGTCCTTCTTTGGAACTGGGACGATGTTGGCAATCCATTCAGGATATTCGGAAGTGGCTAGGAACCCAGCCTCAAGCTGCTTCTTTACCTCTTCTCTGATTTTGAGTGCCATGTCGGGCCTAGTCCTTCTGAGTTTCTGCTTGACAGGAGGACATCCGGGCTTGAGTGGCAAGTGATGTTCAAAGATGTTGGTATCCAACCCAGACATATCTTGATAGGACCAGGTGAAGATATCAACATACTCTTTCAATAACTTGACCAACTCTAAGTGTACATGCTTTGCGAGGGATGCGCCAACCATGACTTCTCTTCTGACCTCATCAGTACCAAGATTGACAAATTCCACTGGCTCTTTGTGTGGCTGAATCTCTCTACGCTCGTGCTCAAGAAGCCTTGCCAGTTCAGCAGGTAATTTACAATCTTCCTTACCATCTTCTTCTGCTTGGTTAATTGGAATTCCAGAATTACAATGGATGTTTGCCATGTTGTTATCAATGCTTTTATTAGTTCTGCATGTTTATGAATATGTTTAGAATGAGCTATTTAAAAAGTGAAAAACAAAAGAAACTTTTGCCATTTATTTTGTGAAAAGTAAAATAAAGAAAGAAAATAGAGCATGATTTTGAATGCAAAAAAACTTTTATTTATTGATCACATAATATTGCAAAAGCGCGAGGCCCTTTACAAGCTATCCACTCGTCTTGGGCGAGGACGAGGGAATGAAAAAGTAAAATGCATTACATGTTACAAGGGAAAACCACAGGAATCATGGTAGATGTCCAATTGAAACCCGGCGGACACTTGCGCACAAAGCTTGAAATCTGATTACTAGGACCAGCATCATCAGCAGCTGTCACGATGTCACCCTACTGGAAACCCGCGCTATGGAACTTGACAAAGTTGCATGGCTTCCAATCAGAGAAACCAGATTGACGACCAGGATGATAGCCCACTCCAAAACGATTATGCTTCTCAACCACATCAATCACATGCCCCCAGCCTGGCAAGGCACCTCTATCAATGGTCTCTTTAGCACTCTTAGCGGATGCTAAAGTCAATTGTGGTGATCTACTTTGACTAGTTGAAGCAGAGCTGACATATTCGAACTCGAGACACTGCAACGGCACCTCCGCTATGCCTTCTTCTGTCTCAACATATCGAAAAGACGATAACTCGCTTACAATCAAATCCTCTTAACCACAAACAATGACAAGCTGATCGTCAAACATGAATTTCAACTTCTGGTGTAAAGTGGAGGTAACTATCCCTGCCACATGGATCCATGGACGACCCAAAAGGCAACTGTACGCTGGATTGATATCCATCACTTGGAAAGTAATGGTAAACAGATGCGGCCCAATGTTGATGGGTAAGTCCACTTCTCCAATGACCTGTCTTCGAGAACCGTCAAAGGCTTTGACAACTAAGGCACTTGGTCTCATCTCGATTCCTTCCACCAGTAATTGACTCAACGTGCCCTTAGGCATCACATTGAGAGAAGAACCAGTATCCACTAGAACACGAGATAATAGGATGTCTGTGCAGGTTACAGATATGTGCAGTGCTTTATTGTGGCCAGTTCCTTCAGGAGGTAGTTATGATTCATTAAAACCCAAATACCGACTTGCAGTTATGTTGGCCACTACATCATCGAATTCGACAACAGATATATCTTGCATGACATGGGCACTGTTCAACACTTTCAACAAAGCTGATCTGTGCGCAGGCGAACTCATGAGTAAGGACAACATTGAGATCCTCGAGGGAGTCTGACCCAGCTGATCCACAATCTTAAAGTCACTTTTCTTGATCAGCTTAAGGAACTCTTGATCATCAAGGGTCTCCTTGTTCTTTGAAACATCCTCAGACGGGATAGTTGGTATTGGAACGGCAGTGGATGCCCCTTGTTGAACCACAGGGGTTGCGAATGCAGGTGCCTCATTGGGAGAAACAACAATTGGAATTTGCACGGGCTTTGTAGTGACCTTCGGAGCAAATACTCGCCGACTACGAGTCATACCTCCACCAGCAGTAACATTCACGATCTCTGATTCGGCGAACTTTATCTCTTGACCTCCAGAAAACACAGAAGATCCATACTTCCACGGTACCTCCTCAGAGTTCTGATACGGAAACGGCTTCGGTGGACAAACAACGATGGGTTGCACCTTCTTCTGTTTAGGGGATTCCACAGGAACCTTCCTATAGACGATGGTGAACGGCTCGATGGCAGCAACTTCCTCGACAGGTTTAGATCTGGCAAATTGCACTTCGCCTCGGTTCATCAAAATCTGGACACAACCCTTCAACCTTCGACACTGGTTGGGATTAGCGTCACAAATCTGACACTTACCATGCAAACCTTTCAACAGCCCATGTTCGTTCAATTTCTTGAAAACCACAGTCATCGGAGTCTTTACTTCGCCAACATCCATGATCAATTCAGCCCTTGAATTATCCCCAATCATGTTAACCGTAGGTCCATCGTGATTCGACAACGGATTACTCTGAATGTTGGGTCCTTCCTCAGCAAAAGTCAGAACCTTCTTATCAATGAGTTCCTGAACCTTGGTTTTGAAAACGAAACAGTCCTCTGTTGCATGTCCTATGTTTCCAACATGGTAAGCACATGATGCATTTGGGTTATGCTTCGGGCCAAATGGAGGAATTGCAGGTGCAATCTGCTTGGGGACAATTGCCCCTTGGTGAACCAAATAAGGAAACAGTTCCGTGTATGATACCGAAATTCTATCAAAATTTGGGCGCTTATGGCTTCCTTGATTGTTGTTGTTCTGACGATTTTGATTCTGCTGACTTTTGTTGTTTTGTTGATTTTGTTGATTATGTTGCTGATTCTGAGCATTCTGAACTGGTTGTTACGGATGATACTGATATGGAGGTTGTTGATACTGTGCAGCAGCAATGTACGGATACGAATAATATGGCAAGGGAGCCATGGGAGCTTGATACTGAGGAGAAACTTGAGCTGTCACAGCGTTGGCTTCACCTTCCTTTTTCTTGGAATGACTGTTCTGAGATTTCCTAGTGGCCGACTGCTGGGAAGCAGCTCCAGGAATCTTTCCAGTTTTCAAACCATTCTCAATTCGTTCACCAATCGTCACCACATCAGCAAAGTTCGATGAATAACTACCCACCATTTTCTCATAGTAAGATCCTTGCAATGTACCCATAAAGATGTCAACCAACTCATTATCAGAGAGAGCAGGTCGTACACGAGATGCCATCTCACGCCATCTTTGTGCATACTCCTTGAATGTTTCAGATGAACGCTGGGACTGATTCTGCAATTGCAATCTGGTGGGCGCCAGATCAAGATTATATTTGTATTGTCTCACGAATGCTTCAGACAAATCCATCCAAGTACGAATTTTGCTGCGCTCCAATCCCATGTACCAATCCAATGAGGCGCCGGACAAACTATCTTGAAACCAATGAACTAGCAATTCATCATTATCAATATGGGATGCCATCTTCCTGCAGTACATAGTGATGTGACTACGCGGGCAGCTCAAACCTTTGTACTTTGGCAAATCAGGTGTCTTGAATTTCTGCGGCAGCACAACATTCGGAACCTAACACAAGTCTTTGGCCACCATGCCAAAAGCAGAGAGCCCTTCGATAGCGCTGATACGATCTTCTAACAACTTGTAGTCAACAGATCTATTCTGATTAGTGGGCCTAACAAGAACTTGAGGATTTGGCAGCTGAAAAGCGGCAGGAGCATTCACTTGCGGAGTAGCAAACTTAGAAGGATACACCAAACCCGGATTAACCATCTGACCAACATTCTGACCCATCGGAACACCATACAGATAATTCGGAGGAGGTACCCCAACAGCTGAGGAAGATGCCCCAGGATAGAACATCCCAGGATGAATATTCGGAACAGCAGTTTGAGCAACCTGAGACGAAACCGAAACATGAATAGGAGGACGTCTATACACATGCTCTTCTTCATCAGGAGTTTCAGTATCAACCAATCCGGCAGTTTGATGAGTTGGAGCCTGAAGATTCTCAGGATCATCATTCACCACTGGAGGCGGGACTGGAGTAGGCATGACCCATGGATAGGCGGAAGCATTCCCATTTGGCATGGGTGCAACAAAAGACTGATATGGCATAAAGGCACTACCATTATTTGCGATTTGAGGAGTGTAATTCGGAGGCATGCCCCAAGGGAAACTAGCAGGCATCTGATTCAAACTAGGTTGAACAACAGGCTGATTCACAGGCTCAACTGGCACTTCAACTCTAGCAGGAGAAGGAACAATAACAGCAGGAGTAGCCGTAACAACAGGAGGAACAGTCACAACAGGGGTGACAACAGTTGCATCAGTAGTGGTTACAACAACAGTGGCAGCAATAACAGTATCCCTCTGAGCACGAAGGAACTCCATAATGACATCCATGTTCGTCTGAAACTGATCCATCCGTCCTTGGAACTGTGCCAGAGTTTCCTTGTAAGCAGCTTTCTCAGCTTTGAAGTCAGCCATGATTCGGGATTTGCTTGAGCGAGTAAAATACCGATGTCGAGTCGTCGTCTTGCTACAAGGAATGCGAACAAGGATGAGCAATGGTTCCCGGATGAAGGACATGCATATGCAGGCATGAGTGGATGCAATTTATGCATAAATAAAGTTTTAAAATGCTTATGCAAAAATTAATTTGACATGATGAGATGATATGCAACTACAGAAATAACAAGCCAGCATAGTCTAAATAGTCAAATCTGAACATCTGCAAAGGTAGTGTTGCGTTGGGGTGAGATCTAAAGCAATGAGAGAACAAAGGTTGGAAGAGTCTTGGTTCCCTGCAGAAAAACCCAATATCCCTCTCACAGGTGTGATCTAGAAAGCGGGATTCTCAGTTTCGGATTCTCGATTTGAGAAGCAATAGTACATTCATCCCTCGGGGTACAATACTATCGCCAAACAAAGAGGTTGTCCACTGATTCCCCCAAAAAGGTCATCCTATGGCAAGTTCCCAGCTTTGGGTCCTTGGGTCAAGGAAGCGTAATGGGTTTGCCATTTCTGGTCTGCCATTATCGTTCCTTGGGAGGAGTACCGCAACTGAGTCCTCGGGAATGGTCACCAGAGTCGACAGCTTTCTAGGTTAACACCCCGAAATGCACAAGACGCGCAAATCAGAACATCTCCCAAGAAAACCTCGTCTGGGTGTGGGTTTCATGTAAACCATACGTACCAAGACGCTACGTAGGCCACACTACTTTCCACTCTAATCCTAGATGTACTCTCAAGCATGTGTAATGGACTTATCTCTCAAGTAGCAACCCCAACCGGCAACAACAGAGAAAATAGCAGATATCCAGAATATGCAGCATATGAATATTCAAAGTAGTAAAGAAACGCAATAAATAAACATAAAGCTAAAGCAAGTAAAATAAAGCTAGTAAAGCGCAGAAGATAAACATCCAAACAAGCAAGAAAAGCAAACGAAACTAGGCGAGACCCCTCAAGGGAAGGACCAGCAGTAGGTCAACCAGAGATTCTGGGTTCGATCCCCAGCAGAGTCGCCAGCTGAAGATGGCTGGAAATCTACCTGAGTGAATCGCACACTCAAAGATACAACAGAGTCGCCACCAAACTTTATTTAGTCCCAAAGGACAGGGAAAATATCAATAAAACCCAAGGGGAAGAGAAACGGGAACGGGGGGGTCGGTTATGCGAAAGGAAGGTATTAGCACCTAACGCATCCGTCGTACTCGACGGGAACCATTTCGCTTGCTTCTAGGCTTGGATGGGTTATCTATCTAAAGGCTTCTAGCTAAAAGAAGGAGGAGAGAGAGAGAGAGAGAGAAAAAGGGGAAGAAGAAAAGAAAAGGAGGAAAGTGCTCGAGGAGGAACAAAGTCCTCGTGCCTACGTACCCTCATAGTGCAATGAGGAAATCAGAGCGCCGTAGTTCATGGAACCAGGGGACGAAGAAAAGGAAAGAAAGGGAGAAGGAAAGAAGGGTGGAAGACGGAAGAAAGGTGGAAGACGGAAGAAAGGTGGAAGTGCGGAAGAAAGGTGGAAGTGCGCTCGCCGAGATCATTGCGATCTCATGCCTACGTATCATACATTCAAATGAATGCAGAATCAGAGCTTCTGTAGTTTGGGGAACTAAACGGACAAGGGAAAGGAAAGGAAAGTGGTGTCAAAACTAAGAGCAAAAGAAAGAAGGAAATTCCACTGAGGATTCCAAAGAAATGGTGTCGAAACCAAGAAAAGAGTGTAAAGAAAAGAAATAGTAATTGTACTGAGAATAAAGTGCGAGAATGGTGTCAAAACCAAGAGAATAAAGGAATAAAGGGGAAATGGTGTCCAAATCAAGAGAATAAAAGATAAGTGAGAAAAAAAAACTCTACTGGGGAAAGACCCCGCAGTAAGAGCGTTTGCACAAAAGAATAGGAAAAGAGTGGTGTCAAAACCAAGAATGCAAGAAACTCCGCTGGGGATAACAAAGAGAAATGGTGTCAAAACCAAGAGAAAAAGGAGACTCGGTATATTAACTGGCTAGCAGTGTTTAACCGAAGAAAGAGACTAGGACCCTGGCGGGGAAAAGAATGTGGTGTCAACAGACGGACTGTGATAAACTAAGAGAGAGAGTGTTGAACCGAGAGAAGGTGTTTGACTCTGAAAGGGCCTCGGTATGTTAACTGATAAATAGTGGTTAACCGAGGGAGAAAAGACCGCAACTCTGTGGGGGTAGAGAAGCATTGGTTTTAACAGAGAAAACTGTGATTAACCAAAGAACGGGTGTAGGACCGAACAAAGGTCGTGACCCAAACGGGTTCGGTAAACTGACTGAGCAAACAGTACTCAACCGAAGAAAGGGTATTTGAACCAAAGAAAGGTTACTAACCCAAGGGTGCAAGTATTCGAACCAAGAAGAGGTTACCAATTGCGGGGGGTTCGGTATTTACAGACGGACTGTGCTTAACCGAAAAGAGCGAGTAATTAACCAAAAGAAAGGTCATTAACTCGAAAGGGTTCAGTATTTTAACAGGCAGACTGTGGTTAACTGAAGAAAAGGGTGATTAACCAAAAGAATAGGTGATTAACCCAAGAGGTGCTCAGTGATTAACAGACGGACTGTGATTAACTGAAGGAGATTGCAATCATTGGTGTTTTAACTGACAGGCAGTGGTTAACCAATCAAAGGGAGAGGAACCAAAGAAAAGGTTGCGAACTCCTGGGGAAGAATGGTCGTAGCAGGAAAACTGTGTTAGACCAAAGAAAGAGAATTGAGACTCTTCAGGGGAATCAAGAGCAGTGATCGATTTCAAGAAGAAAGGAGTGATGAAACAAAGAGGGATTGCTAGTGCAAGGATAATGATCTTAACCAAGAAGGATGGTGATTGATCAAAAGGAGAGATGGAAAGAGATAGGAGTGATCAAGGATCGAGAAGAATCACAAAGAGATAAGAGTGACCAAGGATCAACTCGACAGGGGAATGAGAAACACTATAGATGGAGGATAGAGGTGACTATTCTCGAGGAGAGGACAAGACGCCCTTACCAAAGAAATAGCCAGAATGAGGTTGGAAAGACTCCATCCTCACTCCTTCTCTAGCACCCAAAATATAGTGTGGAAAGTGAAACGGACAGCGCAGCTGCTCCAATGTTGTACAGTGCTCCTGCATAGAAAGATGGACAACATAACAGCGTCAATTTGTACAGTGCTCCGATGCAAGACGCAACGCGAAACTCCAACTCCACGGGGGGAAGAGAGAGAAAACTCTAAAGGAGGCCTAAAGAGAGGGAAAGGGAAGATCGATTAATCGAAACAAAGTTTCGATCAATTAATCAAGGGATAAACATGCTAACAACTTTCCAAATAGGATGAAAAGTCATTAAAGCAAAAAGGAGTGCATTATTGATTATACAAGATTAAGTTTATCCATGAAAAATAAACTTAATGCAAACTGAAATGGAAAGTGCAAAACAGTGCCAAATGATCATCAAAGTGTCACACGAAATCATGTATCATGTGAACAAAGATAGTGCAAGAATGATTATATTCATACAATGCTAAGAACATGAAACAATTGAATAATCGAAAATACGTATCGAAAGTTTGTGAATACGTTTCTACCAGAAGTGAAATATCATTAAAAACATCCATAAAATCAAGCATGATAATCAATGGAAGTTAACATGAGGAAAGCACGACAAACACACTTGAAAATGCAAGAAAATGGCAATTATGTTCAGTGTTAACCGGTTACTCACCATGCGTTAACCGGTTACTTGCTTGAAAATTGGCGTTTTTGGTGAAAATTGAACTGAGTAACCGGTTACTCACCATGTGTTAACCGGTTAACACTGAGTAAATTGTGAAAAAAAAAACAGAAAAAACAGCTTTTCAAAAGTAGTTTTCAACACATAATCACTTATGCCAACTACCACATGCTTGGAACTGAGATTGTGCACGGAAATTGAACTTGAAAACAACAAATAAACAGAGATAGAATCAACTAATACAATTGAATCATGGATCAAACAAATGCAAAACCAAATTACACACAACACTTATCGACTACATTGCGAGCGATACGAAAATGTGTGAAACTGTAAAATTAGTTAGATCCACCAACCTACAAGCCAGAGATTTGGCTTGGTAAATGTTGCAAAGTATTATTGATGCAGAAAATCAAAGAAAACCAGAGGAATCTTCAATTTGTAGATGAACCGTATCAAAATCGAGCAAAATGCGATAAAGCTCCAAAATACGAATTCGAATCGTTAGAAGTTGCAGCAACTACTCAAGATCAATCCAAAAGCTGAAATAACTCCAGAAATCCAAGTGTAATAGCAAGAATGATGAAGTTTGAGCTCAAGAAATAATCACTTTTTATGTAAAAGTGATTATCCTTCAAAGTAGAAATGAGCTTTGGTGATGTTTTGGAAGAGAATTGAGATGAAGATGAAGATGTAGTAGAGAAATTCAGAGAGAATGTTGGAGAATTGAGAGTGAAATGGAGCAAATGGTTGAAGGTCCTTGAAAATGAGTGAAGGCGAGTTTATATAGATTTTAGGTTTGCCGTGTGAGATGGTTTGGAATTTGGTTTGGGATTAGCTTTGGGTTTGGAACTAGGCTAGGAGTTAGTTGGACTTGACTCACCGAGTCAAGGCGGTTAACTCGGTTAGTTAGAACTAACTCGGTAACAATCCCAATGTGAGTTTCAAAATCCAAAGGTTGACATGTTGGTAAATTAAGTAACATGGTGCACTTGAATTAAAGTGATGCATTGGAATAAATATACTTAGGTTGAAATGAATAGTGTTGAAATATCTAGAGAAGTCTAGAATGTTCCACACACTGCTAGAATCAAGTAGAACCAAAGCCCAAAGAGAGTGCATGGATGCTATCCAAAAATGCAGCAGGAATTGCAAAATTGTACTGAGTAACCGGTTACTCACCATGTGTTAACCGGTTACTTCAGTCAATTTTTACCCAAATTGCTCAGGAAATGATATTGGAGTCTCGGTTGTGGTTTTCCACCTCTTGTCTTGATGAGTAAACATGGAAACCTTTATTTTGAGCTTGTTTTGATGAGGTGATGACCTTGTGAGGATACGATTAATCGGGCTTGAAAATCCTGGATATCCTGCAACAAGAAACACACGAAGAAAAGTGCGAATACATATGCTAGCGATGCGAATGCTTATGCTCATGCAAAAGGCAAAAGAGGGAGGTCAAATTTCGGGTTACGACAGAAAGTGTTACAGGTTGTGTTTGACGATTTGAAAAGTTTATATGATGTATTTGTAAGGTGTTTGAAGTGTTTAAATGGAAGGAAATACCAAGGATGATGAGATTGGAATTTTTGGCTCTTTGGTCAACAATGGTGACCAATGAGAGTTGACTTCTGGTTTTCTATGGAATAAGGGGTGCTAGTGAGTTTGAGCAGGTTGTGGGAGGTGTTTATGACGTGTTTGAATGAAAAATTGAAGGGTTTGAGGATTGTAATGAGTTTTGGGAAGTTTTGACTTTTGGTTAAAATGAAGGACAAAGAATGCTTCAAGGTATGCTTGCTTACAATGCTGAGGTTTCTATGCTCTTGCTTGGTGTGTCTGCATCTGATATATGAGGCTCTATTTATAGGGGAGTGAACCTGATCAAGTTGCAAAGATTTGGAGGAAAGTGGAATCATGATCCATTGGATAAAGATGGTTTCGCAAAAAACTCGTGCAATACAACTAGCCTTTTGCTTTCTAGTGTGGCTGCAAGTTAACTTCTCTTGAGTGTCTTTCAGCTTGTACAAGTTGTTGGTGATGTGAAGATTATGTTCCCTAACTTAAGGAGCAAGCAAAAGTCAAAAAGCAACTTTTAACCATTGTCCACAATGCAATGCAGCATATCATGTTGGATGAAGCTTTTCTTCAATGAAAGAGGATTAATTCTGCAGAAATTTGGTAACCTTGGAAAGATTTCATGACAATGAACAAGTTCCAAGTTGGCCATTTGCTCTGAAAATGCTTGGAAGGTGGGCAAAAAGTATCCTAAACGCGTATGAAAAATCTGAATGGAACTTGGTGCAAATCTGCCTTGGTTCAAACAACTCTCTCATGGCCACTTCCCAAATTCACAACTTCATGCTCAAGCAAGATAAATTCATGCTCTTGGCATCATTGGAAAGAATACATCACATACTACAACTTTGATGTTGATCACTTGAAAAGAATCACTTTGTATCATTTAGAAAAATGGTCACCAAAATTGGACTTTCAACTGTTTTATACTTAGAAATATTTCTAAGTGTTTGGCATTTTTCACATCTTTGAAACCTCAACTGTGATCAATCATAACTTTCAATTGGTAAATGCTTTTAGGTCCATTCTTTCACCAATTTGTAGTATCAAATACTATCTTTAAAAGTAGCATTCAAGTGTCTTCATTGAATACTTGAGGAAGAAGTTACACTCTTGGAAAATAGGCCATTTGACCATGAGGATTTGAACTTAAATTTTTTTCCAAAACCCTAATTTTCACAACTTTGAATCTTTTCTTGATTTTCTTGATTAATCATGATCAAATACAACCACCCTTCATATTTTCATGATCCTTGACTTGTGGACTCCATGTTTGACCAAAATTTCCAAAAGTCAAACTTTGACTTTAGTCCACAGTTGACTTTTCTTGGTTGAACTAGAATTCTTCAGTTATCAATGAATCAAGCTTCTTGAACCAATTCAATGGACTATGATGATGTACTTGAGGCCTTTAGAACATATCTTGAAGTGTGAGATCATGTTTTGCTCAAAAAGTCAACCCAGGGTTAATTTAGGCCAAAACCCTAATTTGGTGCATCAGATGACTTGGAGCTTGGTGAACTTGAATTGAGGGGGTCTTGCACTTGATTATTGATGAAAGGGAACTCTTAATCATGTTGAAGAGTTGAGGATCACACAAATCCTTAATTGGTCAACCTCTTGAATTCTTGGTGCCAAAACCCTAGCTTGCAGTCAAAGCAAACCAAAGCACATACTTTTGTATTTTCAAAGGGATTAGTAATGCATAAAACACACACATGAGATGATTGATGTCATGCCAAAATGATGCAAATGAGGTGGAATCTTAGGGTTAAAAATTAGGGTATGATAGTTACTATATAATGAACAATGGTTGTGTCGAGGAACAAAATGCTTTCTTTGAAAGACCTGATAAAGCAATGAAGAATCATCTGAAACCCATTTTTATCAGAGGAAAGGTGGAGAATGTATGAATCAACAAAATTCTGGTAGATGGTGGTGCTGCAGTAAACCTGATGCCACACTTTATGTTAAAGAAAATTGGGAAATTCGACACGGACCTCAAACCTCATAACATGATATAGTCAAATTACGAAGGAAAGATTGGCCACACCTTGGGAGTAATCCAGGTGGATTTGATAGTTGGTATTATCAACAGGCCAACCATGTTTATGGTTATTGCATAAAAGGCTAATTACAACTTACTTTTGGTCTGTGAATGGATACACGGAATCAGGGTTGTACCCTCTTCGCTCCACCAAATAACCTCTATATGGAGGAATGATGGTATAGTGGAAAACATTAAAGCGGATCAAAGCTATTTGATGGATCAAGTTAATCACGTGGATATGCATCATTTCAACAAAAATCTAGCAAACATTGCTCCATTCAGTCTGCTGGTTTTGCATTCACACCTACTGATACAACATTTTACTCCCTTCATCTATATCCAACCTATAGTTTTCAGTGGGACAGAGAGGTTGTAGGAGAAGACCTTGAATTCGAAGGGATGTCAGGCCTCCAGCCAATTGGTTGGGGAGACGAAGACGGTGATTATCTCTGAGTCTAAGATAGTAAAAAATATTTCAGCTTATATAGCCAAAAACTGACTAAAGGCGGCCTTAGAGGCCGAAGTTAAGCATATGGTTGTCGAAGCCAATGAAACTGATGTGCACCTTGAAGGGCCTGGGATAGATTTCGAACCAGAGCCACCTGATAAGATTCAAGACGAAATACCAAGCTAGAGGCTCGATGCCATCTATGATGATGAGCCTTTGGGATTCGAAAAGGGCCTGCTGGCACCCAACATAAAAATGCTAGCGCATGATACCCTAGAAGAAATTGATTTAGGGGAAGGAACAATCAAACGACCAACGTATATAAGCACCAACCTTGGCCCAGAACTCAAAGTCGAAGTGATCCAACTTTTGAAGGAGTACATAGACTGCTTTACTTGGGATTATGACTAGATGCATGGATTAAGCAGAGAATTGGTAGAACTGAAGTTGCCTATTAAGCCTGGAAGGAAGCCAATTAAATAGTCTCAAAGACGATTTGGGCTAGAAATCTTGTCGAAGATCAAGCAAGAAGTCGAAAGGCTCCTCAAGTGTAAGTTCATCTATATAAGAAGGTATGTCGACGGGATTGCTAGTATAGTTCTCGTTATTAAAAAGAATGGGACTTTGAGAGTATACATTGACTTCAGAGATCTGAATGTTGCGACTGCAAAGGATGAATATCCAATGCCTATGGCAGAGATACTTGTCGACACCGCCGCAAGCTACGAGTACCTTAGTATGCTCGACGGATATTCTGGATACAATTAAATATTCATTGCTGAGAAAGATGTGTCGAAAACGACATTTTGATGTCCTGGGGCCTTAGGCACCTACGAATGGGTGGTGATGCCTTTTGGCTTAAAAATGTTGGGGCAACCTATCAAAGAGAAATGAACTCTATTTTTCATGATTTTATAGAAACATTTATGCAAATTTATATTGACGATATAGTTGTCAAGTTTGTGTCAGGAAAAAATCACATAGATCACCTTTGACAATCATTCAAACGGATGAGGAAGCATGGTCTGAAGATGAATCCTCTCAAATGTGTGTTCTGTGTGCAGGCCAGGGATTTTCTAGGCTTTGTGATCCATGAGAAGGGGATCGAAATTAATCAAAATAAGACCAAGGCAATTATGAAGGCGAAAGAACCGTCAACAAAGAAGGAACTGCAATTGCTGATGGGGAAGATCAACTTCCTAAGGAGGTTCATCTCAAACTTGAGTGGCAAGACTCATGCCTTTTCTCCGCTATTTTGATTGAAGAATGAAGGTTTCAAATGGGGGCAAACGCAGCAGGAAGCTTTTGACAAAATTAAAGAGTATCTTGTTCATCCTCCAATTTTGTCGCCTCCTTATAGAAGTAAATGTATGAGTTTGTACATTT
Source organism: Lathyrus tuberosus (assembly GCA_022829125.1). NCBI lineage: Eukaryota > Viridiplantae > Streptophyta > Magnoliopsida > Fabales > Fabaceae > Lathyrus > Lathyrus tuberosus. The sequence continues at coordinate 211,002 of JALAZF010000019.1, forward strand.
ATGCGTCTGATGTAAACTATATAGAGCATGCTTGCCCAAAAGGATGAAAATGGCATTGAAAGATCCATTTATTATCTTAGTCGAGTCCTCAATGATGAAGAAACTAGATATAGTATAATTGAAAAATTGTATTTGTGTTTGTATTTTTCTTGTACAAAGTTGAAACATTATATAAAGCCTGTTGATGTGTATGTTTCGTCCCATTTTGATATCATTAAGCATGTGTTTTCTAAGCCAATCCTGCACAGTCGAATTGGAAATGGCGACTTGCCTTAACAGAATACTCCCTAACTTATGTGCCTTTAAAGGCCATGAAGGGACAAGTGGTCGTAGACTTTAAAGTCGGCCACTTTGTAGTCGAAAATTCCCAAAACTATCTAGAGCTTGAGCCTTGGGAATTATATTTCGATGGTTTTAGTCACAAAGATGGAACATGTATAGGAAGATTGATTATCTCTCCTAATAAAATTCCAATAAAGTTTAAGTATAGGATCGAAGGTCCTTGCTCGAACAATGAGGCTGAATACGAGGCTTTGATATCCGGCCTTGAAATTATGTTGGAATTGGGGGCAACTAGAGTCGAAATAATTAGTGACTCTGAATTATTTGTAAAACAAATGACGAAAGAATATAAATGTGTCAAAGAAAATTTAATAATGTACTTTGTGATAGCAAATCGACTATTACAAAAATTCAAAATGGTGAATATTAGACACATTCCTCGACTTAAGAACCAGGAGGCCAATGATTTGGTTCAAATTGCTTATGGGTATAAAATTTATAAAGAAAAGTTGGAAGATGTGATCGATGTTTGAGGAAAAGTGATAGTAACCAGATTGTCTCCTACAGATTTGGAAACTACAAAGGTGGGTTATGCAGATGAAGAGAACTTCGAGATATTGGCTATTAATAACCTGACAGATGCAGATTGAAGGAAACCAATAGTAGGTTACTTAGAGAAACCAACAACATCTGCAGAGCAGAAATTCAGGTATTGTTCTTTAAGTTACACTCTTATGGGAAATGAATTGTTTAAAAAGACGCCTGAGGGAGTTTTACTTAAATGCCTTAGTGAGGCTGAGGCCTACTTAGCTTTGTGGAATGTCCATAGTGGGGCATATGGGGCTCACCAAGTAGGCCACAAGATGAAATGGCTTTTTTTAACAAGGGATGTATTGCCCTACTATGCTTAAAGATTGCATTGAATTCGCCAAAGGGTGCAAAGAATGCCAGTTACATACAGATATCCAACATGTCCCTGTGAGTGAACTACACTCTATTATGAAGCCTTGGCCTTTCAGGGGTTGGGCGTTGGATCTAGTTGGTGAGATTCGACCAGCATCTTCCAAAGGTCATAGGTACATCCTAGTGGGTACCGATTACTTTACTAAATGGATCGAGGCCATACTTTTGATAAATGTTGATCAAGAAGCAGTGATCGAGTTTATCCAAAGACAAATGATTTATAGATTTGGGATCCCAGAGACCATCACAACTGATCAAGGGTCAGTATTTACTGGTCGAAAGGTCCAGGACTTTGCTAAAGAAGTAGGGTTCAAGCTATTAACATCTACGCCTTATTATGCCCAGGCAAACGGTCAAGTAGAAGCCACAAATAAAGTGGTAATTGGATTAATAAAAAACCATGTGGGGAAAAAACCAAGAAATTGGCACAAGACATAGGACCAAATTTTATGGGCATGTCGAACTTCCCCTAAAGAGGCTACAAATTCTACGTCTTTTCGATTGACCTATGCCACGGTGCAGTGTTACCAGTCAAAATTTATTTCCAATCAACTAGAATTCAAAGACAGAATGAAATCCCATCTGAATCCTATTGGAATATGATGTTGGATGAACTAGTTGATTTAGACGAAGAAAGGTTGAATACCTTAGAATTATTAAAGAGACAGAAGAAGGGGGTAGAAAAAGCATATAATAAAACAGTCAAAGTAATATCATTTTTGACTGGAGACTTAGTGTGGAAAGTGATTCTACCTATGGATAAAAAATATAGGACATTGGGTAAATGGCCCCCAAAATGGGAAGGTTCGTTTCAAATTGTTCAAGTTTTTTCTAACAATGCATACGAGATCGAAGAGTTAGCCGAGGATCAAAGACTCCTGAGAGTAAATGGGAAATATTTGAAAAAATATAGGCCTGCACTTCAGGAGGTTAAAATATTAACAGAATAATTCGTATGCAATATTGAAGCCAAAATACTAATTAAATTCAAATTCCAAAATGGTTAAGTCGTTACATTACAAATCCCAGAATTGAAATAAAAGATTCAAACAATTAATATATAAGTAAGCAAGATAATTAGAAGGGAAGAGAAGTCTTCATGTGTTCATACTTCGTCTTAGAGAGCAACAGGCGGCAGTTGATTACAGACTTGTTGGAGTTGAGATTATCAATTTCTGCTCCCCAAGCCTAGGCTCGTTCGACGTGATCCATCCCTACCTGGATTTCGTGTCGAGCTCTTGACGGTCAAGCTTATGAATTTCATCTTGGTGCTCTTAAGCATTTTGAATCTTAGTTTGTAGGACTTTGATTTGTTTTTTCCAGGCAGCGATGTTGCTTGCACAAGTATTAAGTTCTTCTTGAGTTTGTTTAAAGTTCTTCTCTAATTCTGCAACTTTTTTGGTGGGCCTGGTAGCAGCATCCCATGGAGGAGTTTGAGTATCCATTTTGTTTTGGATTTTGGTCGAAACATCTCGTCTATGGTTGAGGTCTCCAGTGACATGATCGATGAGCAGCCCAAGCTCCATGATGACATATGCAATTTCTGGAGGATTGGCTAAGATGTCGATTTGTTTCAAGAGGTCTTTGATTCCAAAGCAAGTAGAAGGATTGTCTTTTAAGATTTTGAGCAAGTCAACATCAAAAGCTTTCTCCTGGATCTTTTTAAGCAGTTCGTCAGTAGGCTCATTGGTAGACTGACCACCAGAGACGGTCGAGGAGCTGAAGCATTTGTCAGTCGAACTACCTCTTGCGCTCATGATTTCCTTCAGGTATTCAGCTGGTTTATTTTTCTTTAAAATTTCCAACTCTTCCGTGGAGAAAGCAGCAATTGTACCAGTCGAAGGAGCTTTAAAAGCTTTGGTAGTCTCAGAGGTTTGGTCGGTTTTAGGCATTTCACCTAGGCTTGCATCATCATCTTCTTCTTCGTCCCGAGGGTTGTTCGCTTAGTCAAATATGGGATGATCTCCATCTTGATCTTCTTCCTCATTTGGGGCATCTTCGCCTTGTTTGAAGATTTCTGGTGAAGAATCGTCAGCTTTGTCTTGCAAAATTTCCTCTATGTTTTGGATGTTCATGGTTTTCTGGACTTCTATGGTGAGATGTTCTTCTTCTTCATCATCTTCATGGTTTGAGTTAGTGGTTTAAGAGTGTTGGGTTGTATCCTTTGGGGGCGAGACCTCTTGTTGTTCTTTAGCAGATTTATTTACTTTGCCCATATACCCCTTGTTTGAATCGTGTTAGATAAGGGATGGTTCGAATGAGTGTTGGTGCTCCCAGGGATAACATGTTTGATGCTAGACTGTTCAGTGCCATCTGCGCCACCCTGTAAAAGGAATCGAGTTGTGATGAGTCAAAAATAAAAAATATGGTTAAGGAAAATGAGGTAAGATGTTATTACCTTAAGACCATTCGTACCGGGGCTAGAATTATCACTCACTATCCGTTCAGGAGTGCCTTTGGCAGCAGTTTTAGGATCAACCTCAATTACCTTTGGAGTAACAGGTTTCTTGGGTTTGATCTTGATAATGTTGGATTTTGGTTGTGAAGTGGCGTCGGAAGTCTTCGCCTTCTTTTTCTTCTTGGCAACTTTAGAGGTGTCTAGTGACAAATCATCACCATCTGATTCAACTACTTGAACCCGGGGTTCTTTAGTCTTTCATCTCTTTGGAGTTGGAGGCGCTTTTCAACTTATCTGAAAATAACATAAGCATTAGCATATGAAGATATTATATCAAGCTAAATAAAAACTCAAAGTATACCTTTGTTGTTTTGGTGGTTTCATCTTCTTGGCCTTCGTCTTTGGCCGAGCTGGCAGTTTTCTTCGCCAGACCTTTTGTTGGTTGTTTTCTTTCGACGACTAAAAGAGGAATATGTCAAAACAATTGCCATAAGTAAAGAAAAAAAGTGTCAAGAAACTGTTATAAGAGAAAATAAATTGAATAATACTCGTATTCCACACCTTCATATATAGGAGAGAGTATGTGAATATGGTCTATGTCAATATGAAGATGTCCTTTGAAACTATCTAGAGTGTGCTTAGACGGAACCACCCGTTTGGCAAGCTTTTGAGAGTCTTGTCGAAGAATTTTCACGAAGTCCCCACAGACAAACCAATCTGGAAAGGGAGGGCTAAAAGCCACGCAAAAAACAGTCGATGGCAGTCGAGAGAATCTTGGTGGGTACAAATTAAAAGCCAGCTCATACATGTGTTCGTGTTTAACGTACGAAGGTAGTTTTAAATCAGGGAGTTTTTTTGTAAATTTTTCTCTCAAAGTTTATGTTGCTTTGCGGATGGTTCGACTAAGATCATCAGGTCTATAGGAAGTCTCAAAGTATTTCTGGAATGCTTGGATTTCTTTGATATGAGTCGAAGTACCTTTCTTGGATCTATCATGTACCGAAGCAAAAGCAGTTGTTAAGTGTTGAGTAAAAGCGGGAACGTTGAACATTTCTATGGAGTAATAATTTCTCCATCAAGTATCATATTCTTGGGTACAGTAATATGATGGTTTGAATGGAATGTGGGTAAGTTGTGTAGTGCCAATATAATTATACATCTCTTCATTACATTTTGCTTCAGTATGGTACATGTTGTAGAGAACAATGACACTTTTCTTTGGGAAGATTGGCTTGGTCATGATTTGGTTGAGTTCAAACTGTCGAGAGACGAGAGTGGGTTGATAACTAAGAAGAATTATTTGGTTCTTTGAAGGTCTGAGCCTTATTGCAATCAACTTTGGTGTGAGGAACGCTTCTCATATGGCCAAGGATTCTGCTTCTTGATCTTTCGAAGGACCAGAAAACTTTCTAGTGAACCACTCTGGGCCATAATTCCTATTGGTGAAGGGAGCCATAGAGGGAGTGAAGTTGTAGCGTTTAGCGTACATCATAACGTATCTAGTAAAAGTCTTCTGCAAGTTCAACCCTTCATCATTAGGAGTCAGATGTACAATGAGTGTTCCTTCGACCCTTCTGTTTTTTATTTCATCAACTTCTTCATTGATTGTGTTATGGGTTGGCAATGATGATTCGAAGGTGGCATTGAGCCACAGTTGAAGCAACCAAAATGAGCCAGTTAGTAGTAGGTTTGATCCAAGTTGGATTTTCTTGAGGATTTCAACACCTTCACCTAAAGACTCATAAGGATCACCTAAAATCATTTGGCTAAGGCAGAGCTTGTGTCCAGCATGTAGTTGGTTCGCCACGGTCAAGAACTTCTTCGCCACTTGTAAAGATTTCGAGCAAAAAATACATCTAGATAGCCAAAGTGCGAGGAAGGCAATGTGTTCTACATCAGAAACCTCTTCGGTGTCTTTCTTATAGTGATCTGAGATATATTGGGTAAAGGTCGCTCGATTTCCATCAAAGCCTATGGTGTCCTTAGTCATATGGTTGGGATCAAAGGTGTCTCTAGTTGGTCGAAGACCAGTGATTGCAGCAATGTCGAATAGGGTTGGAGTTAACATTCCACTAGGGAAGTGAAGGTTGTTGTGTGTGCTATCCCAGAAATATAGGGAGGTTAGCAACATTGTTTGGCAGTAGCCTGGACCAGTTTTCGACAATTGAATCATGTCAAAGATCTCCATGTCTTTCCAAGTTTGGATTTTCTCTCTCTATCTTTGTAAGCCAATACAAGTAATTTTCAGGGTCTCTAGACAAGGGGCATGAGCGAAATATTCTAAGAGCATTGCTCATATAATCTAAGTTAATGGGTTTTCTATAGGCTCAGTCGAAGACTTTTCCTGTGTTTCAGCTGCAGTATTTGGATCAATATTCATAGTCTCATTGATAGTTTTAGATTTTTTTCCTACTAGCTATGGGTTTGGTTCTATGATAAGTGGGAAAATACTCTTTAAGTTTTTCAGAGTTAGCATTAATGTCTGGTAAAGGACCTGCAATAGCATTAATGTCTGGTAAAGGACCTGCAATAGCATGCATTTTTTCAGAGATTGAGATAGGGATCAATACTTGTGACTGGTAAGTGCGTCTTTTTTCTTCTTCAAGAGGAGGTTATGGGATGTACTATTGATTTCCCACGATTTTAGGGCCTAAGACCTTGTGAACAGGAGGCATGGGTGTTTTCTTCTTGGAGCTCTTTGGGTTCTTGGTTTTTGACGCCATTAATGATGGAGATGTAGAAGAGATCTGGTTTTTAAGAAGTTTTGTTTGGAGAAATGAAAAGTTTGTTCTTATGCTTCAAAATGAAGAAAGTTCAAAATAGTAAAAAGTGAGGAAGAATGCGAAGTGAGGTATTTATAGTAAGATGGAAAAAATGTTTCATTTCAAAGGCTGATAGTTGTTGAAGATCGTGCGACGCGTGGTGATCGGAGAAAGATTGATTAAACATTGGTAGTTGGAATGGCCCACGACCTCCTAGAAAATAGGAGTGTGATGATTAAATTGGGATTTTTGCACGTCTCGATGAGACGTCTGAAGAAGCATGGTCATGATGACTATGACGTTATAGTAGTAAAGAAGTTGTAGCGTTGAAATATTTCAAAAAATGTATTTTTCTCCATATAGTCGAAAACGATATTTTTGGGGGGCAATTTGTTGGTTGCAATTTCGACGCACATGAATGTTTGTAATAAGCCGAAAAAGAATATGTTGATTTCGACAGAAAAGTTTTGAAGACATAGTCGAAGAAGACACTTTGCATACATGAAATTGTGGTCTGGGACTTAGAAATATTTTTGGTCCGGATTTAAGTTTGACGGAGTTACTTGGAGTGACGTTCGACAAACATAATTCAAAATGAGGCAAATAACTGTTTTTTGGCCTTATCCGTTTCTCGAAGGCACGTGGAAAGCTGTAGATAGCGAAGTGCATGCAATTGAAAATGTGGCATCTTCTGGAGAAAAGACAGTTTAATTACAGTTATTTTCGATTCAATATAAATAGGAATCTTAGTAATTAGGATTCAAGTGTTAAAACTTGTACAAAAACTCAAATTTACTCAAAGTATTTGTGTGTGTTGAGAAACAAGTTTCCTGAGTGCAATGTACGTGTGATCACCATATTTTTACACTTTTCACCAAATCAGTTAAGATTTTGTCATTTACATTTCTTGCAAATCTACTTTAAAGTTATTTACATTGCAATTTACATTTCTTCATTTTTTTACAAATTGTAACATTATCTTTAATGAATTAAGAGAACATTGTCGAAATGTTCATAAATAATAAAACTTGAAACAAGTAAAAACACATGTCCTAGGATCAGTCTAGTCGATCCTGTGAGTAACCAAAGCTATAGAATTTGGAAGACTAGCACTTATTTACCAATTTCGATGATAAACAAGCACTAATAACACATCATTTAACACAAAAAAAAATTAACACAAACAACTATTTCATATTAACTTCACAATGATCAACATAAAATGGTTTAGCTAATGGTGAGTTTAGTACATACATCAATACTGGATACTAGGCTAAACATTCTTAAACACTAAACAAAAAGAAAACGAAAACCTAAAAGTAACTTCTTCGTCTTCTTGCAATCTTTAATCTACAAAAGGCGACGTCTGTCAGGCCAGGTGCTGGTAGTATACACTTGAGATGATGAGAAAAAGAAGTTTTCCACTTCATTCAACTCTTTCTCTTCACTAATTTTCACTTAGTGTTCTTCTCTCTGGATTACTGAACTTTTTTTGCAATTCCTCCAAATGTTTCTTTTATAGCAGCTTCAACTAGGGTTTTGTGGAGATTTGGATCACGAGCCTTTGAATATTCAATGCATTTGGCCCAATAGAACCAATAGGTTTCCCTCAGATTCTTCATTTCCGTACCATTGTTGAGTAGGGTACAAGCAGTATGTAGGGGACAAAGTGTCGTTGGGCACACGTAGTGGAGCAGGAGAATCAGTTGCGCCTCGCAACAGTCCCGCACAGCAGGAAGACACGTTGTTTCAATTGTATTATTGTACAGAGTTTTGTCCTTTAGCGCCTTTAGTCTTATATTTTTGCTTTTTTATTCAAATGCGCTCTATCTTGCTGGTTGATGTCACGTATGCTCTAGATCTTTGAATGTGAAATCTTTGTCACTTCCATTACATCATTCTCTCTCCGTACACTTAAGGTTAAGGTGACGTTCCTGCTATGGCCTACCAGAACTTATCAGAAGTCATCCCTACACACAAAACAAACACATAAAAATTAAAAAATAGAGCATCTATTGTGCTCTCCACAACTTACCTAAACATAACACAAATGCATTAAAATTAAACTAATGAACAACCAAATAAAAAAGTTAAGTCAGGTAATGAAGATCATAATACCTCACTGTAGACATATATTTTCGACACCATGTCTTGGAAGGCAAAATGATGTTCCTTGACTAGAGATGATAACTACAGGAAAAGGAGGAAGAGAATGAAGGTATCCAGAAGACACTTCGACAAGATAAGAATTTCGACACTTCGACAGAAATATGAGGAAGTCTTCGTCAGATAGGTTTGAGGGACATTTATCATTTTTTGACAATTCGACAAGTCTGAAAGGACGCGTTTGTTCGACATAACTTGAAGATTCAAATTCAAGAGAATTATAACGTTTGGCAGAAGACGCGTGGAAGTATCTGGCGAAAGGAAGACATGCAGAAGGCCAGATGTCGAAATTTTAGGATTTAGTCGTTAATAGCAGTTATTTTGTTTATCTATAAATAGGATAGTTGTTATTAGAATTTAGTGTGAAAAACTTGTACAAAACTTCCTGCAATTACTCAAAGTACCCGTGTGAGAGAAAAGAGTTATTTGGAAAAATGTACGTGTAAACACCATCTTTTAATTTCTTTATCAATCAAAGTCTTTTTACCAATTCCTTTACATTTACCAGCATCTTTATGTTTTCTTCGTCATTTTATTTTAAAGTTCTTTCTTCGCCATTTTACTTTAAAAGTTCTTTTCAAAGTCACTTTCTTTTATCTAAGACTTTCCTTTAAAGTTAGTTGAAATCCTTTATTCCAAAAGACTTAAATACATAAAACCAAGAACCAAGATATCACCCTTAATTTAAAATTTATCACGATTGATCTAAGTTTTCGCCCGACGTCCTAGGATTTGTTTGGTTAATCCTGCAAGTAACCCAGATTTCACCATTCTGGTAAACCAGAGGTTGTTCGCCAAGATCAACAGCGAACAAATTGGCACGCCTAGTGGGACCAGTGCAATATAAAACTTAAATAAATTTTAAAAATTAAGACTTTTTCTTCGTTGTATGATACTAAGAAGCGGTAAATTAGCCGTATCTGACGTAGAGAGACCCAAAAGAACTAGAGTAAGGAAAATGGCGAATCAGTCAAATAATCCTAACCCCAATTCAAATTCAAATGAAAATATTCCAGTTTCCAACCCTATACCTTCGGCAGGGGGAAATGTGGATTCAAACCCTGTTCTGGAGGGGATTATGCCTTCGTCAACAGGATTTACACCAGCGGTTTCGCTCTCCCAAAGTATGCCTAGTTCCTCCACAATGGGACATTCAAGGCCTTTGGGGACGCCTCCCCCGGGAGGACAAAATTTTAGGCCATTCCAGACAAATTTTTCCATACCTATGTTCGGAAGAGAACAACCATATGGAATGCCAACGTCAGTGATGGCAAATTTGCAAAGTGCACCACCCTTGTATTCTGACGCCATGGTCCACATGTCTTCGCCATTGCAAGGATCAGGATACGGTGAAAATATGAGTAGATTGAACCAATCCCTACCAAATTTCCAAATGCCAGCAATTACCAATAATTCTGCGCAAGTAATTCGACAACAAATGGACGAAAGTAATCATGATATGGTCCAAATGTTGACTCAACAAATGGGGGCAGTGTTTAACCCTTTAATACAAAACACTACCCAAACCAACCAATTGTTGGCTGCGCAAATGACGCGCATTGCTGACTTTTTTGGTGTTCCTCAAACACGACAAAGAGAACAAGTGATTCAAAACCAAGTAGTAAATGTCGAAGAGGAACCCACGATAAATCAAAGGCCTTTAGAGAATCCTCAGGCAAACCCTAGAAACCAAGAGGCAGTGGTCGAGCAGCCTCGTGTCGAAATCCCCGTTCAACAAGAACCTAGGAGGGTAATAGTCCAGAGAGGCCAAGATGCTGATGATGTGTTGCAGCAGCGAATACGATATAATAACTTTCCTGTCGAAAATAACATAACAGCCATGGTCGAAAGGATAATGGCCCAAAACGGTGTAAATATAGGTTTGCAAAGGCCTACTTATACTTCCCCATTGTCATAACACATTCTGCAAGAGGAACTACCCCCAAGATGGAAAGTTCCTAAGTTTACTAAGTTTTCAGGAGATACTAGTGAATCTACTATAGAGCACGTAGCGCGTTATCTAATAGAAGCGGGAGAAATAGTCAATAACGAAAATTTAAAAATGAAGTACTTTCCAAGTTCCTTGACAAAAAATGCATTCACCTGGTTTACATCCTTGCCCGCGAACTCTATATTCACATGGACCCAATTAGAAAGATTGTTCCATGAACAATTCTATATGGGTCAGACTAAGATAAGTTTGAAGGAATTAGCCAGTGTTAAGAGGAAATTTTCAGAACCTATAGATGATTACCTAAACAGGTTCAGGTTGCTTAAGGCAAGATGTTTCACACAAGTGCCAGAACGGGAGTTAGTCGAAATGGCTGCAGGGGGTCTAGATTATTCTATAAGGAAAAAATTAGACACTCAATATTTAAGAGATATGGCACAATTAGCAGATAGGGTAAGACAGATTGAGAGGCTAAAAGCTGAGAAATTCAGATCAAATAAAAATAAAAAGGAAATAGTGGCCTATGTAGGAGTATGCCAGGATGATGATGGTGACGAAAATGAACTAATTTTGTTCGACGAGCAAGAAATTGATCTGGAAGAACTAAAGTCAGGCCCTCCATACGCCTGTAAAGTACTAGCTCCGTCGAATGGAAAAAATCCAGTCGAACCTGAAAAGAATGATAAGTTTCCCAAACGAACTTATACGTTCGACGTCACCAAGTGTGACGAAATTTTTGATTTATTGGTCAAAGATGGTCAGTTAATAAAGCCGCCAGGCGCCAAAGAACCGCCTGTCGAACAGCAGAAAAAGAGGGGTTTTTGTAAGTACCATAACTTTTTGGGTCATAAAACATCTCAATGTTTTCTTTTCAGGGATCTAGTTCAAAATGCTATCCGTGATGGAAGGCTGAAGTTTGGCGAGAAGCCAAAACAACAAATGGGGATTGATTCGAATCCCATGCAGGTTGTCGAAGCACACTATGCTGAACCATCCACTGTGAATATGGTGGAGATTGAAGTTGCTTCTGATGGCAGTTTCGAGATGGTGGAGGCTATGGAAGGTTTCGACACCAGTATCAACATGGTCGAGATCACTGAAGATCTTGCAGGCCAGAACGAAGTCGAGGGTACTGAAGCGTTCGACAACGATAATGAAGTCAAAGTCACTGAAAATCTTGACAACAAAAACACAGTTGAAGTCACTGAGGACTTCGACGATGAAGGTAAGGTCGAAGCTACTGAAAGCTTTGAAAATCAGAAAACTACAGAGGGGTCCAACGAGAAGAACGATGACAGTGTTGTTGAAGACGTGGTGGTTCGACCGGGAGAAATCTGGGATTGCTTGGGACAGCCAAGTGGAAAATTCGACTACCTGGTGAAGTACACTATTCCTGCAACTTATCGCACCGACATCAGTGAAATCCGACCAACTGGTTGGGGAAGCGATTTTGATGACGATGGTGATTCCCCTATCGCCAAGGAAGAAGTTACTGAGGACTTCATTGCTGAAAACAAGGCTACTAAAGGCCTTGATCTTGACAACATGAAGGAGGCCGATGTTGCAAATTACTGCATCAACATCATGGGACCTTTCGACAAGGAAGTCACAGAAATGAAAGAAAAAGCTGTACATGGCCGTGGGAAATCTGGGACTTATGGGATCCTACGAAGAATAAAAGAGGATCCTAAAGAAAAGTCAAACAAGTGTTGCTGCAAGCATGCTCCTGGGAACATATCCTGGTGTTGCTGCCCAGAAGGGAAGTTCGACTTGACGAAAAAGAAGGACAGAGTCGAAGAGGAAAAGCTCATTGAAAAGATGAACAGACTAACCATTGCTGACAAGCAAAACGTGGGAATCAATATGGTAGAAGTTTCGCAGAAAACTCAGGCAGCAGTAGATGAAGATCAACGTCGAGAGGAGTACCAAAAGCTGGCGTACCCCAAAGAAGATGAGAGTTTGGTCGAATTCATCAAAAGGTGCCAGAGAAGGAAGAGTGACGTGATGTTATGCCCTCGTTGCAGTTCCATTTTCGACAGAAAGGCTGCCACCCACTTGGAGGCAATAGATCAAGCAAGAAGGAAGGCGAATGAGGGAGCGACAAGATACGATCCAAGAAGGAGTGAGCACCACCAATGGAGGCGCGGAGACAGACACTATGGCACTTACAAGCCATCAAACAAAGTGATAGATGACAAATGGGTTCAACCCATCAGAGATGCCCAAGGCCAGAAGAAGTGGAAGAATTTCGATGTGCAGAGAGGCACTTCAATGGAAAACAAGAAGGAGTTGGAGAAATATAAACCTAGGCCATATCCTTCAGAGAATTATAAAGGGAAGAACCCCATGTCGAGATCCCAGTGGAGGAGGTTCCAAAGGCAAAAGAGGTTTGAGAAGGAAGCTGCTGAAAAAGGTATGATGAGAAAAGTGGTTGGAAACAAGGATGAAGCAGAATGTAGCAGCAACGCTCAAATGGCGAACAAGAAGGAGCCTCTCCAGCAAATCAAACCAAACAGCGTGGCAGCGCAAAGTGTGCCCAAAGAGAAGAAGATGGAGGATGACGAGATGACAGATGATTTCAAGTCAGATTCGGAGGCATCCTTCGACGTTGGCTGTAATGTGGTCTCGGTCCTTCCCAGAGACTATGATAGGATCATGGAAGTCGAAGACGAAGAGGATGGGATGGAAGAGGAAACGATGGTGCACAAGCCCGTGTGTTACTACGTAATGAATAATGGTTGTGTCGAAGAGCAAAATGCTTTCTTCGAAAGACCAGACGATTCCATGAAGGCGCACTTGAAGCCTTTGTTTATCAAAGGAAGGATTGAGAGTGTCGGTGTGAACAAGATCCTAGTGGATGGGGGTGCCGCTGTGAATTTAATGCCCCATTTCATGCTGAAAAAGATTGGCAAAGATGACTCGGATGCAAAGCCCCACAACATGGTTCTGTCAAATTACGAAGGAAAGGTAGGAACAACCATGGGAGTTATTCAAGTGGATCTGACAGTTGGTACTATAACAAGGCCAACAATGTTTATAGTTATTGCTTCTAGGGCAAACTACAACTTGCTGTTGGGAAGAGAATGGATCCATGGTATAGGTGCTGTTCCCTCGTCGATGCACCAGAGAATAGTTATTTGGAGGCCAGATGGAATCGTCGAGAACATAGAAGCAGACCAAAGTTACTTCATGTCCGAAGTTAACAATATAAGCGATCGAAGTTTCGACAAAAACTTAGCCCACATACCCCCTTGCAGTCCGGCGAAATTCGACTTGAAGGCAACGGACAACGCGTACTGTTCCATGTATCTCCATCCTACACATGGTTTTCAGTGGGATAAGGAAGTCATTGGTGACTCCAACTACATGTGGGGGACTACCAACGTAGCACCGACAGGATGGGGGAATGAGTTCGACAATGATGATGAGTGAACAAGCAGTGCTCGACAAAATTACGGCTTACATAGCCGAAAACAAATTCAAAGCGGCTCTGGAGGCCGAAGTAAAATACATGGCTGTCGAAGCCAATCATGAAGATTCAAATGAACAGTGTCTCCAAAAAGACGTTGAGGAAAATAATAACAACAACCAAATAGATGAATGGCAAAACCAGAAACTTGACGCCATTGATGACGATGAACCTTTGGGGTTCGAAAAAGATCCAGTGTCGAACAACTTGAAGATGGTGGCGCAGGATCCTTTAGAAGAAATCAACTTGGGGCTGGGGGCAGAAAAAAGACCAACCTACATAAGTGCAAGGATGGATCCTCAGTTCAGAGTCGAAATAATCCAGTTGTTGAAGGAGTTCAAAGATTGCTTTGCATGGGATTATGACGAAATGCCGGGTTTGGACAGAAGTTTGGTCGAATTGAAGCTGCCAATCATAGAAGGGAAGAAGCCAGTCAAGCAAACTCCAAGGCGCTTTGCACCAGAAGTTCTGTCGAAAATAAAAGAAGAGGTCGAAAGACTTCTAAAATGCAACTTCATCCGCACTACCAGGTATGTTGATTGGATTGCAAATATAGTTCCGGTTATTAAGAAAAATGGCAAACTTAGGGTATGCATTGATTTTAGAGATTTAAATTCTGCTACCCCAAAGGACGAATATCCTATGCCAGTCGCAGAAATGCTTATAGATTCTGCAGTAGGTCACGAGTATCTAAGCATGTTGGATGGATACTCTGGCTATAACCAAATTTTTATTGCTGAAGAAGATGTTTCTAAGACAGCTTTTCGTTGTCCTGGAGCAATTGGAACTTATGAATGGGTAGTGATGCCTTTTGGGTTAAAGAATGCTGGGGCCACTTACCAAAGGGCTATGAATTCAATTTTCCATGATTTTATTGAGACGTTTATGCAGATTTACATTGATGATATTGTAATCAAGTCTGTTTCAGGAAAAGATCATATAGACCATCTTCGACAATCCTTTGAGAGGATGAGAAAGTTTGGTCTAAAGATGAATCCCCTTAAATGTGCTTTTGGTGTGCAGGCGGGTGATTTTTTAGGTTTTGTGGTCCACAAGAAAGGGATCGAAATAAATGAAAACAAAGCCAAAGCTATAATGGAAGCAAAAGCGCCATCAACGAAAAAGGGATTGCAATCTCTACTAGGGAAGATCAATTTTCTAAGAAGATTCATCTCCAACCTCAGTGGAAAAACACAACCCTTTTCTCCTCTACTTCGACTAAAGAAAGAAGAATTCACCTGGGGGCAAGAGCAACAAGTGGCTTTCGACAAAATCAAAGAGTACTTGGCTAGTCCTCCGATCTTGATGTCCCCTTGTAGGAAAAGAAGCATGAGACTGTATATCTCTGCATCAGACAAGACATTAGGAAGTATGTTGTGTCAAGAGGATGAGAATGGCGTCGAAAGGGCCATCTATTATCTCAGCAGAGTCTTAAATGATGCTGAAACTAGATATAGTGCTATAGAAAAACTATGTTTATGTGTATATTTCTCTTGTATGAAATTGAAGCATTATATAAAGCCTGTTGATGTATATGTATCTTCCCATTTCGACGTAATAAAACATATGTTGTCTAAGTCTATGTTACATAGTCGAATTGGAAAGTGGGCTTTGGCTCTAACAGAATATTCCTTAAAATATTTGCCTTTAAAGGCTATGAAAGGACAGGTGGTGGCTGATTTTATAGCTGACCACTCTATAGTCGAAACTATAGAATACGTCGAACAAGCACCTTGGAAACTGTATTTCGACGGTTCCAGGCATAAGAATGGACTTGGTATTGGGATGGTGATTATTTCTCCTGACAAAATTCCAACAAAGTTCAAGTACAAAGTCGAAGGGCTGTGTTCGAACAATGAAGTCGAATATGAAGCTTTGATTGCTGGACTTGAAATTTTGTTGGAATTGGGGGCAACAAGAGTCGAAATAATGGGTGACTCTGAGTTGGTAATAAAGCAGTTGACTAAGGAGTACAAATGTGTGAAAGAGAATCTAATAATGTACTTCGTGATAGCAAGTAGACTTCTCAAGAAGTTCGACAATGTGGTTTTTAGGCACATTCCCAGGATGGAGAATCAAGAGGCGAATGATCTGGCTCAACTGGCATCAGGATACAAAGTGTCGGAGGAGAAGTTAGAAAAAGCCATTGAAGTCAGAGGAAGAGTCATATCTGTAGGTTTGTCCCCATCAGATTTAGAGACAATAAAATTGGGATATGGTGACGAAGAGAATTATGAGATTTGCAACGTAGATGATGCAGGAGTCGAAGACTGGAGAAAACCCATCAAAGAATATTTGCAAGATCCAAGTCAAAAAGTCGAACGAAAGGTAAAATATAGAGCTTTGAGTTATGTACTTTTTGGCAATGAATTGTTCAAGAAGACTGCGGAAGGAGTCTTGTTGAAATGCTTAGGCGAAAATGAAGCATACATAGCATTGTCAAATGTGCATAGTGGAGCGTGTGGCGCACACCAAGCAGGCCACAAAATGAAGTGGTTATTGTTTCGACAAGGAATGTATTGGCCAGCAATGCTAAAGGATTGTGTCGAATTTGCAAAAGGGTGTCAAGAGTGCCAAGTACATGCAGGCATACCACATGTTCCTGCAAGTGAGTTACATTCGATTGTAAAGCCTTGGCCGTTCAGAGGTTGGGCGTTAGATTTAATCGGTGAAATTCGACCAGCTTCTTCAAAAGGGCAAAGGTACATTTTAGTTGGAGTAGATTATTTTACTAAGTGGATTGAAGCCATACCATTGGTGAATGTAGATCAAGAAGCGGTTATGGATTTTATCCAAAAGCATATAATCTACAGATTTGGGATACCGGAAACAATAACAACAGATCAAGGATCTGTGTTTACCGGTCGAAAAATGCAGAAGTTTGCACAAGATACAGGTTTTAAGCTCCTTACTTCGACACCTTATTATGCTCAGGCTAATGGACAAGTCGAAGCAGCTAACAAGTTAGTGATAAATTTGATCAAAAAACATGTAGGTGGAAAGCCAAAAAATTGGCACAATACCTTAGATCAAATTTTATGGGCTTGTCGAACATCTCCTAAAGAAGCAACCAATTCGACTCCATTTAAATTAACTTATGGGCATGATGCAGTTTTGCCAGCCGAGTTGTATTTGCAATCAGTTAGGGTTCAAAGGCATCATCAGATCCCATCAGAGACATACTGGAGTATGATGATGGATGAATTGGTTGATTTAGACGAAGAAAGGCTACGTGCCTTAGATCTCATAAAGAGACAAAAAGAGAGAGTCGAAAAGTTCTACAATAGAAAAGTAAAATTTAAGACTTTTTCAATTGGTGATTATGTGTGGAAGGTAATTCTTCCTATGGATCGAAAAGACAGAGTTATGGGAAAATGGTCTCCCAAATGGGAAGGACCTTTCAAAGTTTTGAAAATATTTTCTAATGGCGCATATGAGGTCGAAGAAATAGGGAAAGACGAAAGGATATTAAAAATAAATGGCAAATATTTGAAAAAGTATAAACCAATATTGCAGGAAATAAAGATAGCAGTCGAATAAAATTGAAATTGAAAGTAAATAGTGTGCTGCCAAACAGATGGCGTTAAATCATTACAAATAAAGCCTCAAAGGGCTAGAAATTGACAGGAAAATTCGACTAAAGCTGAAGGTTTGCAAACTGTGCCTTCAAAGCGGTAAATTTGTCTTTCTGAAATTGAAGTCGACGATCACAGAGGTTCCTGTGAATATGGGCAACTTCAATCTCTTGGTTGAACTTTTGAGCGGTCTCTGCGTGTTGAATGCCAACCTTCAACTCTTCATCAATCTCGCTTTGCCTAGGCTGCTGAATAGAAGCTATGAGTTCCTCCTCTTTGGAAATTTTCTCTTGGAGAACTGCTATTTGTTTCTTCCATGTTTGAATGTGGTTATGGCAAGTAGCAATCTTCTTGACAGAGGCTTCAGAAAGCTCTTGTAGTTTCGAAACCTTATTTGTCGAAACAGAAACAGAGTTCCATTCAGCAGCTTGTTGGTCCATTTTTTTCTTGATTTGTTGACATAAGTCCCTTCGACGGTGAAGATCTGCGCTGGATAAGTCAATCACAGTTGTCAGCTCTATCACAAAATTGCAGACTTCGACAGAAGCATCCAAGACGTTAACTTGCTTCAACAGTTTCTTCAACTCCATTGGAGCAATGGCATTTTCCTCTAGAACTTGGAACAAGTCAACATCAAGGATCTTTGCCTTGATCTGAGTCATGATATTGGGTAGAGACTGCACTTCAGAAGTGGCTCCAGAAGTAGTCGAACTGCTGTAGGAAGAGTCTTTAAAATTGAATCTGGTGCTAAGTATGGCTTTCAGGTAGTCCAGGGGTTTCTGCACTTTGAGACTTTCAAGCTCTTCATGAGAAAGACTAGTCGAACCAGTTGTTTGGGAACTCCTTTGAGTTTGGTCAGGAGTAGGCTGGTTGCTATGCTCTGAAGTTCGCCTAGCTTCCTGTTGCTTCGACAGATCTTCTTCGTCAGCAGTCTTCTCTTCAGGATCTCCTTTGACAGCAGTGTCTGCTTCAGCATCATCATCTTTTTGTTGCTCAGCGTGCAATCCAGGATGAGAAGGAGAGGTGTTATCAGAATCAGCTCCCACAGTAGTGTTGAATGCTTCGACCGTTTGTCTCTCAAGTTCTTTGATGGGAGTGTCCTCCTCTCGAACGACCTCCTCCTGGATTGTCTCAGGCTGTTTGTCGACGACCTTTGGCTTCTATCAAAAGAAAAAATTTCTAAGTTAGAAATGAAATAAAATAAATGAGAAGGGTCGAGATTAAAATTTACCTTGGAAGTCTCAGTTTTGGAGCTAGACTTTCCACTCCCCGTATCCTTCGGCTGATGTTTTGTAGCAGGACTGCTAGAAGATTCCCTTTTAGAAGATTTGACAATGGATTTTTGTGAGGCGATTTTTTGCAGTCTTTTCTTCTTTGGAGGAGGGGGATTTGGAGATGGAGACTCATCACTGGACTCTTCGACAGGGATTATCTCTGGTTTTTTCTTTCTTTTTTGGAATGTAGAGGTTTTTTGACTTACCTGATCATATAAATCAAAATAGTGAGTGTCTTAAAGAGATAAAAGAATAGATCAAAAGAGGAAGAGATTTATACCTTAGTCGAAGGTGTCTGGGCGGCACTTTGTGGAGTTTCGACGGAAGCTTTCTTGGCAGGCACTTTCACAGCTAAAAAAAAAAAAATAGAAAAAGGGGAAAGTTAGGCAATGAGAAATACGTGATAATAAAATGATAAAATTCGTGTTGTTGTTAACACCTTCAAGAATGGGATCTTCCACGCGAACGTGTTCTATTCCAATATGAAGGTGCCCTGGGTAGTTATCCAGATGATACTTAGTCGCAACCACGCGTTTAGCATGTTTTTTATAACTTTCACGAAGAATTTTCATATGATTCCCACATGTGAACCAATCTGGGAATGGAGGACTTAAAGCCACACCAAATTCAGCAGATGGTAAAGGTGGAAATTTAGGAGGGTAATAGCTGAAAGCCAAGTTGTAACGCACTTCTGGTCGAATGTTTGGAGGCAGTGTCAACTTCTCCAACTTCTCCGTGAATTTTTCTTTTAAAGTAACCGCTGCTTCGCGTATGGTTCGACTAAGATCATCAGGTCTGTAAACGGTTTCAAAGTATTTTTGAAATTTTTGTATTTCTCGGATATGTCTTTGTGTACCTTTTTTAGTCCGTTCCTGCACAAGAGCAAAAGCATTCGTCAGATGGGTGGTGAAAGCTTTTACGTCGAAAAATTTGGTAGCATAGTATTCCCTCCACCATGCGTCGAACTCAGGAGTGCAAAGGAATGATGGTTGAAAAACCACCGGTCGAATATCCAAAGATTCGTCAGTCAGCTTTTTCAACAATTCCCTGCTGGTGGCTTCGTCGTGGAAGGAGTTGTAGAAAATGATGGCCCCTTTTTTAGGGAAAAGAGGTCGAGGCATGATTTGAATTAGGCCAAATTGCCTGGCGACCAAGTTAGGTTGATAAACTATTAAGGCAATCTGGGGTTTCGTAGTACTGCGGTGGGAGAACAGGAGTCTAGGGGTCAAAAAGGATTCCCAGACATTTAGGAAGATATTTTCATCTTTTTTGGTTTGCAAGGGGAATTGTCGTGAAAACCATTCAGGTCCAATTGTTCTGTCAGCAAATGGAGCCATAGTCGAAGTAAAATGATGTCTCTCAGCAAACATCATTACGTAGCTAGTAAAGGCCCGCCGAAGGCTAATTGCTTCATCAGTTGGTGTCAATTGCACCAATCTAGGCCATTCGACACTCCTGTTTTTGAATTCCCCTTCATTTATGTCATGCTTCACAGGAATAAAGGCTTCGAAAGTGGCATTCAGCCATAGTTACAAGAGCCAAAAGGGGCCTGCCAAATTAAGCTTCCCTTTGTCCTTCAATGTCTTCAAAGAACGCACGCTTTCACTCAAGGACTCATACAGGTTCGCCAAGATTACCTCACTCAAGCATAATTTGATCCCAGCGTGGAGTTGGTTCGCCATAGTGATGAACCTCTTAGCCACTTGAAGTGAGCGGGAGCAAAAGACGAATTTGGTCAGTCACAAGGTTAGAAAAGCTATGTGCTCTTTGTCAGAAACTTCTTGGTCATTTTCGCCATGGTAGTGAGACATAAAAAGGGAGTATGGGGCGAAACTAGTGTCGAAATCTATGGAGTCCTCGTTCAGGTGAGTGGGGTCGAAGTCAATGCCAACTGGACTAAGGCCAACTATGGCGGCTATGTCGAACAGCGTAGGGGTAACCATCCCGCAGGGGAGGTGGAAGGTGTTATACGTACTATCCCAAAAGTAAAGGGAGGCTAGCAGCATGTTAGGGCAAACATTGGGTCCTGCTCTTGATAATTGTATCAAGTCAAAAATTCCTATTTCTTTCCAAAATTTTTCTTTAACGTTTTCAACTCTGTTCAACCAAGACAAGTAGTCTGAAAGGTCTTTCGACCAAGGGCAAGTTCTAAAAATCCTAGTATAATTCAGATAAGTTAAATTTATTGCTTCCTCATCTTTTTCGCTTGAACCTTGAGGTTCAGTTTGTTCTACTGGTTTCTCTAGAGTGGGGGGTTTCACCCCAGCACCTATGGGTTTTGTGTGAGAATAAGTAGGAAAGAACTCTTGTAAACGCTCAGGTTTAATGTCTGGGTTAGGGAGTGGTCCTAACATAGCATAGTGATTACCAGAAATAATAACAGGGATGAGTACCTGGGATTTAAAAATGCAGTCTTTTTCCCTCGCATTTGGAGGCTCAGGAATGTATTGTTGATCCCCAATCAGTGTTGGTTCATCCAACCTATGCGCAGGAGGGATGATGGAAGGTTGCTCACTTTTGGAAGGTTTGCTGCTTGATAATTTTTGAAAGGCCATTGTTGAATCAGAAAGTTTTAGAAAGAAGATGAAGATTTGAAGCAGTTGTGAAGAAGAAGAGTTCAAACGCGTAAAAAAGAAAGAGAAATAATGGTTCAGGTATTTATAAGAGATTATCAAAAGCCCTTTAGGTTTAGTGGTGATCATGGAGGGCATGTGGCATCATCTTAACGGTGATGATAAAAAGTGGAAGTTGAAAAAAGCATGGCTAGCTAGGTTTTAGGGGTATGGACATCATGTCTGAACGTGGGATTTGATGGAACGTTTTCAGAGAAATGCAATGATGAATTTTCTTGGGACTGAACAAAGGTCACGTCTTGAAAACCAGCATCATTAATGCAGGTAACATGGCGTCGAAATAGCTTTGACAGCAAATGATGGTTTCTCCAGAAATAAGTCGAAACATCTTTGCTGGGGGGCAATTTGTAGACATATATTTTCGACACCATGTCTTGGAAGGCAAAATGATGTTCCTTGACTAGAGATGATAACTACAGGAAAAGGAGGAAGAGAATGAAGGTATCCAGAAGACACTTCGACAAGATAAGAATTTCGACACTTCGACAGAAATATGAGGAAGTCTTCGTCAGATAGGTTTGAGGGACATTTATCATTTTTTGACAATTCGACAAGTCTGAAAGGACGCGTTTGTTCGACATAACTTGAAGATTCAAATTCAAGAGAATTATAACGTTTGGCAGAAGACGCGTGGAAGTATCTGGCGAAAGGAAGACATGCAGAAGGCCAGATGTCGAAATTTTAGGATTTAGTCGTTAATAGCAGTTATTTTGTTTATCTATAAATAGGATAGTTGTTATTAGAATTTAGTGTGAAAAACTTGTACAAAACTTCCTGCAATTACTCAAAGTACCCGTGTGAGAGAAAAGAGTTATTTGGAAAAATGTACGTGTAAACACCATCTTTTAATTTCTTTATCAATCAAAGTCTTTTTACCAATTCCTTTACATTTACCAGCATCTTTATGTTTTCTTCGTCATTTTATTTTAAAGTTCTTTCTTCGCCATTTTACTTTAAAAGTTCTTTTCAAAGTCACTTTCTTTTATCTCAGACTTTCCTTTAAAGTTAGTTGAAATCCTTTATTCCAAAAGACTTAAATACATAAAACCAAGAACCAAGATATCACCCTTAATTTAAAATTTATCACGATTGATCTAAGTTTTCGCCCGACGTCCTAGGATTTGTTTGGTTAATCCTGCAAGTAACCCAGATTTCACCATTCTGGTAAACCAGAGGTTGTTCGCCAAGATCAACAGCGAACACTCACATATAATGAATTATCAAACTGCCTCTGCGCTCAAGATCAACTCAATCTATAATGAATAATTCAACCTGGCCAAACTTACTAGTCACCCAGGTGGACGAGGCACAACCAAGTAACATGACTTGATTGTGTATACAACGGATTTAAGTCAAATTAAAGGTCATAAAGAGTCAGACTCAAACGAGAGAACAATTATGATAATAAACATTGATTAGTCTTAAACATTTGTATTGATAAACAAATCATTCATAGTACAAGTGAGACTTTACTTACATTCACATCCTTTTACTAGTACAATATTATTTTATATTGATAGTTTAAGACCAGAAAGTATCTTCACCGAAGAAAATAATAATAATAATAAACAAAAACATCTTTTAAAACCGTTAAGAATGTGGCCATGTAACCAGATCACCATTTAACTCGGATGGTAAAATTTACAAATATGGAAACACTCAATGGATACTTTTGTGGTCTACGGTCTATCCATTGTGTAATTCTTCACCTATTCTACCACCATTTTCATTCCCATGAATGCAATTAATGAGTCTAGAAAGAGTGTTATTTACTTCTTCGACCATAGTACATACTATATGTCCTTTTTTGAGTTAACATGTCCTCTGAAATATTTAAGATGTTTAGTTACATCCAAGTGTTGGGGCCTCTATCCAAAGATATATTTGGTCCCAGAGAAATCTGTGTGTGCTTAAGAGAAAATGACATTTCATGTCTCCTGTGTCAGTTATCAAGAAAGGTTAGTTCATAACGATCACCATCTTTATTGCTGGGTTAAAATGAGGGTGGAAATTTAAATTTTTTTTACTTTTCTTGTGAGTCAAACAACATCTTCTCTTCAAATTCTAAAAATTAATTTAATGTCAGAATTTTTCTTTCAAAATAACCAATATTATATTCATATTCCATAAAAAATTAATTATAAAAGTTTACTAACAAGTCGATTGAAATGGATTAATTATAAAATTTTACTAACAAGTCGGTTGAAATAGCTATTATTAAATAAATATTGTCTTCCCAACACATAGGAAGGCCCCAGACAAATGATAAAACGTGTCTTTTAAAAATATTAAAAGTACAAATGTTTGGTAGATGGACTTGAACCATTGACTTTCTACATACTAAACTCAAACTTACCACAAGACTATGTGCTAAGTATTACTTATTTTTATAAAATGAGTTATCTATAAAGCTCAACATAAAATTGTGATCTCTAATTATTTGAGGCTATGTGTTATGACTCTCCTTTCAAGGCGCTGTTGACTTAAGCGGAGAACTTGGTTCTCAAGACAGTCATAGAAAGTAGATGAGTAAGCTGAATATCTAATAAGATATAATTTTCAAGCAGAAAAAAATGATCTTCTCTTTCAAGTCATTTATGTTTAAATGTATATTTGAGAAAATATCGTCATTTCGAAATTTCCATATCGACCAAACAACCGAATGCTAAATTATAGTGAGAGACTACCTCTGCTCTTAGACAAATCTCCTAAAGACTACAGACCATCCAAGACACCTAACAATTATATACCACATTGTTGCCACCATCTCACAAGTAACAAACATGTGAGTAACCAACTCTAAAGGTCCACCACACATCCCACAGGAAACACCATCAGGTTATGTAAGACACAAAGCTTAAAGATGTTACTTCTAAAAGGGATTTTATCGTGTACTGTGTTATCCCCGTTAAAGCAATGGAATATAAAAAAGACAAATAAGAGAATGCATCACCAGTAAAAAATATCCCCAAAGAAGAACACCAATGATAGAGATCAAACCAAAAATATTCACACCACAGAGAAGCTAGCTAGAACATGTCATAATTAACCACCATCAACATAACATAATCCTCCAAAAGCAACAAAATCACACAATCTAAGATTTGGATAAAAAACTCTCAAGTTGCCATTCGTTCCTGCAAAGACAAGGTTTTCAAGCCAGTTGGAGAAAGTATATGAGTAGATTGAAAACCTAAAATTATACCATTTCCATGCAAAAAAAAAAAAATGATATTGTCTTCCAAGTCTTTTAAAGTTTAAATGCGTGCTTGAGAAAATAGTGTCATTCTGGGATTTCCATATCGCCCAAACAACTGAATGATAAATCAGTCACATATAATCTTAGACAAATCCCCCAAAGACAAAAAAAAACTCAACGAATGACTAAAGACCACCTAAGCCACATAAAAGTCATATACCACATTGTTGCATCCACTTCACATGTGACAAACATGTCAAGAGACCGAATCTAAGGGTCCACTGCATACCCCACATGAAACACTATTAAGGTAAAGTAAGACATGACACTTATGAAGGTGTAAAAACACAAGGGGTTGAATTTTGTTGACTTTTTCTTAATATTTAAAACTTTAGTCTAATTCTAATCACAAAGTTAGAATTTGAACCAATTAGAGGTGATTCATAAGTAGTGAATAAAGAATGAAAGAAATAACACCACACACAAATTTGTCCTATTTCCTCTCACAAACCGAGAGTAGTTCAATCTGTGACACCCCTAATCTATATCCCGAGTAATTAAAGCGGTAACAAATAATCAGAGTATAATTAAAACATTCATGGCATAGACGGGAGCGTCACATCAAAGTGATGAAATATAACAACCTGCTCATATAGATATGCAACAATCGGGTAGCAACATAAACAGAGGAACTCAGTTCCTAACACCCACAATTCAGATACAGAATAAAAGCGGAAAATCTGCAACTGAAATCTCATATATATAAACATAGAAGTTTGTTTGTCATATACAGATTCATACATGTAAAATTCAAAAAGATATATATACATATAATCACATAACGATCTCCCCAACTACCTGGTGCCACATATCAAAGCCGACTGACAAAAGAATGAAGACATAAGCTTCACAAAAACTTCCAGCATCTAATCTGTAATGCCTCATAGAGCATTCAAAACAGCAGAAGGTGAGAAACACAATTATAATATAATTGCATATAATTATGTAATAACATGAAATAAGCATACAAAACATTCTCACCACAATGCATACCATAATTCAATTACGGAACAACACAATTCATAATTCATGCATCCATCACTAGGCATATCAATCAGGCTCAATACATTTATCACCAATATATATATATATATATATATATATCAACTCATCAATCCCATTCACAATTCCCACACATAATCAATCCATTCATGACTTATGCAAATGCACAGAGACCGACACAACGACTCTATGCATGCGGTACCATTCCATCCATCATTCTCATCATTAATTCACTCAGGAATTATTAGAATCATCGCTTGTTACTTAGTGTAACTCCCCATCGGGCAAACGATGTTCCCCGTCGCTTTAAGTCCTCTTTGTATAAGGCACACGGCGTTTATGGATCGCTTTAGGTCCTCTTTGTATAAGGCACACGATCCGATCGCTTTAGGTCCTCTTTGTATAAGGCACACGATCGTCTATAACGTCGCTTTAGGTTCTCTTTGTATAAGGCACACGATCGTTACAGCAGATTCCCTCTGGAATCGTTTCGTCGATCACACCCCACAAGGGCACACGACATCACAAGATGCATATCATGATGCTTGGCATACAAATGACTCATGACAATCATATGTATATACATATATAACCATGCGAACCATCTCAACATCAATAATCATGCATTGCAATCAAACCCAAAACAATGCATTTATTTGCCATAAGGCCACAAACCATCATCACAACATCTCATCACATGCATTCACATCATATAACAGCACACAAGCTATACGTTATATATCAAAAGCATATCGCATGATAACACGTCAATCGCACACAATTACGACGGTAAAAGTCGACAAAACGACACGTTTCCAAATTCCCGACACAATTAAATCGACCACTAATCTCAAAACTATTTTTATAAGAAAGAACATCTCATTATCTTTCCAACGGTACTAAGAACGCCTCGATCCGAGTTACGGATCAAAAGTTATGAATTTTCAAAGAAAACGGAACTATTAAAAATTCCCAGGAGCACCTGGCGGTCAAGGTTTCGCCCGGCGGTGCCCCCTTCGCCTGTGCTTCACCCGGCGAAGCAGCGGCGTCAAACCCCTATCCCAAAACTCAAGAGTTACAGAAACGTGATATGCTGCGCCCCTTGGCTTTCGCCCGGTGCAAGCCCGCATCGCCCGACGCTCTGCACCAGAAGCAGAATTTTCTGCTGCGTTTTTGGGGTTCCATACACCCAAAAATTCATCTTTTCCTACCCAAACATTCCCAATCAATCAAAACAAGTATCAACAATGTTCATACATATAATACGATCATACTACGTGATTCATATCGATTTCCAACCGCGAAAACATCAATTTCTATTCATTTTTCTCATTTCAACATAGAATTGAAAAACTATGAAAAACCAGTAAACATCCCAATACACACATACATATTCATACACAAGCATATGATAACTGAGTTTCACACCCTTACCTGATTAATCGTGCTTCGAAGTGTCGGTTGAATCGATTTCTTAAACTTCAAGTTTTCCTCTTTTTCTTCTTCTCACTCTCTATTTCTCTTAACTTCTTTTTCTCTCTTTCTAACCTCTATTTTCTATCTTAAGAAAAACAATAATATCTAACCAAGCAAAATGACCAAAATACCCATACACTCAATTTTCTCGCAAACGCTCCCAAACGCGATAAAACATAATAACGATAAACATAACATATTTACCAAATAAAAACCAAGAATAAAATAATATAAAAACAAACATAATTAAATCGACTTGATTAAATAAATCTAACAAAAATCGGGGCATTACAACTCTCCCCCACTTAGAAATTTTCGTCCTCGAAAATATTACCTGAGACGAACAACTCCGGATACGATCCCCGCATCCGACTCTCCAACTCCCAAGTCAAATTGCCCTCAGCAGCGCCTCCCAACTCTACTTTCACAAGCACAATATCCTTGCCTCTTAACCGCTTCAACTCGCGATCCAAAACCCTCACTGGTAATGCCTCAACCGTAAGGTTCTCCCTTACTTCAACCTTATCCATCGAAATCGCATGCAACGAATCCGGAACATACTTCCGAAGCTGTGAAACATGTAACACATCATGCAAATTCGAAAGATTCGGTGGCAACGCCACCCAATAAGCCACATCACCCACTCTCGCGGATATCTGATAAGGACCAATAAACCGAGAAGTAAGCTTATTTGACTTCAATGCACGTCCAACACCCGTCACCGGTGTAACTCTAAAAAATACATGATTGCCTTCTCGAAACTCAAGATCTTTCCTCCTTCGGTCATGATAACTCATATGCCTACTCTGAGAAGCCTTCATCTTCTCACGAATAAGTTTCACCTTTTCCGTAGTTTGTTGAACTAACTCCGATCCAACCACCGAACTCTCACCAGATTCATGCCAACACAAAGGTGTTCGACATCTTCTTCCATACAACGCTTCAAAAGGTGCCATCCCAATACTCGAATGGAAACTGTTGTTATACGTGAACTCAACCAACGAAAGATAACTATCCCAAGCACCACCTTGCTCAAGAAGACAAGCCCTCAACAAATCTTCCAACGACTGAATAGTTCTCTCGGTCTGACCATCCGTCTGAGGATGATAAGCAGAACTCAATCTTAACTTGGAACCTAACGCGTTTTGTAAACTTTCCCAAAATCTGGAAGTAAACCTCGGATCTCGATCTGAAACAATACACAACGGAACACCATGTAATCTCACAATCACACGGATATAAATCTCAACCAACCTCTCCAAAGAAAAACTTATGTCAATCGGAATGAAATGCGCCGATTTAGTCAGCCTATCCACAATCACCCAAATGGCATTATGTCCCCTCTGAGTATTCGGCAACCCTGTCACAAAATCCATAGAAATGTTGTCCCATTTCCACTCGGGAATATCCAACGGTTGCAATAATCCACTAGGCTTCCAATGTTCTACCTTTGACTTCTGACACGTCAAACACGCATAAACAAACTGAGCCACACCCCTCTTCAATCCGCACCACCGAAAGATCTTCTTCAAATCTTGATACATTTTATTAGCTCCCGGATGTATACTCAAACTACTCCGGTGTCCTTCCTCTAAAATCATCTTTTTCAATTCTGAATCATCAGGAATACAAATTCTACCACAGAATCTCAAAACACCCTGATCATCCACTTTAAAGTCACCATTCACACCTTTATTTCCAACCGTCATCAAATCAAAAAATTTCACATCCAGCCTCTGTTTCTCGCTAACGGTCAACAGAAAATCATTAGTGACCTTTAACATACCCAACCTCACGCTATCCGATGTCAATTCACACACCAAACTCAAATCTCTAAATTCTTCCAAAAGTTCCCACTCTTTAACCATCAAAGCAGACATATGCAAAGATTTTCGGCTTAACGCATCGGCTACCACATTAGCTTTACCAAGATGGTAATTCAAGCTAAAATCGTAGTCCTTCAAAAATTCCAACCATCTCCGTTGCCTCATATTTAACTCTTTCTGATCAAACAAGTATTTTAGACTCTTATGATCACTAAAGACTTCGAATCTTGCACCGTAGAGATAATGTCTCCAAATTTTCAATACAAAAACCACCCCGGCTAATTCCAAATCATGAGTAGGATAATTCTTCTCATGATCCCGCAATTATCTCGAGGCATAAGCCACAACCTTACCTTCTTGCATCAACACTCCACCCAAACCACTCAAGGACGCATTGCAAAACACCACAAATGGTTCACTAGGATTCGGTAAGATCAAAATCGGAGCTGTAGTCAATCTTCTCTTCAGCTCACTAAAACTCTCCTCACACTGAATATCCCAAATAAATGCTTTACCTTTACAAGTCAGCTGGGTCAATGGAAGTGCTAGCTTGGAAAAGCCTTCAATGAATCTTCGATAATATCCAGCTAAACCCAAAAAGCTTCTAATTTCAGTAATAGATCTAGGAGCCTCCCATTGTAGAACTGCATCTACTTTGGATGGATCCACAACAATACAATTACCTGAAATCACATGCCCAAGAAAACTCACTTCTGACAACCAGAACTCACACTTGGACAACTTGGCATAAAGTTTCTTTTCCTTCAAAATTTGCAATACAATACGCAAATGCTCAGCATGTTCCTCCCGAGACTTAGAATAAATCAAGATGTCATCAATAAACACAACCACAAATTGATCCAAATGCTCATGGAAAATGCGATTCATATACTCCATAAACACTCTCGGCGCATTAGAAACCCGAACGGCATCACAGAAAATTCGTAATGTCCGTATCGTGTCCTAAAAGCTGTCTTCTGAATATCTTCCTCCTTCACTCTAATCTGATGATAACCTGACCTCAAATCAATTTTACTAAACACACATGCACCTACCAACTGGTCCATCAAATCATCAATTCTCGGAAGAGGATATTTATTCTTAATCGTCACCTTATTCAGCTGGCAATAATCAATATACAATCGCATACTTCCATCTTTCTTCTTCACCAATAACACTGGAGTACCCCAAGGCGATACACTCGGCCTCACAAACCTCTTATCTAGCAATTCATTCAATGGCTTCTTCAACTCAACCAACTCGGATGCCGACATACGATATGCTGCCATAGACACAGGTCTAGTACCAGGAACTAGATCTATGGAAAACTCCACCTCTCTTTCTGGTGGCACATCCAAAATATCCTCCGGAAACACCTCCGGAAAATCACACACAACTGGAAACACATCAATTTCAACTTGACTATCCACAGTCAACGATGCAAACAACCCGAACAACTGAGCTTCATCTGCCAAAAGTTTCTTCAACTCTTTGGTAGATACGAAACTCGATTCCTCGTCTTCTTCAAGAGAAGGAAATCTTACCAACTTATGATAACAATCGATATGAACTTGATTGAACTGCAACCAATTCATTCCCAAAACTACGTCTAAACCCTCCAATGACAGACACACTAAATCCATAGCAAAATCCTTACCATAAATGGTCAAAGGACAACTTAAACAAACCAGAGAAGTAGTTACCGACCCCAATGCTGGAGTATCGATAACCATCTCTCCACCCATCGATGACAACAAAAGATTCAAATTCCACGCACACTCAGATGAAACAAACGAATGAGTCGCTCTGGTATCAATAATAGCAACTAAAGGTGTACTGTTAATAAAATAAGTACCTCGGATCAGGCGATCTGCGCTAGTAGGCTGAGTTCCTGCCAATGCAAATAATTTTCCTCCAGCTTGAGCTTGCTTTGGTTTCGGACACCTCGTACTAACATGACTGGGTTCCCCACAGTTGAAGCACTTCACCACATTCCTCTTGCAATCGGCTGCTACATGCCCTATACCTCCACAATTGGAACACTTCCTCATATCCTTTCTACATTCAAACTGATGATGTCCTAGGTCACCACACTTAAAACATCTTAGAGAATTATACATACCTCCCCCACTTGGCCTTTTATCAAAATTAGCCCTTTGCTTTCCCATGTCAGCTGGTGACACATAAGGACCACCACGAAACGGTTGCTTTCCTTTCGTTCACACTCTTATAATGAGTAGAACGAGCTTTGCTATCCTCCTCATAAATTCTACAACCATCCACAAAATCTGAAAACCTCCCAATTATTTGATAACCAATTGGGTGTTTGATCTCGGGACGCAACCCGTTCTCAAACTTCCCACATTTGGAAAACTCCGCAGTTGCTTCAGCATAATGTGGATAAAACTGAACAAGCTCCACAAACTTAGCAGTGTAATCAGTAACAGACATGTTACCCTGTTTCAACTCCAAGAACTCTATTTCTTTCTTTCCTCTAACATCTTCAGGAAAGTACTTCCTAAAAAACTCACTGCTAAACAAAACCCAAGTGACAACTTCACATGTAGCTTCCCACACATGACGCGCACTAACCCACCAATCATCAGCCTCCTCCTGTAACATGTGAGTACCCAGTCTCACCTTTTGTTCCTCAGTATAGTCCATCACTCAAAAGATTCTTTCAATCTCCTTAAGCCAAATATGAGCACCATCAGGATCATATCTTCCTTTGAAGATAGGCGGTTTGTTCTTCCTGAACTCATCATTCCCCCCAGGATTAGGTGCATTCTGCTCAGCCTGAGCCATAGCTTACATAGCAGCAGCAAGAGCAACATAATTCCTACCAGCCATATTTTGTTCATATCCAATAACAGTAACTATGGTTAAACAATCAACTCGCCAGAACACAACTGTCGCACAACAAACAACTTGGTCAAAATGACCGATAGGACTGACCCTGATACCACTTAATGTGACACCCCCAATCTATACCCTGAGTAATTAAAGCGGTAACAAATAATCAGAGTATAATTAAAACATTCATGGCATAGACAGGAGCGTCACATCAAAGTGATGAAATATAACAACCTTCTCATATAGATATGCAACAATCGGGTAGCAACATAAATAAAGGAGCTCAGTTCCTAACACCCACAATTCAAATACAGAATAAAAGCAGAAAATCTGCAACTGAAATCTCATATATATAAACATAGAAGTTTGTCTGTCATATACAGAGTCATACATGTAAAATCCAAAAAGATATATATACATATAATCACATAACGATCTCCCCGACTACCCAGTGCCACATATCAGAGCCGACCAACAAAAGAATGAAGACATAAGCTTCACAAAAACTTCCAGCATCTAATCTGCAATGCCTCATAGAGCATTCAAAACAGCAGAAGGGTGAGAAACACAATTATAATATAATTGCATACAATTATGTAATAACATGAAATACGCATACAAAACATTCTCACCACAATGCATACCATAATTCAATTACGAAACAACATAATTCATAATTCATGCATCCATCACTAAGGCATATCAATCAGGCTTAATACATTTATCACCAATATATATCAACTCATCAATCCCATTCATAATTCCCACACATAATCAATCCATTCATGACTTATGCAAATGCACAGAGACCGACACAACGACTCTATGCATGCGGTACCATTCCAACCATCATTCTCATCATTAATTCACTCAGGAATTATTGGAATCATCGCTTGTTACTTAGTGTAACTCCCCGTCGGGCAAACGATGTTCCCCGTCGCTTTAGGTCCTCTTTGTATAAGGCACACGACGTTTATGGATCGGTTTAGGTCCTCTTTGTATAAGGCACACGATCCGATCGCTTTAGGTCCTCTTTGTATAAGGCACACGATCGTCTATAACGTCGCTTTAGGTCCTCTTTGTATAAGGCACACAATCGTTACAGCAGATTCCCTCGGGAATCCTTTCGTCGCTCACACCCCACAAGGGCACACGACATCACAAGATGCATATCATGATGCTTGGCATACAAATGGCTCATGACAATCAAATACATATACATATATAACCATGCGAACCATCTCAACATCAATAATCATGCATTGCAATCAAACCCAAAAAAATGCATTTATTTGCCATAAGGCCACAAAACATCATCACAACATCTCATCACATGCATTGACATCATATAACAGCACACAAGCTATACGTTATATATCAAAAGCATATCGCATGATAACACATCAATCGCACACAATTACGACGGTAAAAGTCAACAAAACGACACGTTTCCAAATTCCCAACACAATTAAATCGGCCACTAATCTCAAAACCATTTTTATAAGAAAGAACATTTCATTAGCTTTCCAACGGTACTAAGAACGCCTCGATCCGAGTTACGGATCAAAAGTTATGAATTTTCAAAGAAAACAGAACTATTGAAAATTCCCAGGAGCGCCCGACGGTCAAGGTATCGCCCGGCGGTGCCCCATTCGCCTGTGCTTCGCCCGGAGAAGCAGCGGGGTCAAACCCCTATCCCAAAATTCAAGAGTTACAGAAATGTGATATGTTGCGCCCCTTGGCTTTCGCTCGGCGCAAGCCCGCATCGCCCGACGCTGAAAGCGCCGCCCGTCGCTCTGCACCAGAAGCAGAATTTTCTGCTGCGTTTTTGGGGTTCCATACACCCAAAAATTCATCTTTTCCAACCCAAACATTCCCAATCAATCAAAACAAGTATCAACAATATTCATACATATAATACGATCATACTACGTGATTCATATCGATTTCCAACCGCGAAAACATCAATTTCTATTCATTTTTCTCATTTCAACCTAGAATTGAAAAGCTATGAAAAAACCAGTAAACATCCCAACACATACATACATATTCATACACAAGCATATGATAACCGAGTTTCGCACCCTTACCCGATTAATCGTGCTTCGAAATGTCGGTTGAATTGGTTTCTTAAACTTCAAGTTTTCCTCTTTTTCTTCTTCTCACTCTCTATTTCTCTTAACTTCTTTTTCTCTCTTTCTAACCTCTATTTTCTATCTTAAGAAAAACAATAATATCTAACCAAGCAAAATGACCAAAATACCCCTACACTCAATTTTCTCGCAAACGCTCCCAAACGCGATAAAACATAATAACGATAAACATAACATATTTACCAAATAAAAACCAAGAATAAAATAATATAAAAACAAAAATAATTAAATCGACTCGATTAAATAAATCTAACAAAAACCGGGGCGTTACACAGTCTCCTTGTACTTACAAGAGATTTTCAATATAATCACACAAGATTACAATTTGCTCAAGCCCACAAGCAAAAGACTTCCAATTCTCAAACACTAAGTAAGAAGCTTTTATGCTCAAGCACACAAGCAAGAGACTTTCAATGCTCAAGCACACAAGCAAGATACTTTTATGCTCAAGCACACAAGCAAGAGACTTCAAATGCTTAAACACAAAGTAAGAGACTTTTAACAATCTACCTAACAGATACAGACTGTTTGGGGGTAATACACTTGATATACAATCAGAGGTGTAGACATAATACAATACAAGAAGACTCTTTAAGACTTATGGATTTCTAGAATATACAAAGATAATAAATCCTAAGTTAAACTTGTGCTTATGTTATGACAAAGTAATTGCTCTTTTAATGTCAATAGTTCCATATTGTTCTTCAAATCTTCATCTCCTTAAATGGTGAAGGAAAAGAGCCGTTGATGATCTTCCACAAGAGAGTTTTACAGAAGCTTTAATAGAGATGTTGAGATGTTTCTTAAATTGGTTAAT
Organism: Lathyrus tuberosus; assembly: GCA_022829125.1. NCBI lineage: Eukaryota > Viridiplantae > Streptophyta > Magnoliopsida > Fabales > Fabaceae > Lathyrus > Lathyrus tuberosus. Next base: position 245,861 of record JALAZF010000019.1, read on the forward strand.
GTTGTTGAAAGCTTGTTTAAAATACCTTTTCCACAATAGGAATTATCAGTTACATTCAAGCTAAATCTATGAGAAAAAGCTTAGGTCTTCACGTGAACAGAAGAATACAAAATAGCCTCAGAGTCTGACACTGACTTATCAAAGTCACCTTGGACCTTGCGCTTTGACTAGCTTTAAGTTATGATTAGCAAAGGCATGCTTCTTCAAATTTTGGTCTTCAGAGGCTAACTTCTTCATACTCTGGTCTTCAGACGTTGACTTCTTCAAAAGTAGACATCTTTAGAGTCTGGTCTTCAACTTTTGATCCTTCAAATATTGCAAATATTGATCTAAAGCTTTTCTTTAGATGTTCATAGTCAGAACCAAAACTTAGATTATTCATGAAATTTTAATCTATGGTCCTGCACACTTGAACAAATATTAGCATGCCCAATTGTTCTTTAAATACTTTGTTATCATCAAAATCTAAGGGATATGATATAAACCAATTTCGTTCCAACAGCTTATAGAAGTTCTCTCTTGAAGGAATCATATCTTGTAAGAGTTTTTAAGAGAAAATTGTTGGTTAAAATCCTTTAAGCCAATAACTTTACTAGAACTTGGTAATTGTATCGAATAATCTATTAATAATAATAACACATTTCTTTATTATGTTTAGTTTTTCAAAATAATAAAGTCCCTATAATAGCTAGTCAATTTAATGAAACATTAAGTATGACTTAATCATGAGATCTCATTAAACGTAAGGACGTTACTCTTAAAGTATATGTAGTTAAGCTTTATTATAAAGCGGGATATCATTGAAGCATATGAACTACTATGTGGAAAGACTGATGATCACATCTAACAGATCATGGATAAAGAGTTAACAAGTCTTCACATATGTATAAGTATTAGGAGTAATATTAATATGTGATTGACTCACCATGAGAATACAACATAGAATGTTATGCAAGTGTCATAAGTTATTTTCATGGTGATAGTGATGTATACCACTCTTCGACCTAAAACCACTATGGACGTTTGATGTGGAATCAAGTACTTTATTGACGTTTAAACATTTTCCATTACAGGATGACCTTAAACATGGTTGATAGGTACTCCACAAATCATGAAGAAGAACATGAGTGATCTAGATGGATTTTTTTAATCCTATATAACAAGATAAATGTCTAATGGCCCAATATTAAACTACGTAATTGTGGAAAGGTCCATGTCTTATATTTAATATAAACATAAGGGGAAAAGATAATTGTACATATAATCATTATCACAAAAATATTTCGTAAGATCACATGACATTTTTGTCACTTGGGTATCAATGATGTGTTAAACTAGGCAGCCTTATACCTTGACTAAATAATTGATTCATGGATCTAAAATTAAGGTGCTCAAACCTAAGATCCCATAGCTAGATCCTCTTGTCCTCTCCCACTACTCTCAAACACTCTACTTTTGTGGTATTGATCATTGTATTGAAGGTCGTGTTCTTTGCAAATGGTGATCTCAAGAAAAGTATATTGGCAGGATCATACAATTAAAAAAAAGCATTCTTCATGATTACTGTAAGTTGGCCAACACTCAGTAAAACTATATTTCATTATCGGTACAAACAACACACCTTCAATGATTGCAGATCTTCCATCATTCATTTTGATCACCATGTTACTAGTACCTTTAGCTTGTAAGATTGTGTTATCTTCTAGTCTCACCTTGATCTTTATTATGTTATCAAACTTGACAAATTAGTTCTTGTGACATGTCATATGGTTCGAGCAGATTGAATCTAGAAAACAGGATCCAACTCTATGTTGATCTTCGTACATTGTAACCATGAACATTATAGTATCATCATTTGAGTCACCTGGTACTATCTTGGCTTCATCATCACTGTTGTCTTGAGCCATCTCATTTCCTTTTCTAACCATAAATATGACACACAATGACCTTATTTTTCATAGTTATAACATTGGATGTGCTTCTTGTCCTTTCTTTGAGCTTTTTGTTGATTTAAGTTTGATGTCTCTTCTTCTTTCTTGAAGGATCCAGGTTTACCATCATGCTTAGTGTTTTGTGAACTCGAACCTACATACTTCTTGAACTTGTCTGGGTTCTTCTTGTATTTATGCCTCTCAAAACAACCATTTTTCTTGAATGTTCGAGCCTATAATGCTTGAATTGAGACTTGGACCCCTTTTCTTTCAAGAATCCCCAACTCATGTGCTTTTAGTGAACCTATAAGATCCTTCATATTCATATTTGCTAAGATTCCAAGTTCTTGTATAGAAACAATCTAATGATCAAACTGAGGGGTGGGTGTCCTATCACCCTTTGAATCAGTTTTTTTCAGTCATTACTTCACCACAACGTTTCATTGTAACGCCCTGTATAATATATACCTAGAATAATACCATACAAGCATTTTATTTGGTACTGACACATCAAAAGTGCCTAATGGCATAATTTACATACTTGCCCATTTCTAAACTTAAGTACACTACATGGCACAAGTCATGGAAACTAGCCAAAATAATAAAAACTAAGAACATATACAATATTCCTCATTGTACAATAACAATAAGATACACAGCGGAATAAGCTTAACTAAGCTTCTCTTGAAACATCTGAGCATCACTCCACTTATAAATCGGACCTGCAAACCACACCTGAAATAAAGAAACTATAGTGGGGTGAGATACATCAAATCTCAGTGAGTTCTCTATCTTATAGGTCCTCTCAGCTTTATAGGGTTCTATCAATCCTAACTCAAGTCAAGGGGAAGGGAAAAAGACCTTGAGTTCACAATCTCACAATCTCACACTATATGGAAACATGTCATGAGTCTGTTAACTCATAAAGTTCGCACGGAAGGAATTATGTCATGAGCCTGTTAACTCAAGATTCCTTACGAATCGATAACCTGTACCAAGGCATCCCCTTTTCCCGCCCGCTTATACTCTAGAAGACGACCCGAGTCATGGATCCTTGTAGTTACTTGGCATACGAATTGGATTCGGGATCATCGGCTTGTTAACCGTGAACCGTCACTTCTCATGGCCTGTTAACCATCACAAGTCTCTACCCATAGCATAGGCTCCAATCGTACTACACGTAGGGAATCAAACCTACCAAGTAATTGTGCATACGTTTCAGAGGAGGAGCTCGAGTCTCATGAAACTACACCTCAAGATAAATGGCTACGATTACGTGATCATATACACGACGTGATTGTATTCGACAATCACAAGGCCATATTAGCCTTAAGGGCTCTCTTGCCTTTTCTCATAAATCACTATGGTTCACACATGTTTCATACTAGTGTTTACTCTCTCCTAGACCAATACTCGTCACGGATGCACCATTATACATCAAGTGCCAGAGCATCGCCATATAGGTTATCTACTCCAGACCAGAACTCGTCAATGAATGCACAAGCGTCGCCATCCAGAGTTTCTATCACAATTCTATTCACACTTAGACTTTTACCAGTTGTTTTGGGGTGAAGTTTCCTCACTCTTCCTAATTCATATTTTAAGCATGCATATTTTCTTAATCATGTTTCACAACAATATATAGACATGGCATAACGCAAATACTACAAGTAAACATATATAATCACACATCATACCCAATATTTCCACTTTTTATCGGATAGAGGGTCGTCATAGTTTTCTAATGACACCAAGAACGACCCGATCCGAGTTACGGATCAAAAGTTATGAAGGAAACAAAACTGCACAACTGTCATGTTCGCTAGGCGAACCTCCCAGCGAGCCGCTACCGCCTTCACTAGGCGAAGCTCTAGGCGAATCAACAACCAGACCATAACAGACACATAGTTCGCTAGGCGAACCCCTTGGCGAACCTTCGCCGTGCCATTCGCTTCGCGAACCTCTGGGCGAAGCAAGGCAGAACCAACCAGAACTGAAAAGGCACAAAGTTCGCTAGGCGAACGTCGTTGGCGAACATTCGCTAACCTTCGCTGCCGGGTTCGCTAGCGAACCCTCGAAAGTTCGTTCGCTGTGACTCACCCCAGGTTCGCTAGGCGAACCCTGAAAAACTCAGAATTCTCAGCAACGTAAAAGCTGATCCCTTGGGGTCTAAAACCCATTCCAAACACCACCCAATACACAAACAAGTATTAATAGATGATTCCACACACATATTGATCATACAACACAGTTTATAACTCATTTTATCCGTTAGATTCCATTGATTGGTCCGTTTAATCAATTTCTCTCAAAACTAACATAAGTTCTAAACTTATAATTCTAGAACTTAGAGTATCTAACTAGAACCCACTTGATGAACGAAGAGGAGTTTGAAGAAGATGATCCAAGCTTTTCTCTCTTTTCCTCTTCTCCTCCTTTCTCTTCTTCCTCTTTTTCTTCTTCTTCGTTTTTCTATTTCCTTTTCTTTCTCTTTCTCTTACCAAATATATATATATATATATATATATATATATATATATATATATACATAAACCAATATTATATAATATAATCCAATAGGACAAAATACCTCCAATTGATATTTTGTCGTCTCAACCAATTGATCAATTATTAGGGTTACCATTAAATCCTCTCTTAAACTAATAATTATTGATCTCTTCAGAGTTCCTTAGTTGCTCTATCGATCCCAATTGACAATACTTAGAACACTTAGAGGATTCTATTAATCCAATTAACCAAAGATAGAGCACATAGATGCTCATCTGATCTCATCTGATATCCAATTGAGCATTTAAATAATACGGGGTATTACATTCATCGTGTGTACCAAACCTAGAATCTTGATGCATAAAGTGCAACTATTTCATTCTTCTCCTTGCAATAATTCATACTGCATTCTCAGAGATTGCAACTTCACAGTCTTCACTTTGTCACAACCTTCAATATATTTGATAAAAATGTCTAATTTCTCCTTTGCAATCTCATTATGAGAGAATTTGTCAAAATTTGCAGCATCTACAATTGCTTGTAACTGTATTAGAAACTACTACTTCAAGTGTATCTTAATAGCTAAACAAAGCTTTTATTTGGTTGTGACACCTCTCCAAATTCTTACCATCAATGATTGGAAAGTGTGTTTGGAAGGCCATTACCACCTGTCAATGTATTCTACATAGGGTTGTTAAACAAAAATCATGAATCGAACTGAACCATCAAAGTGAATTGAACAGAAGTTAAAATAACCAAACCATTATGTTTAGTTAATAAACTGAACTATTATTTTACTAACTGTTCTAGAATTGAACCAAATGATAAATAACCAAGCCTAAACCAAAAACGAACTATTATTTTTAAAATCTAAATTTCTAAAATGTTAATAGTATATAGCATTAATGTATATGGTATATGGTATAGCCTCAGTATATATGGTATAGAACAGATGCAGAGTTATCCTTTTTATATAAGTTAAAATGGTAAAATTATGTTTACAATTTACGTACATTATAGTAGTTTATTACTTGCCATCAACATTAGATAAAAATGGTAAGAATCAGTATGAGCTAAAAGCCGTAGGAATAACTAATTATACATATATTTTTAACACTAAATAATCTTTTATATATATATATATATATATATATAATCTTAAAGGCTGATCAGACCCTGAAGTAGGCCAAGAGAGACGTCTGTGATGCTGGGTGTGTGAGATGAGGATGAGCTGCTCGGACGAGTCTAGTCCTCCCTCAGATCACATCATCGTCGAGCAGACACTACATGGCCCGGAGAGAGAACGAGCATCCTCCCCGAGTACTCCATGTGCTCCTCCCTTGGGGACACGTCATCAGGTGACTACCCACTTTCAGAAGAACTGGTCAGCCCACCTTTCGAAGATTACGGGGTGGTTGATTCAGGGCGAAGACCACGTGCTGTTCTTCCCTACGTCACGTAAGCCCTGACAGTTATTTGCATTGGGCCTAGTGATCTAACCCAGTGCAGATGACTGTTGGCCCAACGTTGGGGGCACACTATAAATACCCTCTTTTACTAGAGGGTCAGGTATTATGAATTCCACTCTCTCTCTACACCTTTTATGTACCTGCGCTTTCTACTTCGTCTCTTACTTTGGTATCGGAGTACCTTACAGGTACACCCCCACCTTCTCACCATCACCAGAGAATAACGGAGTTGACAACGTGTTGTTAGCTGCTGATCCAGTTCTGATCAGGTACGATCAATATATATATATATATATATATATATATATATATATATATATATATATATATATAAAAGAAAGCAAACAGATTAATTTGCCATTATTATACAAAACAAAAGTAGGAGAAAATTGCTCAAACTAAACCGAACGTATTGTGTATGCTTCTGAGATTGGGTTGAATTAATAGGAGAAAAACTAGTTCCTTCCCTTAAAAAATAAAATCAATTTAAAAAAAAAACTAAAAACAAGATTAAAATTATTTTATTAAAAAGATTTTCTAAAAAAATTGATTCTTTAACAAATAATTCGGAACAGTTTGGTACAGTTTGAAATTCCAAACTAGTATACTTACCCAATAAATTTAGTTCAGTTCGATTCTGACTTAACTGAAATGGATCGGTTCAGTTCGAATGACCTTTTATTATGGTTCAGTTCAATTTTTTTGGCTGAACTATACCATAAACAGCTCTAATTCTACGCATTCAAGATTAAGACTCTGATATCAAATCTGTTAGAGCAAAAGTTTTCTTCCTCTATAAGAAATGAGAGAAAGAAGAATAAAGAGATGAATAGAGAAAGAGAAAAATGGTAAGTTGCATTCAATTATAAATAATTGATCATACAAGGTGATCATGATGTTGGTTATAACTTTCTAACCTCCCAATCAACTAACTTCTAGTAATCCTAGAATTGAATTAATTAACAGCAATTCCCAACTCTCAAATATAAAATATATATATTACATCATACATTGAACTCAATTGAATAACCAAAAAATAAAATCACACAAATAAGTTGAAGTAAATTCTTAACATTTTGTACAACAGCAACATGATGGAAATTTTGAAAAACTAGGACAAGTGCAAGAGCATGAACACTTGCAAACACAGCAAGAAGAAAAAGGCCACCTAAAGTTGCATCCTGGTAGAATACAACAACAGTTGTTGCAACCACAAAAATCTTTACAACAATGTGATTTTTTATCACAGCAATAACACCAATTTGTTACGGAGCAATTGATAGACGGACGACAACTATTACATTTGCAATTCTTTTGTTTGCGGTTGCAAAAACCAGAGAAGCAATCGCAACACCAACAACAGATCCATGACAAATTCAAACACCGCATCCGACTGCACGAAAAATTCAACATTAGTTTAGATCCTAAGATTAAAATATTACATGCACAATTAGTTAAAATTTCAATGGTACAATGATGCGAACCTAGATCCTCTAGTACAGTATGGTACAACAGTTGTAGAGACTGATAGAATCTAATATCTAACGTCTTTATAACTGTTGTACCATACTTCACGTATAGAGGATCGAGTCTCTAAATCACCAAAATCAAAAAAGTAGTTATGACTTGTGTTGTACCGAAACCACTTCCGTAAGCAACACGACTTGCGGTTCTTCTTCCTCCTAATTGTAAGGAAAAAGTCATAAGAAAAATGATTTCTCTAAATCTAGAAAACTTCAACTTGAATATAAACATAGTAATTTCTTACATTGGTAAGAGAGGATCTGAATTTTCTGTCACAAAATCAGCAATCCTGTAATATTGTTGCATTATACAAATCAACAAAATGGACATAGCTAGAGAAATATAATTCAAGAGTTTCTATAGTTTCATACTCTTTGCAGCATTTTGAAGATGGTTGAAAAGCTTCAGAAGATTTTAACTCTTCCTGCCAGATGAAAAGTTGCATGTCATTGTTTTTTTCACAAAATAGAAGTAACTAATGCAACCTTAATGCAAAATGACAGTAGTTTATAAGGCTGCTATGTTACTATGCAACCTCAAGTCAAACACTTCATATTAAAAGTGTCTGCAATTTCTAACACATGTCATTAGCCGATATCGACATTCACACATATGGTTACGTTTAATAACCAAAGTCTACACGTCAGTGTTAGTATTGTCTCTGGTGTCTGGGTGCGCGCTTCGTAGTAAAATTTTAAGAATCCAATGAATTTTTACTTTTTACTATTATAACCTTCAAAGCTTAATAAATGCTAGTAGCTGTCTACCTCCTCAAATTGACAACAATAATTTTGAAAATCATTGAATATTCATACGGAAACTGTAACAAATAATCCTCAGAAGCCAAAACATCACTAGAAGAAGTAATCAAATAGTACACATAAATCATCAAAATCTTGCAAAAATTCAAAAACACTCATCACTTTCATGAACTTAAAAGCATCAAATCCTGCGGCGCATTTTAGTCTTTTGACACTGACACAACACTGATACATATTCGTCTGGTTACACTCAATTGTTTCCATTTTCTCAATGTGTGAAGCTTATAGATAAATTTATGGACAAAATTGAGAAGGGTAGATAGACATGACATTGTTGCATGAGTTGAAAAACATACCTCAAGAAAACTAATCTCTCTTTCAAGCATTTGAACTCTAGCCATTTCGCGGCGCTTTCCATACAAATCAGGGTAGTCTGGAGGAGGTTTAGGAGATGGAAATGGAAGAGACATAACATTAGAAGAAGGATGTTTTGTAGTAGTAGTAGTAGTAGTAGTAGTAACCATGATGATGTTTTTTCTATGAATTGAAGTTTGAAACTAAGTAGAAGATGATGGTAATGGTTGTAATAATAATTGAAGAAGATGAACAAGTCATAGTTAATAATGTTGTTGTTGATGGTGGAGAGAAGAAGTTGGTCATAAGCGTATGTAATGTAATGGTAAGGGACAAAGGAGAAGTGGCACATTAGTTTAGGAGTTGTGAATGCCACATGAAATGAAATGACTGTGTGGCAGAGACAGTAAATAGTGTTTCTGACAAGGGATATTTAATAGTAACACTTAGAATAGTATCAAAGGAAAGTTAAAATTGTGGAGAAGTGTGGTACAAAGAAAAAGAGAATGACTATAATATTTATTCACAGCAACGTAATGTGAGTTGATTTAATCACATTCTATAATCAAATATTTAATGACTATCTGCAACGTAATAAGATATTTTACATAATTACTATCAAATGAATTGATTTAATGGCGCTCAACAATCAAATATCTTTGCACAATTGCTATCAAATGTACGGATAGATATCATTTCGCAAATGTTATCAACTAAACTGACTTAAGAAGGTTCCGTAGACAAATATCTTTGCACAACTATTATCAATTGAGGTGAATTAATAATAAGAGTTTGAAATCTTTGCAGAGTTACTATAAACTAATTTGACTTAAAGAAACTCAAACAATAAGGGTTTTAAGTTCATAAGAAAGTGTGTTTAAGTGTAATAATAAAGGTGCAACATAAAATGGGGAGTATGAAGAGAAAAGGGTGATAAATGTGGATTGAAAGGGAGCCATTATTGCGAAAGGGGGGCTACAAGGAGAGAGTGGTGGTGACTAGGGAGAATCTTATGTGAGTATGCTGGGTGAGATCTAGAAAATTATTTATTGTTCATAAATACAAATAATAAATAATGCTAATGAATATACTAGTACAACTTTCTTATTCTTACATATGTAGTACAGTATATAGACGTAGTCATTGGCTACAGTTTGGAATGATTTTTAACTTTTTGCTTTGAATTTTCTTTTCAAAATTTTTTTACACAAATTTAAATTGTATTAGAATTATATATAATTAAAATTATATAAAAATAGCAGGTAAATTAGTAATAAGTTACACCGCTGTTTATTTTTGAATGGCAAAATTATTTCTCTTAAAAACTATCTTTATAGGTGACTATACATTGATATGCACGTGGTTTTGCATTTTCAGTAAAAAAATTTATTCTTTTTGTGCAAATAAAAAGTGTCAAAAGCAAATGATATTAAAACATATTAATTGTAAGAATACGTTTTTCTCATGCTTGACCACATTACGTGAAGCGATTTTGAGAGTTATTTGTCTCATAGTAAAACCTTCAGTCCTAAGTCCAATTAGTGGGGAAACTTTGGTCAAGTCTACGCATGCATGTTTCCCTCCTATCCACTAATACATCAGAACATCTGTTGGCCTAAGAGTCGATCTCTCCTCCTGTGGATCTGTCAAGAAACTCACAAGCGCCTCTTTCTATTCTTCACAGATACTCATGCACGACTAAATATATCAAATAATATATAGTAAAATATGAGTATCATACCCCTCGATTATTTGAGAAACCGTGAGAATAGAATATTTTATAATAAAATAAAATCTTAAATAATAATAAAGTCGTCACTTTTAAAGAAAAAACAAAAGTTGCAGTTGGTGGGACTCGAATCATGTACACTGAATAAGTTTACTCCTTAGTTTTATTCTTAAATCAGGGGAATAAATGATAATTTATTGGAAAAAACAACATAGCGCTTCATGAAATTTTACCTTGTTTTTATGGGTGAGGTGAAAGATTTGTCATAAAATGTAATGTTTGTAGTAGTACGCTAAGGTAAAAATCTGGAATCACAAAACTAAGATCATCTAAAGCTCTATCGAAATCAAGGTTCATACCATATATCTCATTGCCTCCCAATATATGATCATGTAAACTCAAGATTGGGACCTAGAAGCCACAAACGCATATGAGGCAGCCTCTACTACCGAGTACAAACCCAATAATCCTCCAACTCTAATAGGTAAAGAAGCCACCCTCCATTGAAGGTCCCCGGAGAAATGACCTCCACCAACCACGATGTCTTCAACCACCCTTCGCAACTCTATATCAAATAAAATAGTTGTTTTCTCTATATTATTAGGTTGACACGTTCTAAGGCCAAAACAAAGTTTGGTGATACCCATGCAAGAATGATATATATAGAAGAAGCACACTTTGAGGATCCCTTAGTTGTGGTAGAATATGCATGAGCTTAACAACCCTGGCCGCTCTCTTCATGGACAAACCCTCGATAAAATATTCATCCAACTAGAAGCCCCTGTATGCCATGAGAAGATGAGACACCATATGAGAAATACCCTTGCTCTCATCCTTGCCATGAAACCAACAATGGAACTCCCAAAATGGGCAATTGAAGCCTCCTATATGAGTTGAAACCATATGACAATGCAAAATGATGATTCTCGCCTACTTAATGCATATTTAATTATGTATTTTTGTTTTGAATCTGAATTGTGAGAATTTCATTAAATATATAATTTTATTATGCTCTAATATAAATTTATTGGATAAATCACTCTAACATACGTGCTTTGTGTTTAGGATTGGAGTGTTAGAATTTCTTCTTTATTTCGTAATTTCACTGTTTCTTTAGAAATATATAGGTAGGAGTGACAAATATATATATATATATATATATATGCTTATGCGAAAACTAAAAAAAAAGATAGGCAGATTAAGTAAAGGGAACAGACTAAAAATTCTAACTTTGTCAGTCTAAAAATGAGGCGGGACAAATTCTACCACCCATAAAATTTTATACTGACAAAAATTATATTCATCCAATTTAAAACTGCATTAGTCAAAATCCATAAAAAAACAGGACATAATGCAGCGGATAAAGGAAAGGAACCAGGATGTCTAACATACTCGACCTGTTTTACCACCGTTTTATAGGATATTTGCAAAAGATACTTTATTATTTTAGATAGTGTAGCACAAAGTTAATGAGTGAATTAATTATGTGGTCATATTTAGAGTTGGAATCTCTAGTTATAAAGTAAGAAACATGTGGTCTTTAGATCGAATTCTAGTCTCGACAGAGATAGTTTCATAGTTCGACAGTAGTCGAAGATGTGTATACTGTAGTCAAAATCTTTTCTAGTTGATATCTAAGTTAGCTTGTTGTTTAAGTTAACATGTTGAATTTGGCCACTTTGTTGGGCCAATTGTTTAATATGTTAGTTGAAAGCTATGATTTAGTTTTCCTGTAAATAGCATACTAGTTATCACTTCTAAAAAATAATCCTTGATAACATGTAGTTGAGATTTAATTCTAAATATTAGACTTAATGTGTAATTGAATCAAGAATACAGAGTTTTATGCCACTTTGAATTGTTCTTCTCTTCTCTATTCTCATTTTTTCTTATCTTTGTTGGTTTCTTGCTGATATATAAACCGATTATACTCTATTATTTATGGCATCGATTTCACAACAAATTAGTGCGGTGAGCGTGGAGAATATGTTGTTAACAAAGTATGAGATTAAGAAATTCACAAAAGTGAATGATTTTAGTCTATGGCGCTTGAAGGTGCAAGTCCTTCTAGTATAATAGGGTTTGTTAGAAGCGTTGAAAGGATCGAAGAAGATGGATGTCTCCGTAACGGTGAAGGAGAAGACGACGATGATAGAGAAAACCTGCATCACCATCATATTGAGCCTTGGTGATAAGGTTCTTCGGAAAGTTTAGAAAAAGAAGACAACATTGAGTGTGTGGACGAAACTCAAAAGTTTGTACATGACCAAATCGTTGGTCAATCGCCTCTACCTGAAGCAGGCTTTGTATTCATTCAAGATGAGTGAAGACAAAGTCTTCACGAAACAATTAGATATGATTAATAAGCTGATTCTTAATCTAGAGAATATTGAGGTTACCATCAGTGGTGAAGATCAATCGTTGTTGTTGTTGTTGTATGCTTTATTAAGATCTCATGCTCACTTCAAAGAAACCCTCTTGTATGGAAGAAAGTCCTTGACCTTTGAAGAAGTTCAATCAGTCTTGTACTCGAAGGATTTGAACAAAAGAAAGGAGCACAAGCCATCATCTGTTGGTGAAGGATTATGCGTAAAAGGAAAATTCTTGAAGAAAGATGGTAGATTTGAGAAGAAGAAGGGTAAAGTTCTATAGAATTCTTATGGTGGTAATGCTCTTACTATTAGGTGTTACCACTATAAGAAGGAGGGTCACACAAGAAACGTGTGCTCTGAAGGTATGAATAATCGTAGAGGTAAGGATAATGGTAATGAAAGCATTGTGAAGATGATTATGAATCATATGATGTCCTGGTAGTTTCAAGCAACAACTCTAGCAAGTAATGGATTATGGATTCAGGTTGTACTTGCCACATGACTCCAAACAAAGATGTGTTTGAGGAATTATGTGATCAAGATAGTGGATCAGTGTTGCTGGGTAACAATAGAGCCTGCAAGATTCCATGAATTGGATCTTTAAGATTCAAGCTATATGATGAGTCAATAAGGCTATTGATTGATGTTAGGCATGTACTTGATCTTAGAAACAATTAAATTCTCTTGGTGAATTCGACAAGAAAGTATATGTTTTCAAAGGAGAGTAAAGTATCTAAAGGGTAATAAATGGGTCCAAGGAAGTCTTGAAAGGTATCAAAAGGAAAGACATGTATACCCTTGAGGCTAAAGTTGTAATTGGTTCAGCAGATGTGGCATCCACAAAACCTGTGTTGAATATTGAGCTATGGTACAATAGACGTGGACATGCCAGTGAAAGAGGCATGGTCGAATTTTTGAAATAAAAAATGTTATGTGGTGACTAGGTCAAAAAAATTGAGTTTTATGAACCATGTATATTTGGTAAATCCTACAAGGTGAAGTTTAACAAAGGTAAACAAAGAACATATGAATCCCTTGATTATATCCATGCTGATCTTTGGGGGGCTGCAAGAAATTATTCACACTCAGGAGCAAGGTATTTTTTTATCCATAGTTGATGATTACTCATGAAAGTTGTTGGGTATTCATTCACAAAGTTAAGGCTGAAAATTTTGAAAATTTCAAATTTTGGAAGACTCTGATAAAAAAACTAAACTGGCAGGAAGGTCAAGAGATTGAGGACCGACAATGATCTTGAATTTTGCAATGAGGCTTTCGATGACTATTGTGATGCGTCTGATATTGCAAGGCACATAACTACTGTAGGTACTCCCCAACAAAATGGTTTGGATGAAAGGTTTAATAGAACCCTTCTGGAAAGAGTGAGGTGCATGTTGGCTAATGCAAGATTAAAGAAGGTTTTTTGGACTGAGGCAGTCATGACTGCAGCTTACCTTATAAATAGGTGTCCCTCAACTACTTTGGGATGAAGACACGTGAAGAAGTTTGGCCAGTTCATCCACCAGACCTCGACAAACTTCGAGTATTTGGTTGTGTAGCATATGCTCACATTAGGCAAGACAAGGTCGAACCCAGAGCTCTAAGATGTATATTCCTAAGATACCCCGAAAAAGGCAAATCTTATAGGTTGCAGTGCCTAGAGCCAGGTCACAAAAGGTGTATCACATTCGAGATGTAGCTTTCAATGAGATTGAGATAGTTTTCATGAAAACTGATGTCGTTGGTCAAAGTTCAAAGATCTCTGAAGAAGAGCTGGAACAGGAGGAGTTTCCTGTTGAGGTGGAACATGTTGATGCTAAAGTGCAAAAGCCAGATGAAGTCAAAGATGAAACACAAGATGATAAATTAAATGAGGAGGCCGATAATGACTATCTGTTAGCTAGAGACAGAACCAGGAGAATCATCAAACAACCTCATAGACTTGGTTATGCAGATCTCATAGCTTATGCCTTAATCTCTGCAAGTGAGGTTCTGGATGAAGAAGCTAGAGACAATAAGGAAGTTATGAGGAGTCGAGACAAGACTGAATGGATTAAAGAGATGGATAATGATATGAGATATATTTATAATAACAACACTTGGGAACTGATTAAGAAATCCAAAAGGTCCAAATTAGTCAGTTGTAAGTGGATCTTCAAGGTGAAGGAAGGAATAGAATGAGTGGTATCGAAGAGATACAAGGCAAGGTTGGTCTCTAGAAGTTTCACTCAAAAAGAAGGATTCAAATTTAATAATGTGTTCTCTCATATTGTGAAGCATAAATCCATTTGAATATTGTCTGCTATGGTGGCGAAGTTCGACCTAGAGCTGAAAGAGATTGATGTGAAGACTGATTTCTTGTATGGTGATCTAGATGAAATAACCCTCATGAAGAAACCTGAAGGGTATAATGAAAAAGGCAAAGAGGACTATGTGTTCAAGTTGAATAGGTCATTATATGGTCTGAAGCAATCTCCCAGGAAATGGAATAGGAGGTTTGACAGGTTTATGGCACACATAGGTTTCACTAAAATTCAGTTCGACCATTGTGTTTACTTCATATTTTGACCTAGGAGTTCACTTGTGATTTTGTTGCTTTATATGGATGACATCCTCATAGCCAACGACAGTAAAAAAGAAGTATTGGGGGTAAAGGATGAACTTATACATGAGTTCGAGATGAAGGATCTTGGTACTGCCACCAGAATCCTTGGGATTGACATCCGGAGAGATAGAAAGCAGTCGAGATTATGCTTATCTCAAGAGATATTCCTGCTAAAGATTCTCGATGAGTTTGGTATGTTGAATTCAAAGCCTATTATGACTCTGACAAATCCTTAATTCAAGCTGAGTGTAACTCAGAGTCCCAATATTGAGGTCAAAAGAGCTATATGAAAATCATAGCATATGCTAACATAATAGGTTCTTTGTTGTATGATATGGTATGTACTAGGGCCGACATAGCATATTCAGCGATCCTTGTAAGCAGGTACAAGGTCAATCTTAGAAAGGTGCACTAGCAAGCATTGAAGTGGATTCTAAGGTACAGAAATGGGTCTCTGAGCAGAGTCCTGATTTATGGTGGAACTTGTGGTGTTTGAAAGCTCTAAATGGTTTGACTAAATTTTGGAAAAACATAATGTTGAAAAAGATGTTCTAACATGAAGATTTATGCCCCAGACCAGAGATGTTGAATGAAATGTCACAACATGAAGATTCGACTTCAAGAGCATCACAACATGTTTGTTTTTAAATCTTTTCCAAGATTCAAGGCGGGATTGGCAGTGGATCAAGGAAAGAATATTTGAAGCCCAACGAAAGCAGAAGACTATACAAGAAGACCAAGACCTAGGCAGAAAACAGAGAGAGAGAACGACATAGACTTAGGAATCCTATTTTATAAAGTAGGGTTTAGGTTTTGAGATTCATAGGATTTCTTGTAAGTCTCCCTCTATATCGATTTGATACAGTGTGGTAGACATAAGTACTTGTACAGATTCAGAAACCCGTAGGTAATGAATCGTGTATTTTTCTTGGATGAAGATTTTAAGCAAATCCAAGTTAACTTGTTAGTCAAGGATGCTTGACTGAACTCTGTATTGAAAGGGGTGTCTTTCAATAGGATGATGCAGTTATGGTGTAGTAACTGTTAGATAATCACAAGTTGTGATTTAGGGAGTGAGATGGGTTTCTCTTATCTAGGATGGAGTTCTTAGATAAAGTTTTCATTGGGTAGTGATAGGTAAATGTGGGTGTTTACTGTAAACCTAAGTTTGTTTGCATAAAACTATACTATTGATAGTGGCTTCTTCTTCCTAGATTGGTATCCCCCAGATGTAGGTGATTTGCACCAAACTGGGTTATCATATTCTGTGTTGTTTATCATTCTGCAAATTACAGTTCAGTTTTGATTAACATGTTGGAACAGATGTCGAAACATCTGTGTTTCTGTAGTTACTGATATTTTGGATATCAGTTTGTTGTTTTGTTCCTTATTTAATAATTATGTAGAACAATGTCTTGACATGTGTTAGGACATCTGTTGTCTGCTATGCCAGAATTTCAATTGGTATCAGAGCAGGCACCCTGTCTGTTTCTGGATGAGATCTTTGGGAGATACTTTCTGGCGTTTTAAACAAGGATGAGTTTTGGAGATCAGATCATTCACTCAGACATACTCAAGGGTATTAATGGATGGGATGGATGTTCTGGATCGAACGTAACAACTTGGTAGTTGTTCATGTTTTCTGAGGAGGTTCTACAACAACTGCATGAGAAGTGGCTAGTTCTCTTGTTGGGGTGTCTTATAAGATGTTCTGACATCTTATTAGGGTATGTTGAATTTGTTCCTTGGTGGTTCCGCTGCATATGTTTTTGATGGAAGAGCTCTGGAAGTTATGGGATTCTGGAGTTGTTACTGAAGACAGATGGTGGAAGATCTCAATCGTCCGACTCTATATTTGAAGATATCTACATCTTTTTATTCCAAAGTCGGGAGCGATGGAATGGAGAGAGTTGTTGGTAGATGTCTGTTATGGTGACTTGGTACTTGGAAGCTTGGTTCCATTGTGCAGTTTGAAGTCAGTTGAAGAGAATGGGAGTTGAGATTAGGTTTATCAAGTTCTTGCTTTAAGAATTTGATAAATTATTGATCGGCTAAGTTGTCAAAGATACTTGAGAATTCTCTCAAGTCCACTCTTAAAGGCATATCAGTCGTGCATCTGGAGTCTTCTAGTTATTTTTCTGACTAGAAGGTGTTTTGTGAAACATAAACCTGAAGAAAGTGGAGGTGATTTATTTTCACCGTCCAAAAGTGCAAGGAAGGATTCATCTTTCTTAATCCTAAGGATGGATCCAATCTGAATGGAGATTTCAGAACTGTTGAGGTAAATAGGGTTCGTTCAGAGAGAATCTTAGTTATTTCAGTCAAGGGTGGGAGCCTTGGTATCTCAACACTTTGTTGGTCAATAAAGATACTTGCAAAGATTAAATACTTGATAAGTGTTCATGGAGTCATCTGTTGGAGTATGGCTTCAATAGTGACACAGGGTTATTGAACAAGGATTTAAGATCAATTTCTATTTGTGATATTCAGAATATGGTGCTGGTGATGGCACAGCTTGGGTCAGTTTATTTCTGATCTAGGTACATAGGAGCATGTGATCTTGCTCATCTTGGAAGTCAAGGTTAAGTGGCAGTTATCTCTAATTTTCTACAAACTACTTTACTTAAGGAAAATGGCATTCTTTGGTATAGCTATGGTGTAGTCTATGACTACTTCTCTTCTGAAGAATCAGACTTGGCACGTTTGAGGTCTTTGGAGTTGTGAAGCAGATATTCATCAAGATGTGAGCTTGAATTGAATACCTATGATATGATTAAGTAGGATGGAGGTTGTCAACTCAAACTTGGTTATTGAATCAAGACTATGAGAACATGGAACTCTTGTTCTGTTATAGGGAGGAGGTTCTTCTATGTGGCAGAAGGAAGGGCTGAAATCCTTAGCTGGATGTTTGATCAGATGTCATGACATTGTAGCGTGCGATTTTTGGCGGTGACGCGACCACCTTATCGCCATTGGTTGGAATTGGGTGCTACTTTCTGATTTCTTATTTATCCTATGAAGCTGGAAAGGAAAGGGAAGCTATCTAAAACTAACCTTGCACGCAAATGTTTTCTTTAACAAATGCTTAAGAGATTGGGGGGTCTGGGGTTAGGTTATGCAATGGGGAGTTGTCAATTACCCATCCTATATATGTTTATCCATAGATCATTTAGCAAATTCTACTGTTATCTACTTACTGGTGTTTATGTGTCATAAATTGGGAAAGTTTCTCCTTTGGGAAAGTTTAGAGAGTATTTTTGTTGTTTTTGGATTTTTCGATGTTTTTGGTAAGGTACTGGACCTAAGGTTTTTGTTATGTGTGCTCGCTAGGATTTCTCAATCTTATGCCTACGTATTCCCGTTAAAGAAAACAGGGAAATCATAGCAATCGTAGTTCCTCCTATTCTATGGGAGGAAAAAGATGTTTGGTGTCTTGTTCAAAGCCCAAGATTGAAGCTAGAGGTCATTTGTGTCTTGTTCAAAGCCCAAGATTGAAGCTAAAGGTTTTTTGTGCGAGAGAATTTGTCATCTCTAAGGGAGATATCTCATTTGTTTATCACAGTTGTTGGGTGACTGATTATAAAGGAGAATTACTTTAACTGGAATATATGGAATCCAACAATGCCATAATTTCCTTTATAAGGGATTTTTCCTGAAGGAGAAAACTTTAACTCAGTGTAGAGTAATGCCATTTTTCCTTAGGAGTCTTTCATGCTAAGAGAGGGACATTGGATTAGATGTAAATAATCTAGAGGCTTGCCACTTACAGCAATTAGATGAAATGAGGTTTTTACCAGGATAAAGAAGGACTACAACTTGGATTTTTGAATCAACAAGTGTGCCACTTACAACAGTTATCTGGAATTAAGTTTATTTTAATTGTCTATTTTGATGTGTGATGTACAGAGAAATGTCTTCCTACAGAGAGATTTTTTATTTCCGCTGAGGGGATTTTTGATTTTTATGTGCCTTGATCAAATCCCAAGGTTGAAGCTAAAAGGTTGACTCTGTTTAGTGAGTTTTATTTCTGTCTTGTACAAAGCCCAAGATTGAGGCTAAAGAGAAAAGAATTGACTCTTTTTTTGGGGAGATCATTATACAAAGCCTAAAAGGAGGCTAGAAGGAATTGACTCTTCGCGGGGAATATTTTGTCTATCTTGTACAAACCCCAGGATTGAGGCTAAAAGAGGATTGACTCCACTGGGGAGGTTCCACATGTGTCTTGTACAAAGCCCAAGATTGAGGCTAAAAAGGGTTAACTAACTCAGCTAGAGAATTTTTATAGGTGTCTTGTACAAAGCCCAAGATTGAGGCTAAAAGGTGCTGAGGGATGATAATTATACAAAGCCTAAGAGGAGGCTGGTTGGGGGAATTTCTTATATAAAGCCTAAGAGGAGGCTAGCTTCTGCTGAGGATTATTGATATCTAGAGACAAGTCCAAATTGGGGAATCAACTCTTGTTGGGGATTGCAGAAGAGTTGAAATATCAGAGACCATAAGGTTCTGAGTTTCCTGAGGGTTTTACTGGGAGTAATTTGACCCTAGCTGGGGAAATTTTAGTAAGGGTTTAAAGATTGAGTTTTGAAACCTGTGGAGGTCTTAACTCTGCTGGTGATTGATCAGGGTTTTTCCTGTGCTTTTAGGAAATTTGAGGGTTTCTGGAGATCCAAAAAGAGGTGAGACTGTCCAAGTCTACTAGTATGAAAAGGTTTATCTTTGTATGATGCCCAAGAGGAGGCTGGTGTTTTAAGAGATGAGAATCAACCCTAAATTGGTCTGATGTTTTGACTCTCTGGAGGATTGAACTAGCAAAAGATGACTAGGTTCTGTCCTATACCTGTAGGAGGTCTTTGGGTCCTTGTACTAAGCCCAAGAGGAGGCTGAGAACTTCTAAGAAGCCCGAGGGTCCTTGTACAAAGCCCAAGAGGAGGTCGGGGATGCTTTTACGAAGCCTGTGGGTCCAAACCTAAGAAAAGTTCAAGAAATGTTTCACCAGGAATAATCCTTTCTTTAGTGAATAGTTATAGGGTTTGAAGAAATTCAAGAGAGGTTTCACCGGGAATTAATCCTCTTTGGGGAAATGAATTTCTTAGACAAATTTCTAGATAGTGACATTCTTGAGAAAACTTTCACCGGGAATAATGCCTTTCTCTGTTCCATATTGTATAAGCCCAAGAGGAGGCAAGACTGTATCTGGAATTTCCTATGGGGAACTAGTTTTAACTGTGTTGAAAGAGTGACCACTGGTTTGATATAATCCTAGACCTAATTATCAGGGAAAACTCTAAGCAGATATACAGGCATATATATATATATATACAGTTGAAATATATAAACAAGTATGTAAAAGAAAGCTGGTAGAACTTACAGGTGAGCAAGCTTCCAGTGTTACAGCTGTATGATTAGTTATTCAAAGAATTGAAGAAAGTTTTAATAATAACTATGCATTTGAATCAAAATAAAATGGAAATTTGTTTTAAAAGGAAGTTTGGGGCTTATACTTAATGAGAGACCTAGATGAATTCTTTCGAAAAGGCGACGATCGCGTCGTAGTTTTGAAAAGCACAAAGGGACTTATACAATGACTGAGACCCAAATTTATTGTATTTACAAAAGAGGCTGGGTCTTACACTCTATTAGAGGCCCAAATTTTTGAATTTTATACAAAAAGATGGGGCTTACAACTCAAGGTGAGACCCAAATGATCTTTGTTTTGAAAGCGGTGATCGCGCCGATATTTTTGAAATAGTATCGGGACTTATACAATGACTGAGGTCCAAATTTATTTTATTTACAAAGGGGTGGGTCTTACACTCTATTAGAGGCCCACGAGTTTATTTTAATATATGAGTTAAGACTTACAGCTCAAGGAGAGGCCCAAATGAAAATTGTTTGGAAACGACGATCGCGTCGTAATTTTTTAGATCGCATCGAGACTTATACAATGACTGAGGTCCAAAAAGGTTTTGTATAAAGAGGGTTTGGTCTTATACTCTATTAGAGACCCAAAGTGTTTTGAAAAAGATTTGTAAGGCTAAAAAATAATCAAAACCCTAACTTGATTTTAAAAATGTATTTTAATTGAATAAAAATTCAATTAAAATGATCAAAGTTATCAAACATGTGTGAAAAACAAGTTGTGATCTTGGATAAGTATTTGAAAAACCATGTTTCATTCATAGAATGATTTGAAAATCATTTGAATAAAAGAAATCAAGAAAAAGAATTTATTTAAAATGTTTAAAAACAAATAAAAGGAACTCTTTAAAAAAAATTCAAAATATAATATCTTTATGATTTTTTTGTGGAATAAAATACTTTAATATTTTTGTGAATTTTGAAAGAAAGAACCATTAAAAAATGATAAAAAAATGAGAGAAATTAATTTTTGAAGTTATTAAGAATTTGTGAAAAAAAATGAAAGAAAATAATGGTAAAAAGAAAGGGATGGTCCTCCCAAGGTTTGAACCCACGCCCTTGGGGTGGAGTGTTTAAAATCTTACCATCTGAGCCAAGTGCGTTGGCTGATAGAGAATGGAAAGAGTAGATAATATATGAAACCATACTTTGAAAATGGTTCAAAAAATAAAACCAAAAGGTCTGGGGCAAGGGGGATTCAAACCCCAGACCCTTTGCTCGCTACACACACAAAACCAACTGATCAACCACTGGGGCGCAATGCCAATTCAAATATATAGTGGCAAGTGTATAATATATACTATGTTTGGTTCAAAAAACCTGAAAATGGCGCCATGGCCATCTTCTTCCTTGGGCAACCATCAGACTTACGTGAAGCAAGCTATCTCCCTCGTTTCTCAACCATTTTACAAGATGTAAACATGAAACTTATGAGTTTTTTAACAAGGAACATGATGGTTCTTTTCAATTTTGTTTAAATTAAGTGTAACAAAAGATATCACGACATAACCAGATGAACCCTAAATAATGCAAGAACTAAAAGAAATCTCATACACATGAGATAAATAGCAATTGATTAAGGGAATATGATCTTTGAACATCCAGAAACACAATGGTAACTTGAAAACATGTTTATGATGTATGATTCATTGAGTTCAGTTCTGAGGAAACTAACCTTACAAGTGAGAATCAAATTCTCTTGTAGAGGTGTTACAGAAGTTTTTTGATGATCTGGATAGCTTCCTTGACCCTCAAGGATGGTGTTCCAATAATGAGACTGGATGAAACCTTTTGAATCACTTGACACAACTCAATCTGCAACTTTGAGGCAAAGTTGAGCAAAAGGATGGTGACTTGAAGATTTTGATGTTACAGATTGAGTGTAAGTGTTTAGATCACTCCTATATGTTGCATATGAGGTGTGTGAATCATTGGTTTGAGTTGCATTGGTCTCCAACTCAAAACCCGATAGTGCTTTCTCAAGAAAATGGAGTTTTTGTGCTTAAGAAGGAAATGAGAGAAAGCAATGTTATAAGCTGCTTTGGTGTACCCTGAATGATCAACAAGGAGCTCTATTTATAGGTGAGTGAGTTTATCTTGGTGAAATAGTGCTGCAGCAATGGATAAGAGCTCACTAAATACATTTTGGCAAGGTGTGCCTACTTCTCATGCAAGGCACAATAGCTCTCTAAGTAGCATAGCCAACTTTTGACCAATTCCACATTCCTCAAATGTTTTTATTATTTTTTATGCATGAACCTTGACTGAGGAGAGTGGCTTTGTTGAAAGTGCACTATTGTACATAAATGCACCCTTTGAATTCAACATAATGGGACAAAACTCATAAATTCCAAGTGTGATTCCTTTTGACTTAATGCTTGGTATTTGCAGGTTTGTTATGACTCACTCTGATCACACCGAGTTGGTTTGTCATAGTGATCATTGCATTTGACTCAAAAATCATGGCTTGCAAGAAAACATCCAAACTGTCATGAAAATAGTTGCAGCAATGCCTCTTGTGGCCGCCATAACTCTTGGCTCAAGTTAAGTTGTTTCATGCCAATGATCTCTTTGGATTGTTGGCAACATCTATGATAACTTTGATGTTTACATTTGAGATTGATTCTTCTTGTAACTAGGTGTAAACATCTCCCAAATTTTGGTGTTTTACTAAAAATCTGTCTTGGACAGAATTTTTTCTAAGTGTTGGAAAAAGTGGTCATTTTCACTTTTTGTGATTTTGATCAATCCATAACTCAAAATCCATGAGGATTTGGAATCTTTTGTAGTTGACATATTTGAAGTATGTCATGTGAACTTTAATTTGAGCTTTGGATGGGAGAAAAAGGCCTTGTGGTTTAGGAGTTATGACCTTGCAAAGTTGGTACAAAATCACTTTTGTTCCATAACTTAGAAAATTTTTGGTTTCTCATGGTTGCCCCTTTTGCAAGAAACCTCACTTTTCTTGATTTTTCTTAATGAATGATGATCAATACCATACATTAACATTGTTTTTTGACTTAGGGGAACCATATTTGTGAAAAATTCCAAAAAGTCAAACTTGATTTTAGGCACAGTTGACTTTTTCTCAGATGAAATCTAAACTGTGTGATCCTTTGTGAAATCAAGTTCTTGGCCCAATTCAAACCTAATGGATGGATTCCATAGGTGTTTTAGGGTGTCTTGAATTATGTCCCAAGGTTTGGGAGCATGTCTTGGTTAAAAGTTAAAGACACAGTTGACTTTTTCTTCAAAACCCTAATTGTGGTCCAGATGAGATTGAAACTTGTGAATCAAGCTTCTTGGATCAATCCATTGTTGTAAATGGATCAATGTAGTTTATTTGAGGCCCTCAAATAATGTCTTGAGGTTTTGGTTCATGTCTTGCCTCAAAAGTCATCTTAGGGATGAATTAGGTCAAGAAACCCTAATTCCTGATTTTTATGAATGCATCCCCTGAGGTTATTTTGACTTGATGAGTAGGTCCATGAGGTCCCTTTGAGCATCTTGGGTTATTCTTTGAAGCATTGGCTCATGCCTAGAAGAAAATTTTCATCTGGAGGCCTTGGTCGACCAAAACCCTAATTTGGTGACACTGGCGATCTCGAGGCTTGATCCACTTGGAATGCTGCAACTTTGTGCTTGATTCTTGATGTGGGAGTCCCTTGATCTATTATGGGTGTTTGAGAGGTTAGACAAGTTGAGATCATGTCATTTCTTGATTGATCCTTTGTCTAAGTTCTCTGAGAGGGCTTAAAACCCTAATTCTTGATTGTGGTGATTGCTCAACCATCTTTGAGGAGATTGATAAGGCATGAAGGTACATCTATATTATGGTCATTATTTGTACAATGACGGGAAATCTCGTGGTCAAAATTTGGGGTATGACAGATGCCCCTATTTAATCTTCTTGGACCCGAAGGTGTGAATGACGAAGGTATTCGGACAC
Source organism: Lathyrus tuberosus (assembly GCA_022829125.1). Lineage (NCBI taxonomy): Eukaryota > Viridiplantae > Streptophyta > Magnoliopsida > Fabales > Fabaceae > Lathyrus > Lathyrus tuberosus. The sequence continues at coordinate 270,481 of JALAZF010000019.1, forward strand.
TCAGGGTGCAAGAGGATTAAATATCAGAATACCCAAAATTTTGACGGTGGTTATGAATGGCAGTTTGCTCATCCATCTTCTTTTTCTAAGTAATGATACTTAGAAAAGGGTAAAACTTCCCCTCGATCCTGGTCTTCAGCCATGGAACCGGTCTTAGTTTTTGAAATAAACTTCCCCTAGATCCTGGTCTTCAGCCACAGAACTGGTCTTAGTTTTTGAAATAAACTTCCCCTCGATCCTGGTCTTCAGCCACGGAACTGGTCTCAGTTTTTGAAATAAACTTCCCCTCGATCCTGGTTTTTATCCACAGAACTGGTCTCAGTTTATTTTGAAATAAACTTCCCTTCGATCCTGGTCTTCAGCCACGGAACTGGTCTCAATTTTTGAAATAAACTTCCCCTCGATCCTGGTCTTCAGCCACAGAACTGGTCTCAATTTCTTCTTGTCGAGTTTCTTCCTTGGCAAGGGATGCTATGTGTAGCGGTCTTCATCAAACTTCTCGCTGAGTTATACTGGGGAGACACCATTTTATGGAAAAATTTGATGTTAGACTTGTTGGGGAAACCCATTTGTCTGAGCTGTAGAGGTGTGCAAACTTCCCTGTTGGAGATACCATTTGTTGACTCTACTGGGGAAAAACGAGTCTCTTGAAAGACCGCTTTTTGCTCGGGGATACTACATCATACTTTTCTTCGAGATCTTTTCGGGAAATGCCATGTGATGTGATCCAATTTTGAGGTGATGATGACTTTATTAACATCGACTTTCTTGGGAGAAAAACCGGTGTATTGCTGAGAGTCTTCGGTTGAGAGGCTTTCTCTGGGGATTTTCCTTAATCCGGGAAAGCGAGAAATATCATCTTCAACGGTGAAGAGTGATGTTCCAAGGTGTTTGTCGAATGTTTTTTTGCCTTTCAGAGGTTCAAGTTATCAAAGTGGTCGAGGACCGTCTCCAATCCAGAAATAAACTGGGGGAGAGATTACTTAGACGATACATTTCCTGACAAGGAAAGAACTTAGACCGGGATTTGGTCCTATCTAATGGAGAAAGGAAGGCTGATGACTCTATTGGATTGAGGATGTTTATCACTTGGGAATGAGTATGACCAGAGCGATATGAATTCAATATGAATATGAATGTGAATAATTATGCATGATGTATGTATGTTTATGCTGACAAAACTAACGCGACATACAGACTAGTCGATGAACACGACTGGATACTCGGCCACTGTGGGGGATGAAAAGTACCATCTGTTCAACATAGTAATCCTGTTCTGCTTAGGAGAGGTAGACCCTGTGGGGGGAAAGAACTATCAATTGGTCCTTAAGAGGTAAGAACTCTTCCGTGAATGTCAGATGGGATATCGCATCTGAAACAGTTGATCCTTCATTCAGGTGTACTGGTTTAGAAGGAGTACTTTGATTCTGCACTTTTAGGTTCAATCACCTTCGGAGAAGCTATCGATGTTCTTTGTGCGTTCAGCAGTTTAAAAATAAATGCCATCTTTAGTTTAAAAGTGGAAGAAAATTTGACAAGTAAAATTCATTTTTTTATGTTTTGTTTCAAGAATCGTTGATCATGTTAAAAATGTCATTATGTAAAGCTAAAACAAATGATAATTGCAAACAAAAGCACTAAGGCTCAAATATTAATGATAGGATGGAAATCAGCCAAGCGCGTGATACCATAGAGTATTTAGAAAGTTTAGAAAATGGTAATTTTAAAGGAAAAGGGGCTACATTGAAACATAACGACCGTTATCCTTCTACCAAATTTGAATTCTGGACATCCTGAGCTTCTGTCGAAAATGACCTTGACTGGAAGTTTTTCGACGAATAGTGTTACCGCTGGGGATTTAACCTTGTCGGACATAGTTACTTGCCATGAATCCCTAACTTTTTCCTGGATTATCTTTTGAGGTTTCCTATCCATCGGGATGATTTTTGCCCATGTCTCTAATTTTTTCCTGGACCGCCTTTTCAAGTTTTCAATCCACCGAGACGTTTCTGTTTTTTTTTTATTTAGGCGAAGTATTTCTTGACTACGTCAACATTCGTTGGGTAGGTAAACTCCTCTCTATCCATGGTTACGAGTCTCAAGGCGCCGCCTGAGAAGGCTTTCTTGACCACTTAGGGGCCATCGTAATTCGGAGTCCATTTGCCTCGGGAATCAATGAGAAATGAATGTATCTTTTTGAGCACAAGGTCTCCTTTCCTGAAGACGCGAGGTCAGAACTTTTTGTCGAACGCCGTCTTTATTCTTTGCTGATACAACTGACCATGGCATAGAGCCATTATTCTCTTCTCTTCGATCAGATTCAGTTCATCGTGTCGGCTTTGACACCATTCAGCCTCTGTTAGCTTAGCTTCCATCAATACCTTGATGGGCTCTCTACTTCTATGGGAAGCACGACTTCCATGCCATATACTAGAGAGAAAGGGGTTGCCCCTGTTGAAGTGCGGACAGATGTGCGATAACCGTGAAGAGCAAAAGGAAGCATTTCATGCCAGTCTTTGTAGGTTACAACCATCATTTGAACAATCTTCTTGATGTTCTTGTTAGCCGCTTCTACCACTCCGTTCATCTTAGGTCGGTAGGGAGATGAGTTATGGTGTTTGATTTTGAACTCAGCACACAACTCTTTCATCATCTTGTTGTTCAAGTTAGATCCATTATCAGTAATGATCTGGCTTGGAACACCATAACAGCAGATGAGGTTGTTCTTGATAAATCGGACCACGACTTGTCGGGTGTATGACACTACTTCGACCCATTTGGTGAAGTAGTCAATGGCTACCAGGATGAACCGATGTCTGTTCGAAGCCTTAGGTTCGATCATGCCAATCATGTCGATTCCCCATATAGAAAAAGGCCATGGAGAAGAAAGAAATTTGAGATGCATTGGTGGTACATGGATTTTGTCAGCGTATATATGACACTTGTGACATTTCCTCATGTACTTGTAGCAATCAGATTCCATTGTCAGCCAATAGTATCCTGCTCTCAGAACTTTCCTTGCCATTGTGTATCCATTGGCATGAGTGCCAAAGGATCCTTCGTGAATTTCTTTCATCAACATGTTTGCTTCTTGTCTGTCTACGCATCGGAGCAAAACCATGTTGAAGTTTCTCTTATAGAGTGTATCACCGCTCAGGAAGAAGTTGCCTGCTAATCTTCTGATGGTTTTCCCGTCTTTTCTTGATTCCCCAGGTGGGTACTCTTGTTTCTGAAGGAAGCATTTGATATCGTGATACCAAGGTTTGTCGTCTATGACTGCTTCAATTGAGAAGATGTAAGCGGGCCTTTCAAGGCGCATTATGTCAATCTTAGGTACGTCATTCCATTGACCTACACTAATCATGAAAGAGAGAGTGGCCAGTGCATCAGCCATGTGATTTTCTTCACGAGGGATATGATGAAACTCGATTATGTTAAAGAATGGTAACAACCTTCTCGCGTAATCTTTGTAAGGAATCAATCCTGATTGGTATGTGTTCCAATCTCCTTTGATATGATTGATAACCAGGGCTGAGTCTCCATATACATCTAAATTCTTTATCCTTAAGTCAACTGCTTCTTCGAGGCCCATGATACAAGCTTCGTATTCGACCTCGTTGTTTGTGCATTTGAAAGTCAGTCGGGCAGTGAAAGGAATATGGGTACCCTGAGGTGTTACAAGGATTGCCCCAATTCCGTTTCCATAATTGTTGACAGCTCCTTAAAAAATTAGTCCCCATTAGGAACCTGGTTCTGGCCCTTCACTGGGTAGTGGTTCATCGCAATATTTCATTTTCAAGTACATGACATCTTCGTTTGGGAAGTCAAATTCGACTGATTCCTGATCGTCAATCGGTTGGTGAGCCAAATGATCGGCTAAAATACTCCCTTTGACGGCTTTCTGAGCATGGTACTCGATGTCGTATTTAGATAACAACATCTGCCAACGGGCAATCCTTCCCGTGAAAGCAGGTTTTTCAAAGACGTACTTGATCGGATCCATTTCGGAGATTAACCAAGTAGTGTGGCAAATCATATACTGGCGAAGATGTTTGGCTGCCTAAGCCAGAGCACAACAAGTTTTCTCGAGCATAGTGTACCGAGTTTCACAGTCAGTGAATTTCTTGCTTAAGTAGTAGATGGCAGACTCTTTTCTTTTTGTTTTGTCTTGTTGGCCGAGTACACAACCCATGGAGTCTTCCAAGACTGTTAGGAAGATGATCAGTGGTCTTCCTTCCACTGGAGGTGACATTATTGGTGGATTCAACAGATATTCTTTGATACTGTCGAATGCTTTTTGGCAATCTTCTGTCCATACACAGCTTTGATTCTTTTTGAGTAGTCTGAAGATTGGTGCGCATGACGCGGTTATAAGGGATATAAACCTTGAGATGTAATTCAGACGTCCCAAAAATCCTCTGACCTGTTTTTTGGTCTTTGGTGAAGGCATTTCTTGAATGGCCTTGACCTTGTCAGGGTCAACCTCGATTCCTTTTTGGCTGACGATGAACCCTAAAAGTTTTCCTGAGCGAACACCGAACGTGCATTTATTGGGATTCAAGCGGAGTTTGTATTTTCTTAGACGCTTGAATAACTTTGACATGTGTGTCACATGCTCTTCTTCTGTTTTAGATTTGGCAATCATGTCATCGACATACACATCGATTTCTTTGTGCATCATGTCGTGAAACAGAATTGTCATAGCCTTTTGATAGGTTGCCCCAGCGTTCTTCAAACCGAACGACATTACCTTATAATAAAAGGTGCCCCAAGGGGTGATGAATGAATTTTTCTCCATATCTTCCGGTGCCATTTTGATTTGATATATCCCAAGAATCCATCCATGAAAGAGAAGACTTTGAACTTTGTTGTATTGTCTATCAGCATGTCAATGTGTGGCAAGGGGAAGTCATCCTTTGGACTTGCTTTGTTCAGATCCCTGTAGTCTACACACATTCTAACTTTTCCGTCCTTTTTGGGAACTGACACTATGTTAGCTAGCCGTTGAGGATATTCTGAGGTGGCAAGGAAACCTGCGTCGATTTGTTTTTGCACTTCCTCCTTGATTTTGATATCCATATCCGGGTGAGTCCGTCTCAGCCTTTGTTTCACCGGAGGATATTCTGTCTTTAACGGTAAATGATGTTCCACGGTGATGGTATCCAAACTTGGCACGTCCAGATAGGACCAAGCAAATACATTTGGAAACTCTTTGAGAAGTTTTATCAAGCTTTCTTTGACAGTCGGACTGAGCAGTGCTCCAATCTTAACTTCTTTCTTCTCTTCTTCTAAACCCAAATTAACCGTTTCCAACGGCTCTTTTTGAGGCTCAATAGACCTTTCCTCTTGTTTGAGTAATCAGGAGATCTCTTCTAGAATTTCTTCGTCCTCTTCTTCTTCAGCTTCAACTACTGGGAATTCAAAGTTGGGAGAAGGCATTTGATCGTATGTTTCATTGGGGTTTAAAACAAGCAATCTGCATGACGTGATGATTCGTTTTTTATAAGAGATAGAGAGAATGCAAGAGTGTGTGCAGTGTATTTTCTGAAAAATGCTTGTTATTATTTTGGGTTGCTTTAGAATTACCATTTTCTGAAAAACAAAAAGTGAAAACAGTAATAAATGCGGGAATGACAGAATGACATTATTTATTTATGATTTGTCGATTCTTGAAATACAGCCCTATAAAATAACACTCTGTTGCTTTGGGCAAAGAAAAGAGGGACATTTAAAGAAAAGTGAGCCCTATTAAAACATTCATTTCACCTGGACAGGGTGAAAGGTTAAAACATAGATGGCAATTACTTAGACTTATGGACGACTTTAGGGACATCGACAACAACCCATTGGCGACGAACTCCTCGGTGAACCACAAAGTCTGGTACCTTCTTTCTTGGTTTGCCCTAAAAAATGATGTTGATTTCTGGCGGAGTAGGATCCTTGGAGTCTTCCTTGCGTGCAGAGTTATCATAAACGAACTCTTCTGTTGTATCTTCCCTAATGTTTTCACTCTCGAGAGGATCTCCCTATCCAGTTGGTTGGATGTCCTCGTATATGATGCGAGAGCTTTCAGGAGCGGTGTACTTGACCAAGAAGTCGTACTTACCACTTGGCTGTCCTAAGGTGTCCCATACTTCTGTGGGAACAGAGGAGTCATCCTTCTCGATGACATTGACCTCAGGAAAAGCATAGTTGATGAACTCTTGTCCTGCAATCTTTGTAGATTCACCATTGTGCTGGATATCTTCGGTCTGTCCTGAGTAATGATCCCATGACCTGGTGGGGACATGGGTATTTTCTTCAATCTTACTCAGTTGGTAGGCATCGTTTGGCTAACTCTTTTGCCTCAAGTCTTCTGGGTACGGCTTCTAGATAGGCAAGTCATCCAGGGGATCATAATAGTCCTGATCGAAGTTGTTCTTCATTAGATCATCTTTTAATGAGTTAGGTGGAGCACGACATCCCTCAGGATCACAATCTCCATAGATTATCCGAACGTCTGATCTTGGTATATATCTCGGGCCCTGCTTGGAAAAACAGAATGACATGTGCGTTTCTTTCTGAGACATATAGCCGTTGTTGTTGGGATAAGATTTCTATTCCTCGTCCGTATCGGAGGAGTCACTCTTATTGATGGTGTGTACTTCTTGAGACACTGGGTGGAGGAAGCCTCCACTGTGGAAGAAGTCCTGAATGAGATGAAAACTTTCATCTTTAGTAGTCTGGGTACAGGCTGAGGAGAAACCAAGACCTTTCTTTGTCTTGTTATCCGTAGGAATTACGAGCTGTCCCCATCCCTTTACATTATTACTCTCGATCACTTTGAGAGCGTCTTTGTATGAGGAGATCGATGCCCCTCTTTCTGATCGATTCTCTTTGCTCACCGATAGTGCTTGAAACACTACTACAAAACGACCAAACAACAACGCCAGGTTTACAACGGCATCCTATACACCGTTCTTATAGTGCGTATTGGATGCGCGCACATTATTTTAATTAGAAATCTCAAGGGTATAATAACGGTTTTTATGAAAACCGTGGTGATACAATCTAGCTATCATGGGTTCGAACCTCATCGCCCTCAAATAGTTTATCCCTTTGATGTAAATGCTCCCTTTTTAAGTTTTATTAATATTTAACTAAAAAATAATAAGGATATCACGACGTATATTTATCAAAACCGTTGTTACAAATTGAAGCTTCTTTTTATGTATTTTAAACACCAAGTATATATATCAATTTATCCATTGAAACAACCCTAACACCAACGCCGTCACCATTGTCGGGAAGAAAACAGCAACAAAAACAACAAAGTGTTCTACTTTAAGGTGTTGCAATGTCACATTTGAAGACAAAATCATCCAAAGGTGTTTCTATGTCTTGTTCCAGTGTAAAATCTCGATCTGGAAATTTTTGTGGTTGTGATGGTCGTATGGTTTCGTATCAATGCAAGAAGGGACAAAATAAAGGAAGGCTTTTTTGGAGATGTCCATTTTGGAGGAGCGATGAAACATGTAATTTGTTCATATGGGATGAAGACATGGGAGAAAGAGATGGAAATGACGATGAGAGCATTATGAAGTCAGAGTTGGAAGTTGTGGGCTATCTGAAGGTTATGTATGAGGATTTAAAGAAAAAGAACAAGAATTTGAAGAACAAACTGAAATCATATATATTTTCTGGAAATATCAAGATGTTATGTTTTTTTGTCTCCTTTATGTTTAATATTTACTTTGTTATGAAATGTAATAGTTGAACTAGGGTTCGAATTACATTGTTGATGTTTAAACTGCAGATGCATTGTGAATTACATTGTTGATGTTTAAACTGCAGATGCATTAAGTTAGAAGTTAAGGCGCACCTTTTCGTTTTTATTAATTTTAAAAATCATAAATAAAAGGGTTATCACTACGGTTCTTCTAGTTAACCGTAGTGATATATTTATAATAAATAAATACCTATGTATACGGTTTTTATTTATGTTAAAATTCACAGATAAAAGGGTTATCACTACGGTTATTCTGGTAAACCGTAGTGATATATTTATAATAAATAAATACATATCTATACAGTTGTTATTGTTAACCGTTGTGAAATAGTTTACCCATATATAAGCAAAAAAACTTTCACTTAATTGACAGTAACGCCTTGCCTTCAAAGTGAAACCCTAGAACCCATTTTTTCTCTTCGTTTTCACCATTAGCTGTGAATCTTGTGCTTCATACATTAAGGTATTCTTCTTCTTCCATCTATTGTTAGATATTTCCCATTATCTCGTTTGTTGCATGTTGTTTTTGTTGATTGTTCTCATTTTTTCAGATTCGTTTTCACTACCTTAACAAAGACCATACTTTGGAAACTTCGTAATGTTTGTGTTGCTATGGAAAAATGTATAAGAAGCATGAAGCTATGATGGAAACTTCATCCACCTTGTATTTTTTTTCATAGCATCACGAACAAGATGTTAGTAAATGAAGAAACAACAGTGTAAGCAAACTTTATCTAGTTTTAGAAGCAATGAAAGGAAGTATAAGAAGTATGAAGCTTTTGTGTAAGCTTTTTCCTCCTTCCTTATATTTCTTTTTCATGGCTTCCCAAACTAGTTCAACATCATAATTGATTCCTGTTCCGCGATTAGTTTCATTAAAAGGTGCGTTATTCCTGTTCCTCTCTTTACTCATCACTGGATTATGGTTTTAGGGTTTGTTTTCAACTGAGGATGCTCATTTTTGAAGTTTGCTTTGTTTCCTTTCAGGTTAAGGGGATGATACAGGGTGATGATGCTGGTGGAAGCAAGCGTATTATATCAGTTTATAATTTTTGGATCTGGTATAGAATGTTGTTTGAGTTTATCATATTCTATTTACATTGTTTGTTTAACTAACCCTCACTTAAAGTTTGCTGGTGGTAGCAAGCGTATTATATGAGTTTATAATATCTGGATCTGGTATAGAATTTTGTTTGAGTTTATTATATTTTATGTAGATTGTTTATTTCACTAACCCTCACTTAAAATACATTCAGTTAATTTGACATAGATACTTATAATCCGCAAATTAAGTTGTATTTGAAAACCAACTTAGACAAACCAATGTTGTTTTCTGATTGCATGCCTCTCATCATTTATCTCACATTCTTTTATATATAGATTAAGGTATAATGATCTCGCTCCTTAGATGCATCGCCATCTTCCAATATAGTTAAATCAAAGATGAGGCAAATTATCCAATGTCTTGTTTATCTTATGGAAATTTAACTATAATCGAAGATAGCGATATATCGAAGGAGTTAGATCAATAAACCACAATATATGTAAAAGAGCGTGAAATGCACGATGAGACGAATGCAATCAGAAAACAACATTGGTTTGTTTAAGTTGGTTTTCAAGAACAGTTTAATTTGCAGATTATAGACATCTTCATCAAATTTAATCCATGTATATTTATTTAGTGAGGTGTTTGGAAAACAAGCAATCTACATTTAATATAATAAACTTAGGGTACTTACAACAACGGTTATATATTGTAACCGATATCTATGTTTTATATAAATTCGCTACTGATGGGTTTCGAACCCAGAACCTAAGTGTATGTATCGCAACGGTTTATTATCATAACCGTTGTGATATATGGCGCGCGTCCTACCTTTCAACAACGGTTTCCAGACCGTTGTAGAAACAGCGAACTTACAACGACAATCTACATAACAACGCCTTCGCCCGCGTCATTATATGTCATTTCCAACCATTGTTAAATGTGTTTTTCGTAGTAGTGAAACTGGGTTCCAACAACCCCCTCGGGTTCTACATAGGAGAATGATGATAAGTTGCTCACTATTAAGGCATGCTCTCCGCATACTGTGACTAACTTGTCATTCTTGACGAACTTCAGCTTTTGGTGAAGTGTCGAAGTGACTGCCCCAGCCTCGTGTATCCAAGGTCTTCCTAATAAACAATTGTATGCTGCCCGGATATCCATGACCTGGAAAGTGACTTGGAAAGTGTGAGGACCGATGGTTATGGGAAGATCAACTTCGCTGATAACTGTTTTTCTGGATCCGTCAAAGGCTTTGACGATGACCTCACTGCCTCTCATCGGAGATCCTTGAAATGATAGTTGCATCAGAGTTAATTTTGGCATAACATTCAAAGACGATCCTGTGTCTACCAGTACGCTGGCTTTAGCATCGTCTTGGCAGTTGATTGTAATGCTGAGCACCATATTGTGATTTTTGCCTTCTTCCGGCAGTTCTTCATTACTGAATCCTAAGTTGTTGCAGGAAGTGATGTTGGAAATGATACTGTCAAACTGTCTTACCGCCACATCTTGTTCTACGAGAGCTTGCTCCAAGACTTTCTATAGAGCTTCCCTGTGAGCTTCGGAACTAAGCAGGAGAGATATCACAGAGATTCTAGATGGAGTTTGCAATAGTTGGTCCACAATGTTGTACTCGCTTTTTTGGATGAGCTTCAGCAACTCATCATTGTTCTTTATCAGTTCTGGATTGACTGATTTGTTGATTCGGAACTTCTGTTTGAGGTTACTTTTCCTTGGTGGGTTCTCCAACTCCTCTGTTGAAGATCCGGCCGCTTCGTGTTACTCGACTGATGTCGACAATGTTCACGACGGAGGGTAATTGAGTTTCCTTTCCATTTTGGAAGGTCGTTGCACCGTACTTGTAAGGGATAGCCTTCTTTGATTTGTACGGTATTGGACCTGGCAAGTAGATAACCACAGGAGTTTTCTGATTTCTCTGACCGTTATAGGCAACCTCAATCAGTTCCTGGTTGGGAACTTTTCTACTATCAAGAGGGATTTTTGATCCATCGAGTAGAGGGATTATGGCGCAAACGTCTTTGGTTTGATCAGGGAGATAGTCTTGTATCACGTTGATCGACCCATAACTTGAACATGGTCGAACATCTTTCCGGTCCAACTGATCTTGAAGAGCCGCTCGTACGAGGTAGCATCCTTGGTTGTTTTATGAACAAACTCTACAACGCTCATAGTTGTGGGGTGGCATTCGACCATGCCCGCTTTGTATGCAGTACATATTTACTAGATCTGTTTCCATCGAGCGGACATCCTGACTTTGATGCCTACCAGGATTCCCGTCAGTCATGCTAATCTATTGTGTAGCTTCATCCAAGTAGATTGGAAGCCACCAGTGGTCCGATAAGTATTAAAGTGTTCTTTGGACAAGTGCACACCCTTAGTCGTCTTCACGACATTTTTCACAGTCTTGATAATCATGTGAAGCCAGAAAACCGAGTCTGACTTGCTTAGCGTGTAATTCTACCAGACTGGTATTCATCAAGCGTATGTCAAAGATCTGAACCATATTGACTTGATGGTTATTTCTCTCACTGTAGTTTTGGATCCATCTGAGATTCATCTGACGTTGGAGGGCCTCTTGTACAAAAGAGCATCCCTGATTGCTTGTTGAGCAGACCAGACAAGTTTTGTAATCGTGCCGTGGCAGATTATGATATTGACTTTGCCTTAAGTGCATCGCCATCAAATTGACGTTCATCGCAAAAATGTTGCGGTTCTGAACAATGTTGGGAAGCGCATGGGCCATGTTGACTTCACGAATTTTGTGATCCTGAATCCAGCCCAGATCCATCTGTTCTTGTAGAGCTGATTGCACTACGAAACACCCCTGATTATTCTTTGAGCGGATATCACACTGTTGATAATTGTGAGATGGCACATGTCCGTACCCGCTCTGTCTACAATGCATCCTGACCAGATTGGTTCTTAATAGGAGCATATCGTGAATTTGATAACTGCAGCTAAATTCTTCCTCTATTAAATTTACTGCAGTCTTTTCATGTTGCAGCAACGGGTTCGTCTGAACATTTGGATTAGTATCTTTGAAAGATAGGATCCAGTTCCTGACAAGCTTCTGTATGTCAGACTTGAAGCTGAGACAATTTTCAATGTTGTGCCTCGGTCCTCCTTGATGGTAAGGGTAAGTTTGATCCCCTGTAAACCAAAAAAGTGGATTTTCTGGTACTGTAAGGGGAGTCCTGGTTTAGACGTGCCCCTTGGCTAGTAGAAGTGGAAATAATTCTGCGTATAACATCGGTATAGGTTTAAACCCTGATGGTCGTGTCGTACGATTGTTATTGTTGTACTGTAGATGAGCCTGCTGAAGAGGCTATTGTGTCCTTTGTTGATACTGTTGTTGACTTGGTTGGATCTGAGCAAACTGAGATAGATAAGTCGGAGCCGGCGTTGGGTTGATAGTGGGAGTTATCGCCGCTACTGGTTGATACCTTCGCCTTTGCTTTCCAAGAGAGATATTACTGATCTCCTGTTCTTTCTTCTTTTGAAAAGCGCTGCCGTATCTTTTAGTACTGCTAGATGGCTCTGCATCTTTGACCAATCGTCCTTCTCGGATTGCTTCTTCAAGGCGTACTCCCATGTTCACCATCTCAGTGAAGTCGTAATAGAATGAGCTTAATGTTTTCAAAAAGATCTTGGTCATCTCCTTTTCCTCAAGAGGGGGACTGATCTGTGCGGCAATTTCACGCCATCTCTGAGCATATTCTTTGAAAGTTTCTTTGTCTTTTTGCGACATTGCTCTGAGCTGATCCCTATCTGGTGCCATGTCTAAATTATATTTATACTGCTGAACAAAAGCTACACCGAGATATCTGAAAGTACTAATCTTGGTGCGGTTTAAACCCATGTACCATTTGAGTACGACACCGGTCAAACTGTCTTGGAAGTAATGGATCAGTAGATGTTGATTTTCTGTCTGGGTAGACATTTTTCGAGCGTACATCACCAAATGACTTTGAGGGCAAGAGTTGCCTTTGTATTTTTCAAAGTTAGGCACCTTGAATTTGTGCAGGATCTTTACATTAGGGACCAGACAGAGGTCTGTGGCGTCCTTTCCGAATAAGTCTTGACCGCGAATGGCATGTAATTCCTTCTGCATTTCCAAGAATTATTCCTGGAACTCATTCATCCTTTCATATATGTCTTTGTTTCCACCAGGAATGGCTTGGGGAATCTGTCCTTCCGGGACAGTGTGTACCACTGATTGTGGTATAAACATTATAGCGGTGACTCTTGGAGCTTCAGTGCCCTGAAGTTTGTAACCTTCAGGAGTTGCTGTTGTAAACCTTGCATCTTCACTTTCCCGAAGTTTGTAACCTTCAGGTCCAGCGGTTCCTACTGCAGTTTCTTGGTCTTCAGCGACCGGTGGGATATATCCTTCAGGGACAAAGTTGAGAGGCATTCCCCAGGGGATCCCTTTAGGCATGTTGTACTGAGGATGATTCTCATGCGTCTCTATTATGGGCGCAGATGTAATCTCTGAGATCACAGTCCTTTGTTGTTGCTTCTGAGCTGCTGCCAGGGATTGCATATCACTGTGAAGTTTTTCCAAACTTTCCTTTAGAGCGTCGATTTCTTCTCTCAGTTCTCTGTTCTCTTCCTCGAGATCGTCCATTTTGTTTTGTCAATTGACCTGAGTATTGTATAAGTGAGACAGTTTGACTCTAGAATCGTAACACATACCTGAGACTCAAAGATAAGAAGAACGCGTTATGTGAGAATGATGAATGATATGCAAAGAGATATTTTTTAGTTTTTGTTTTAATAAAAAAGAACTTTAACAAATAGATTGCAAATATCATACAGTGGGGGATACCCCTTTTATTAAATTCGAAAGATTGCAGTATGTTACAAGGAAAAGAATAGTATGTTACAAAGTGATGTAAGGAAGATGGCCAAGCTTATGGATCCTGAGTCCTCTTTGAAGAGATCTCAGATGCTGGTTTTGGTATTTTCCTTTTCTTTAACCGGAGCTCTTCAGCTGTTGTCGGGTCGTCAATCCTTTGCCAAGTGAAGGGAGCGAGCAAATTTCTTCGGTCTTCTTGACTCTCTATAGCATGTTGTTCTAATATTTTAATCAGAGCATCCTTCTCCTTTATCAGTTCCTGAATCTTGGTACACTCCACATTGAGGATCCGTACTTGTTTTTCCAAAAGCTCTTCTCACGTTGAACTTTGTTGAGAGCTACCTGGAGTTTTTCCATATCAGACATGAAATAAAGGACAGATTCATTGAATGGAAAAACTTCTTAGTGAGGGTAAGGCATCCTCAACTTGAGGGCTCTAGTTTGCACCCACTGGAGATAAGGCTCCATGGAGGTACAATTTGGTCTTCCTAGAAACTCTTTTCCTTTCTTGTGAATATGTTACCAGGCATGCATTATTTCCTTCTTTAGTGCCCTGTCATTTTCCTCTTCCTTGAATAAAAGACCTTCCAGATGAACATTATGTGGGATATTCTTCATCGGGTATCCGAGTTGACGCGAGCTAAAATTGGATGATAGTTGATTCCTCCTTTAGTTCCAATGAGGGGTACATTAGGGAAATTTCCACATCTATCAATGATCTCTATCCCTTCGTAAATCCTATTATATCAATCTATGTCAGAGTTGGTAAGGGACATAATCTTTTGTGACCAACGTAGAGTACTCTTGTGATCCCAAAAAGCAGCAGACTTGGGTAAAAGGGAAATGAACCATTTGTAAAGGAAGGGTACACAACATGTGATCAATTAAATGATAGTACTCCTCCAGTGTTGGTGCCAGTTAGTAATCCGGAAAGGTGAAGCAATGATAAATCGGATCGTAGAACTAAATCAGTGTAGACATGATTCCTTCAACAATGTGGACCCTTAACAGAGACAACAGTCCTGCGTTCTTGGCTCTGAAAGCCTCAGGGTTGGTAATCATCCTTGCCAACCTCCTTAACTCCTCTAGTTTCGTAGCCTTGAAGGTGTATTTGTGCGTATTTCTTCTACCGAAATCCATAACGCAATCTTTATGATATTTTCAATTATTGTTTTAGTTTATTTTGAAAAAAGATTTGTTCCTTTGTTTAAAAATAGTTTTTTAGATGAATACATGAATGCAGTACACAAAAACATTGAAAAAACATGGGTTCAAGAGTTCAACGTCACGAGCATGGAGTCATGACTCTACCCATCCCCAAAGGCTGTACTATTCAGGTCAATTTTTGTACCTGTAGAACGGGTTTTAAGGTTCCCAAAATCATTGACCCCCCTAGGGATATCAACAACAAGTTGATTCACTCGAGCGAGCTGTAATATCCTAGGGTAGATCTCATTTGAGTGTAGTATCGCGTATCAACTATTCCCGATAGTCACCGCACTACCAAATGGTCATATGGTTAATGTCTACTAAATCCTCAGGGTTACGGGTACCGCACTGGGAAAACTTGCTTTCACGACAATCGGTCGTTCAACATTTAGTATCCACACGGGTACCTCGCCTGATTTGATGGGCTACCAGGATCGCTTGTTCGGGATTCACTCCCTATAAGTTCTCCCGTCTATGCCACCCTTATCTTACTGTTCTCTCAAACTTTCCACATGTGTATCAATCGCATTCCCATTGACAGAAAAATAAACACGGATATCAAGTAGGAATAGCAGTAAATATATATATATATATACACACACACACACACATATATATATATATATATATATATATATATATATATATATATATATAGAGAGAGAGAGAGAGAGAGAGAGAGAAAGTATAGAAAATGTTAAACAACCTAGACCTCTTAGGAATTCTAATCCTAGTTTGGCTCCCCAGTAGAGTCGCCATTTTTCTGTAGCGTGCGATTTTTGTCGGTGACGCGACCACCTTATCGCCATTGGTTGGAATTGGGTGCTACTTTCTGATTTCTTATTTATCCTATGAAGCTGGAAAAGAAAGGAAGTTATCTAAAACTAACCGTGCACGCAAATGTTTTCTTAACAAATGCTTAAGAGATTGGGGGGTCCGGGGTCAGGTTATACAATGGGGAGTTGTCAATTAGCCATCCTATATATGGTTATCCATAGATCGTTTATCAAATTCTACTGTTATCTACTTACTGGTGTTTATCTATCATAAATTGGGAAAGTTTCTCCTTTGGGAAAGTTGAGAGAGTATTTTTGTTGTTTTCGGGTTTTTCGATATTTTTGGTAAGGTACTGGACCTAAGGTTTTTGTTATGTGTACTCGCTAAGATTTCGCAATCTTATGCCTACGTATTCCCGTTAAAGAAAACAGGGAAATCAGAGAAATCGTAGTTCAATAGGAGGAAAAAGATGTTTGGTGTCTTGTTCAAAGCCCAAGATTGAAGCTAGAGGTTATTTGTGCCTTGTTCAAAGCCCAAGATTGAAGCTAAAGGTTTTTTGTGAGAGAGAATTTGTCATCTCTAATGGAGATATCTCATCTGTTTATCACAGTTGTTGGGTGGATGATTATAAAGAAGAATTACTTTAACTAGAATATATGGAATCCAGCAATGCCATAATTTCTTTTATAAGGGATTTGTCCTGAAGGAGAAAACTTTAACTCAGTGTAGAGTAATGTCATTTTTCCTTAGGAGTCTTTCATGCTAAGAGAGGGACATTGGCATGGATGTAAATAATCCAGAGGCTTGCCACTTACAACAATTAGATGAAAGGAGGTTTTTACCAGGATAAAGAAGGACTACAACTTGGATTTTTGAATCAACAAGTGTGCCACTTACAGCAGTTATCCTGAATTAGGTTTGTTTTGATTGTCTATTTTGATGTGTGATGTACAAAGAAATGTCTTCCTACAGAGAGATTTTTTATTTCCTCTGAGGGGATTTTTTATTTTTGTGTGCATTGATCAAAGCCCAAGGTTGAAGCTAAAAGGTTGACTCTGTTTAGTGAGTTCTATTTCTGTCTTGTACAAAGCCCAAGATTAAGGGTGAAAAGAGACTGACTCAACAAGAGAGTGTTTTATTTGTCTTGTACAAAGCCCAAGATTGAGGCTAAAGAGAAAATAATTGACTCTTTTTTTGGGGAGATCATTATACAAAGCCTAAGAGGAGGCTATAAGGAATTGACTTTTCCGAGGAATATTTTGTCTGTCATGTACAAAGCCCAAGATTGAGGCTAAAAGAGGATTGACTCCACTGGGGAGGTTCCATATATGTCTTGTACAAAGCCCAAGATTGAGGCTTACAAGGTTAACTGACTCAGCTGGAGAATTTTTATAGGTGTCTTGTACAAAGCCCAAGATTGAGGCAAAAAGGTGTTGAGGGATGATCATTATACAAAGCCTAAGAGGAGGCTAGTTTGGGGAATTTCTTATATAAAGCCTAAGAGGAGGCTAGCATCTGCTGAGGATTATTGATATCCAGAGACAGGTCCAAATTGGGGAATCAACTCTTGCTGGGGATTGCAGAAGAGTTGAAATAACAGAGACCATGAGGTTCTGAGTTTCCTGAGGGTTTTACTGGGAGTAACTTGACCCTAGCTGGGGAAATTTTAAAGTAAAGGTTTAAAGATTGAGTTTTGAAATTTGTGGAGGTCTTAACTCTGCTGGTGATTGATCAGAATTTTTCCTGTGCTTTTAGGAAATTTGAGGGTTTCTGGAGATCCAAAAGGAGGTGAGTGTGTCCAAGTCTACTGGTATGAAAAGGTTTATCTTTGTATGATGCCCAAGAGGAGACTGGTGTTTTAAGGGATGAGAATCAACCCTAAATTGGTCTGATGTTTTGACTCTCTGGAGGATTGAACTAGCAAAAGATGACTAGGTTCTGTCCTATACCTGTAGGAGGTCTTTGGGTCCTTGTACTAAGCCTAAGAGGAGGCTGAGAACTTCTAAGAAACCTGAGGGTCCTTGTACAAAGCCCAAGAGGAGGCTGGGGATGCTTTTAGGAAGCCTGTGGGTCCAAACCTAAGAAAAGTTCAAGAAAGGTTTCACCGGGAATAACCCTTTCTTTAGTGAACAGTTCTAAGGTTTGAAGAAATTCAAGAGAGGTTTCACCGAGAATTAATCCTCTTTGGGGAAATGAATTTCTAAGACAAATTTTTAGATAGTGACAGTCTTGAGAAAAGTTTCACCGGGAATAATGTCTTTCTCTGTTCCATATTGTATAAGCCCAAGAGGAGGCAATACTGTATCTGGAATTTCCTCTGGGGAACTAGTTTTGACTGTGTTGAAAGAGTGACCAATGGTTTGATCTAATCCTAGACCTAATTGTCAGGGAAAACTCTAAGCAGATATACATGCATATATATATACAGATGAAATATATAAACAAGTATGTAAAAGAAAGCTGGTAGAACTTACAGGTGAGCAAGCTTCCAGTGTTACAACTGTATGGTTAGTTATTCAAAAAATTGAAGAAATTTTTTATAACAACTATGAATTTGAATCAAAAGCAAATGGAAATTTGTTTTAAAAGGAAGTTTGGGGCTTATACTTAAGGAGAGGCCCAGATGAATTCTTTTGAAAAGGCGACGATCGCGTCGTAGTTTTGAAAAGCACAAAGGGACTTATACAATGACTGAGGCCGAAATTTATTTTATTTACAAAAGAGGTTTGGTCTTACACTCTATAAGAGGCCAAAAGTGTTGAATTTTATACAAAAAGATGGGGCTTACAACTCAAGGAGAGACCCAGATGATCTTTGTTTTGAAAGCGGTGATCGCGCCGATATTTTTGAAATAGTATCGGGACTTATACAATGACTGGGGCCCAAATTTATTTTATTTACAATGGGGTGGGTCTTAAACTCTATTAGAGGCCCAAGAGTTTATTTTAATATATGAGTTGGGGCTTACAGCTCAAGGAGAGGCCCAAATGAAAATTGTTTGGAAACGGCGATCGCGCCGAGATTTTTTAGATCGCATCGGGACTTATACAATGACTGAGGCCCAAAAAGGTTTTGTATAAATAGGGCTGGGTCTTACACTCTATTAGAGGCCCAAAGTGTTTTGAAAAAGATTTGTAGGGGTGAAAAAATAATCAAAACCCTAACTTGATTTAAAAAATGTATTTTTAATTGAATAAAAATTCAATTAAAATGATCAAAGTTATCAAACATGTGTGAAAAACAAGTTGTGATCTTGGATAAGTATTTGAAAAATAATGTTTCATTCATAGAATGATTTGAAAATCATTTGAATAAAAGAAATCAAGAAAAATAATTTATTTAAAATGTTTGAAAACAAATAAAAGGAATTCTTTTCAAAAAATTCAAAATATAATATCTTTTTTATTTTTGTGTGGAATAAAATACTTTAACATTTTTATGAATTTTGAAAGAAAGAACCATTCAAAAATGATAAAAAATGAGAGAGAAATTAATTTTTGAAGTTATTAAGAATTTGTGAAAAAAAATGAAAGAAAATAGTGGTAAAAAGAATGGTATGGTCCTCCCAAGGTTTGAACCACGCCCTTGGGGTGGAGTGTTTAAAATCTTATCATCTGAGCCAAGTGCGTTGGCTGATAGAGAATGGAAAGAGTAGATAATATATGAAACTATCCTTTGAAAATGCTTCAAAAAATAAAACCAAAAGGTCTGGGGCGAAGGGGATTTGAACCCCATACCCTTTGCTCGCTACACACACAAAGCCAGCTGATCAACCACTGGGGCGCAATGCCAATTCAAATATATAGTGGCAAGTGTATAATATATACTATGTTTGGTTCAAAAAACCTGAAAATGGCGCCATGGCCATCTTCTTCCTTGGGCAACCATCAGACTTGCGTGAAGCAAGCTATCTCCCTCGTTTCTCAACCATTTTACAAGATGTAAACATGAAACTTATGCGTTTTTTAACAAGGAACATGATGGTTCTTTTCAATTTTGTTTAAATTAAGTGTAACAAAAGATATCACAGCATAACCAGATGAACCCTAAATAATTCAAGAACTAAATGAAATCTCATACATATGAGATAAATAGCAATTGATTGAGGCAAAATGATCTATGAACATCTAGAAACACAATGGTAACTTGAAAACATGTTTATGATGCATGATTCATTGAGTTCAATTTTGAGGAAACTAAACTTGCAAGTGAGAATCGAATTCTCTTGTAGAGGTGTTACAGAAGTTTTCTGATGATCTGGATAGCTTCCTTGACCCTCAAGGATGGTGTTCCAATGTTGAGATTGGATTGAAACCTTTTGAATCACTTGACACAACTCAATCGGCAACTTTGAGGAAAAGTTGAGCAAAAGGATGGTGACTTGAAGATTTTGATGTTACAGATTGAATGTAAGTGTTTAGATCACTCCTATATGTTGCATATGAGGTGTGTGAATCATTGGTTTGATTTGCATTGGTCTCCAACTCAAAACCCGATAGTGCTTTCTCAAGAAAATGGAGGTTTTGTGCTTAAGAAGGAAATGAGAGAAAGCAATGTTGTAAGCTGCTTTGGTGTACCCTGAATGATCAACAAGGAGCTTTATTTATAGGTGAGTGAGTTTGTCTTGGTGAAATAGTGTTGCAGTAATGGATAAGAGCTCACTAAATGCATTTTGGCAAGGTGTTCTTACTTCTCATGCAAGGCACAATAGCTCTCTAAGTAGCATAGCCAACTTTTGACCAATTTCACATTCCTCAGATGTTTTTATTGTTGTTTATGCATGAACCTTGATAGAGGAGAGTGGTTTTGTTGAAAGTGCACTATTGTACATAAATGCATCCTTTGAATTCAACATAATGTGACAAAACTCATAAATTCCAAGTGTGATTCGTTTTGACTCAATGCTTGGTATTTGCAGGTTTGTTATGACTCACTCTGATCACATTGAGTTGGTTTGTCATAGCGATCATTGTATTTGACTCAAATGGCTTGCAAGAAAACTTCCAAACTATCATGAAGACAGTTGCATCAATGCCTCTTGTGGCAACCATAACTCTTGGCTCAAGTTAAGTTGTTTCATGCCAATGATCTCTTTCGATTGTTGGCAACATGTATGACAACTTTGATGTTTACGTTTGAGATTGATTCTTCTTGTAACTAGGTGTACACATCTCCCAAGTTTTGGTGTTTTACTAAAAATCTGTCTTGGACATAATTTTTTCTAAGTGTTGGAAAAAGTGGTCATTTTCACTTTTTGTGATTTTGATCAATCCATAACTCAAAATCCATGAGGATTTGGAATCTTTTGTAGTTGACATATTTGAAGTATGTCATGTGAACTTTCATTTGAGCTTTGGATGGGAGAAAAAGGCCTTGTGGTTTAGGAGTTATGACCTTGCAAAGTTGGTACAAAATCACTTTTGTTCCATAACTTAGAAAAATTTTGGTTTCTCATGGTTGCCCCTTTTGCAAGAAACCTCACTTTTCTTGATTTTTCTTAATGAATGATGATCAATACCATACATTAACATTGTTTTTTGACTTAGGGGAACCATATTTGTGAAAAATTCCAAAAAGTCAAACTTGATTTTAGGCACAGTTGACTTTTTGTCAAATGAAATCCAAACTGTGTGATCCTTTATGCAATCAAGTTCTTGGCCCAATTTAAACCTAATGGATGGATTCCATATGTGTTTTAGGGTGTCTTGAATCATGTCCCAAGGTTTGGGAGCATGTCTTGATCAAAAGTCAAAGGCACAGTTGACTTTTTCTTCAAAACCCTAATTGTGGTCCAGATGAGATTGAAACTTGTGAATCAAGCTTCTTGGATCAATCCATTGTTGTAAATGGATCAATTTAGTTTATTTGAGGCCCTCAAATCATGTCTTGAGGTTTTGGTTCATGTCTTGCCTCAAAAGTCATCTTAGGGGTGAATTAGGTCAAGAAACCCTAATTCCTGATTTTTATGAATGCATCCCTTGAGGTTATTTTGACTTGATGAGTCGATCCATGAGGTCCCTTTGAGCATCTTGGGTTATGCTTTGAAGCATTGGCTCATGCCCAAAACAAAATTTTCATCTAGAGGCATTGGTCGACCAAAACTCTAATTTGGTGACACTGGCGATCTCGAGGCTTGATCCACTTGGAGTGCTGCAACTTTGTGCTTGATTCTTGATGTGGGAGTCCCTTGATCTCTTATGGGTGTTTGAGAGGCTAGACAAGTTGAAGATCATGTTATTTCTTGATTAATCCTTTGTCTAAGTGCTCTGAGAGGGCTTAAAACCCTAATTCTTGATTGTGGTGAATGCTCAACCATCTTTGAGGAGATTGATAAGGCATGAAGGTACATCCATATTGTGGTGATGATTTGCACAATGATGGGAAATCTTGTGGTCAAAATTAGGGGTATGACAGATGCCCCTATTTAATCTTCTTGGACCCGAAAGTGTGAATGGCGAAGGTATTCGGACACTCAGGGTGCAAGAGGATTAAATATCGGAATACCCGAAATTTTGACGGTGGTTATGAATGGCAGTTTGCTCATCCATCTTCTTTTTCTAAGTAATGATACTTAGAAAAGGGTAAAACTTCCCCTCGATCCTGGTCTTCAGCCATGAAACTGGTCTTAGTTTTTGAAATAAACTTCCCCTCGATCTGGTCTTCAGCCACAGAACTGATCTCAGTTTTTGAAATAAACTTCCCCTTGATCCCGGTCTTCAGCCACGAAACTGGTCTCCATTTTTGAAATAAACTTCCCCTCGATCCTGGTCTTCAGCCACGGAACTGGTCTCAGTTTCTTTTGGAATAAACTTCCCCTCGATCCTGGTCTTCAGCCACGAAATTGGTCTCAGTTTTTGAAATAAACTTCCCCTCGATCCTGGTCTTCAGCCACGAAACTGGTCTCAGTTTTTTCTTGTTGAGTTTCTTCCTTGGAAAGGGATGCTATGTGTAGCAGACTTCCTCAAACTTCTAACCGAGTTATACTGGGGAGACGCCATTTAATGGAAAAATTTGATGTCAGACTTGCTGGGGAAACCCATTTGTCTGAGCTGTAGAGGCGTGCAAACTTCCCTGTTGGAGATGCCATTTGTTGACTCTACTGGGGAAAAACGAGTATCTTGAAAGACCGCTTTTTGCTTGGGTATACTACATCATACTTTTCTTCGAGATCTTTTCGGAGAAATGCCATGTGACGTGATCCAATTTTGAGGTGCTGATGACTTCATTAACATCGAATTTCTTGGGAGAAAAACCGATGTATTGCTGAGAGTCTTCGGTTGAGAGGTTTTCTCTGGGGATTTTCCTTAATCCGGGAAAGTGAGAAATATCATCTTCAACGGTGAAGAGTGATGTTCCAAAGGTGTCAGTCGAATGTCTTTTTGCCTTTCAGAGGTTCAAGTTATCAAAGTGGTCGAGGACCGTCTCCAATCCAGAAATAAACTGGGGGAGAGATTACTCAGACGATACATTTCCTGACGAGGAAAGAACTTAGACCGGGATTTGGTCCTATATGGTTTGGTTATCCTTGGAGTAGAATTCTAAGTTCTAAGTGTGGAACTTGACACTCACATCTTGTCTTAGAGGTATTTATCTTGTCATACGGGAGAATGATGGGTAAAGGACTATCTTGGAAGTCTGATGTGAATGTGGCATGCTAGAAGTGGATCAGTTTGGTGCCTGTGGAGCAAATAAGCTGAGGATTTCTGGAGCTAGCAAACTAAGGGGCTCTGTATGTCTCTTTGAGGAATGTGAAGCATTAAGATTCAATTGAGTTGTATCTCAGGGAACAAGGAGATCTATACATGAGAATTCAGGAAGGAACTCATGTGGTGTATAGATGGTTTATGGATGAGAGGGATCAATGGTGTTTTGGTCTCAGTCCAAGAGTTTATTGGTTGTGGTACAAGGATGCGTTCCTGGTACTCTAACTATATGATCATGAAGTTGTCATGGGATATCATGTAGTGATTTTGGGTGATTCTTGCCGAAGAAGCATCTGTTGAGAAAGATGGGGGGAGAACTTCTGTCTGCTACATGTACTAGTGTGGTACATGGATTGCTTGAGGGTCAAGAATTAGGTGAATGCGTTCAGCAGGTAGGTTGAACAGAGGGTGCACTCTTGAAGACATGAAGATGCGTCTTATGTTTTCCATTCATTCAGGGTGTTCTTCTTGCAAAGGAGCATTGGTTATCTACAACAGGGGGAGTTAGACTTCTGTTTTGGATATATGGCTGCAGTGGTGCAGTTTATTATCAAGATTATTTGTGGTTTCAAGTAGTTTGTGATATATTTCCTTAGGAAAGGATGATATGTCAGACGAGATGTCGTGACATTGCTGTACTGGTATAAGTTCTAGGTGGACTTATCAGGTTATTCTGATTTTGTCATTGGGTGTCAATGAATCGAATCAAAAGTGGTACAAGTATCTTGGGAGTCTCTGTTGTTGTCTAAAAGAAAGTTCAATAGTGATCAAGTCTGCTGATTCTGGATTAAGGGACTAATTTAGAATAAATAGAGGAAAGGTGTAATTGTGGTTCTGTCTGTGGGGACCATAAATCTGACAAAATTAGGTTAGGTATCAGGACACTGTTTAGAAGCGGTTTCAAGGACAAGTCAGAAAAAGTGGAATCCTTTGAAACTAACTTGACCAACAGTTATTGCACTCATTGACTAGTCTTTTGTTTCTTTCAAAAAGAGTGGCTTTACCCATGTAGCCTCTTCAATATTTAAGGAGGATCGAGCTAGAAACATCTTTTAAGATAAGAGCAAATGGGTTTTGTCCGGGTTTGGGTAAGCACAATCTGGGTATGGGTCTACTTGGGCCATTTTTGCCAACTTTTGGCTAAAAAGGGGGAGAATGGCTTCTTGCCTATTGTTGAGAGGTGTATGTGCATCTGTGCTACTGATCTGAAAAAAGATGTCTCAAATGTCTCAACATCTTGGGAATTATGTTTTGATCAGAGTTAAGAAGCAAGTATGTATTTGGTGTCACAAGGGAATGAAGAGGTTATCTTCTCCATCCTTCCACTGCATGCACCATCAAGCTGAAGAATATCTTAGCCAAAATTTATCCAAAGGGGGAGATTGAAAGCTCTAAATGGTTTGACAAAATTTTGGAAAAACATAATGTTGAAAGAGATGTTCCAACATGAAGATTTATGCCTCAGACCAGAGATGTCGAATGAAATGTCACGGCATGAAGATTCAACATCATGGCCATCACAACAGGTGTGTTTTTAAATCTTTTCCTAGATTCAAGGCGGGATTGGCAGTGGATCAAGGAAAGAAGTTTTGAAGCCCAACGGAAGCAGAAGACTATATAAGAAGACCAAGACCTAGGAATAAAAGAGAGAGAGAGAACGACATAGACTTAGGAATCCTATTTTGTAAAGTAGGGTTTAGGTTTTGAGAGTCGTAGGCTTTCTTGTAAGTCCCCCTCTATATCGATTTGATACAGTGTGGTAGACATAGGTATTTGTAAAGATTCAGAAACCCGTAGGTAATGAATCGTGTATTGTTCTTGGATAAAGATTTTAAGCAAATCCAAGTTAACTTGTTAGTCAAGGATGCTTGAGTGAACTTTGTATTGAAAGGGGTGTCTTTCAATAGGATGATGCAGTTATGGTGTAGTAACTGTTAGATAATCACAGGTTGTGATTTAGGGAGTGAGATGGGTTTCTCTTATCTAGGATGAAGTTCTTAGATAAAGTTTTCATTGGGTAGTGATAGGTAAACGTGGGTGTTTACTGTAAACCCGAGGTTGTTTACATAAAACTATACTACTGATAGTGGATTCTTCTTCCTGGATTGGTATCCCCCAGATGTAGGTGATTTGCACCGAACTGGGTCATCATATTCTGTGTTGTTTATCATTCTGCAATTTACAGTTCAGTTTTGATTAACATGTTGGAACAGATGTCGAAACATCTGTGTTTCTACAGTTACTGATATTCTGGATATCAGTTTGCTATTCGGTTCCTTGTTTAATAATTATGCAGAACAATGTCTTGACATGTGTTAGGACATCTGCTGTCTGCTATGCCAGAATTTCAGTGATGATAGCAAGGTAAAAATCAAAGGATTTGTTGACTCTGATTATACAGGTTGTATAGATTCCAAAAAATCTATGTCTGGATATGTGTTCACTATATTTGGCACAATAATCAGTTGGAAAGCAACACTTCAGAAGGTTGTTGTCTTATCAACCACTAAAGCATAATACATTTCCCTCACTGAGGTTATGAAATAAGCATTATGTCTTGAAGGTTTTGCTAAAGAGCTGAAACTTCAAGGTCAAACAATCACTATTAAATGTGATAATCAACGTGCAACACACCTATTGAAGAATTCAACCTATCATAAGCGAACCAAGCACATTGAAATGAAGTTGCATTTCGTCAGAGAGATAATCGAGCGTGGAGAAGTCCAAGTGCTGAAGGTTTCGACTAATGACAATGTTGCTGATATGATCACCAAGACATTTCCAAGTAGCAAGTTCTTTCACTGTATGCAGTTGATAAAGCTGCATAATGAAAGCTAGTTTGTTCCCTTGTTGGTGTAGAGTTTGTTCCAAGATGGAGATTTGTGGTATTTGGATCGAACTCTAGCCTCGACAGGGGTAGCTTCATGGTTCGACAGTAGTCGAAGATGTGCACGTTGTATTCGAAGTCTGTTCTAGCATGCAGGCGTCTAAGTTAGCTTGTTGTTTAAGTTAGCATGTTGAATTGGATCAGTCTGTTGGGCCAATTCTTTAGTATGTTAGTTGAAAGTTAGTGTTTAGTTTTCTTATAAATAGTATATTGATCATCACTTCTCAAAACACAATTCCTGATAATCCTGATTAAGGGAGAAAATGATGTGGTTGAGGTTCAACTGTAAACATTGTATTTAATGTGTAATTGAATCAAGAATTCAGGGTTTTATACCACTTTAAATTGTTCTTTTCTTCTCTATTCTTAATTTTTCTTATCTTTGTTGATTTCTTGTTGATAGAAAAACCGATCATACTCTGTTATTTCTGAGTTAATCTACGTTTTAATTTAGTAAGAGTCTATTTGGTAAAACTGTATTTTAACTTTTAGATTTTTAATTCATATAAATAAAAAATTTTGTTTTGGGATTGTTTTTTAACTTTTAATTTGTAGTTTTTATACTAATTTATGTGTTTTTCTCAAAAGTTATTTAAAATGATTTTTGAATTGGTACAATTTATTCTTATTATTTTAATTAAAATTTATTTTTAATTTGTTACAATTTATGAATAATTTAAAGTAAAATAATATTTTAATTGCGAGAATAGAAAAAGGTAAAATTTATATCTAAAAAAATTAATGGATTTCTAACTACAATTTTTCTCCATTCCTTTTTACAATTGTTTACATTACACCTTCTTCCATTCTTTTCTTATGTGATTCTGTTTTCATTTCCTATTGATGTTCACTCCTACTCTATCATTCTCTATTTTAAAAAAAATTAACTTTTTGATTTATTGAATAATTAATATATTTAATTTATATAATCTAAATACATTATATTATTTATCGAGTGAAATTAAAAGTTAAAATTTATTTATAAAAGAAAATGAAAAAAGTACAGTTATAGTTATTTTTACCAAGCAAATCTAATTATACTTTTGCTTAACAAAAAGAATTAAAAAAAGAATGCAAATGCAAGTGTGAATGTAAGAAACCATTTAAGGAAATGCGAAGGGTTTTAATAGAAACTTTCAATGGAGATTTGAGGATTGTTTATTGAGCAATAGTTGAGGAAGATCGATGTCAGTTTATATTTTATTTTAGTATCATGTCAGTTTTTTTATAATTTATAAAATGGTTACTAAGTTACGGGAGTACTACTCCCTCCATTTCATAATGAGTGATCCATTTAGAATAAAATGGTGTCTCAAAATATATGACCTATTTTAATATCTAATGCAACTTTTCCTATTTTACCCTCTAATTAATATTACTTTCATCATTCTCAATACATCATAAGGATAATTTAGTAAAAATACCACTCTCTCTCCTTTATTTATTCCTTTTTTTCTTAATCTGTGTGAAAAATCAACTGGGTTTCTCATTGTGGGACGAAGGGAGTATTAAAATAGAATATAGTTTTGTTGAGTGGCGCAAGCAAGACCTGGGACTGACGGGATTTGCAAGAAGGAAGCTGAAAAGACGATGGAAACACTACAGACCACACGTGACAACTGCAGGCGAGATTGAAACGACGAATGAACCCTGACTTTCATGAAAATGAAAATAAAATAACTAAAATAGTGCAGAGCACTCACGTACATCTGTCTCTCTGTTTTCTCAATAACAAATCTCTATAGTTGTTTTACTTTGAAAACTATTTTAAATAGAAAACTCCATACAGATATATAGTATTGAGAAAAAGATGTACTGAGTATTATTATTATGGCTTAATTGCAATTAGCATTGTAACATTTCAAAACAGATCTAGATTAACTATTAATTTATCATCAGAGTCATATTTTTATTAATTTATCTCTAGAAAGTTTTAATGTTTCTCTCTTTGTTGGACAATACATAACCTATAGAAGTAATATTCATTGCTCTCTTATCCTCCACTAGAATTGAATATGGACTCTAACATTGAAATAACACAATTTACTTTTTTCAGACTCAAAGGAGGTTTCAAGGGATCACAGGCTCACAAGGTAGGTTTTTTGGTCATATAGTTTTCACTCAATAATAAAAAATGTCTTAATCATATCCATGATTTCAAATAAACCAAGTTATAGCAAGAATGAAGCAAAATCTATGTAGTTAGTATGCATGTTCACTTTCATTATTTATGTTAAACATGAGGTTGCACACATTTTACATGGTTAGGCTTTGTATGATTTGTGAGTGGTACTTTCCGTAGGATACGTATTTTGAAAGATGTCAAAATTAGGATAGTGTCGCGTTAATGTATATTGGACGGTATCATATGACTTTAGATTTGAATCTTAGCCTTAGAAAGCATTAAAATAGTTTGGAAAATGATCATACATCATACATGCATTGAAAACAAGATTTTGTGAAAAATGCATTGAAAAACAAGTTTTTAAGATGACATTACAAGATAGGCCGACACACGCGTGTAGGTTGACCTATAGAAGTTTTTGCTTCAGTATAGGTCGACACACAAACTGCTCAGGTCGACCTCCACGCATCAATAATAAAGGTTGTAGCCACTATCCATAGGATGACCAACTTAGGCCGACACAAACCTCTACAGGCCGACTTAAGACCTTCACAGGTCGACCTAATTGCCTTGGTAGGTCGACCTATTGCTTTCATAGGTCGACACACACGATGCCCTTTTTCAAAAAGTTTTATTTTTCCTCCATCCATTTACATTCCTTTTACTTCATATCTCTCATACATATATATACTCATACATGCATCATTTTCTAGTAAGGTTCTAGTGTAAAACTTATACAAAACCAGAATTTCAAAGATACTCATCATCTTCAACCTCTCTTCTATGCATACACACAATCAAACTACACATAATCATTTTTTGATTGGATGACCATCTATAATAGGGTTGATAACGTCGAATTAGGTTGGTCTACTGAGAATATTGGGTTGAGTTCTTTGAGTGTTTAAAATAAGAAAACCAAGCTAGATTTTTCCTTCAAGATCATTTTGAATGTTTTAGACAAAATTACGCAAATACGGATCCGATCGAGTGAAGGCCTTGGGACAAGGTGGTTTCCTTACAAAGGAGTAGCGTGAGACGATGGATCGTGTTCGTAAATCTTGGGTTCAACAAGTGCGTGCTTGGGATTAATCCGACTGAGCGAAAACCTTGAGACGAGAGGTTTTCCAAGGTAGTATCAAGAATTGGTGGATTGAAGCAACATTGTTGGTGACTTGATCAAACTTTGATCAAGGGTTTTAGAGGTGATAGAATCAACAACAAACCATAGGGTTTGTACGGTTAGAGTTCTTCATCTCTTGTATATACATTGTTTGCAAAGTAAGGTTAATTGCAAGTATCTCAATTCGATTTCGAATTGAGGGCAGATGTACCCATAGCGAGGCCGATTGAGGAACTGCCTAAACAAATTCTTCTCTCTCTCTCTCTATATATATATATATATATATATATTGTAATACCCCGTATTATCTAAATGCTTAATTGAATATCAGATGAGATCAGGTGAGTATCTATGTGCTCTATTTTGGTAAATTGGATTCATGGAATATTCTAAGTATTTTAAGTATTATTATTTGGGATCAATAGAGCAACTGACGAACTCTAAAGAGATCAATTATTTTATTAAAGAAACGGATTTATATTTATTAATCCGAGAAAGTAATTTTATGGTAATTCTAATAATTGATCAATTGGGTTGAGACGACGAATATCAATTGGAGATATTTTACCCTGTTGGATTTATATTATATATTAATGATTATGTATATATATATATATATATATAAGAAAAGGAGAAAGAAAGAAATAGAAAGGAAGAAGGAAGAAGAGAAAGAAGAAGAACTTGGGAAGAAGAAGTTCATGGGCCATCTTTTCATCATCTTCTCCAAACTCCTCTTCGATTACTAGGTGGGTTCTAGTTAAACACTTTAAGTCTAGAAATATAAGAATTGAACTTAGGTTAGATTGAGAGAAAATGAATTCTAACGGATGAAATTCGATATAAATTGTGTAGCATGCTTGTTAATTATGTGGGAACATATTTGGATTGATATATTGTGATTTGGAAGTGTTTAGATGAGATTTGGAGAGGTTTTGGGGTGAAATTCGTAACAAAGTTGATGCAGGAAAAATTCTGGGTTTCGCTGCCCATACGCGTATGGGACAGGGCAATACGCGTATGGGGTAGGGCAATACGCGTATTGGTTAGGGCAATACGCGTATGGAATGGAAGGAAAATAGGAAATACGCGTATGGGGCTGGGCAATACGCGTATGGCTCAGGGCAATACGTGTATGGCCAGCAAGGGTGCAGTATATTGTCTTTTCGCGATTACTTTTCTTGTTAAGTCCGTAACTTTTGATCCGTTTATCCGTTTTGAACGTTCTTTATATCGTTGGAAAGCTAATGAAATGTTCTTTCTTATTATAATGGTTTTAAGATCGTTGGTCGATTTAATTATGTCGGGATTTTGGGAATAGTGTCGTTTTGTCGACTTTTATCGTTTAATGGTGAGTAATTGTTGTTGAATTATGTGTTTCCATTATGCGATTGATGATTATTTTGCCTATGCTCTTATTGTTAAACATGGTTGTATATATATATATGCATGTTAAAATATGAATTAGGAAGAGTGAGGAAACTTTACCCCAAAACAAATGGTAGAGTAAGATTGTTATGATTCTAGGTTGTGAATAAAATTGTGAAACACTAGTATGGAACATGTGTGTGAACCTTTGTGTTCTTTGAGAAAGGCGTTTGTGGCCTTAAGGCATTATGGCCTTGTGATTGTCGAATACATTCATGTTTGTGTGTGATCACCTAATCGTAACCGGTTATTTTTGATAGTGCGTTTCATGGGTCTCGAGCTCCTCTGAAATATGTGCACCACTACTTGGTAGGTTTGATTCCCTACGTGTAGTACGATTGGAGCCTATGCGTTGGGTAGAGACTTGTGATGGTTAACAGGCCATGAGAAGTGATGGTTCACGGTTGACAGGCCGATGATCCCGAATCCAATTCGTATGCCAAGTAGTTTGCAAGGATCCATGACCCGGGTCGACTTCTAGACGTAGAAGAGGACGGGAATAGGGGATGCCTTGGCATGTTTACCGATTAGTGATATTGTGAGTTGATGAACTCATGACATGTTTCCATATAGTGTGAGATTGTGAGATTCTTGAGTTAACAGGCTGAGGACGTACTTTGGCACTAGTGTGAGTTAACAGGCTCACGAGTGTGAATCCATATATGGCGTGTGTGTACTCAAAGTCACCTCCCCTCCCCTTGACTTGAGTTAGGATTGATAGAACCTTGTACAGCCGAGAGAATCTATAGGATAGGGAACTCACTGAGATTTAATGTATCTCACCCCACTATAGTTGCTTTATTTCAGGTGCAGGTTTGGTTACAAGTGGGGCGATGCTCGAATGTTTCAAGAGAAGCTTAGTTAAGCTTATTCCGCTGTGTATTCTTTTGTTGTATACAATTGAGGATATTGTATATTATTCTTAGTTTTTATTATTTTGGCTAGTTTCCATGACTTGTGCCATGTAGTGTATTTACATTTTAGAAATGGACAAGTATGTGAACTATGCCATTAGGCACTTTTGATGTGTCAGTACCAAATAAAGTGCTGGTATTGTATTATTCTAGATATATATTATACAGGGCATTACAGTTGGTATCAGAGTTGGTCGTATTCTCGACCTAGCCTTGAAACATCATAAGTAAATTTATTCCTGCCTCTTAAGTGTGTCTTGCCATTATGAAACTTAATATCATACTACGTAGTGTTGGGCCTGATCAACCTAATGCTATGTATGTGATAGATAGAATCATGGTTGAGCGACCACGAGGACTCCGAAGTGTTGTCGGAACTTGTGTTGAGAGGGAAGGCTCAAGCCAAGAATTTCTAGTGAAGAGTTTTGGTCAGCTCAGTGAGTTTTTAAGAGACGTTGTGCTTGTGAAGCGTGGAAAAGAAAGAGCGGTGAGTTGTTAAGCAATCCTTTGGAATTGATGAAGTCCAAAAGTTAAGGATCTCTATTGGACAATTGGATAAGGATTTCAAGTAATCTCATTCTGTGGAAAAGGATATTTGTGTTGTGGAATGGTTGACGTAAGGTCCGGGAGTGAGATAAGTATTGGTGTTTCAGTTTCTAAGATTGTTATGGCATCTTGGGTGGATGGGAGTACCTCGAAGAGTGTGTTCAGAGTAATCTCTTCCGACTGGTTAAAAGTTGAGAGTTAAGGAAGTTCGGCTTTCATGGGAATCTAAGGTAGTAGAGAAGTGTGAGAAGGGACACTAAGATGTGTTTACATGATTCAAGTGTAATAAGTATGTGTCGGACGAAGGGTAAGAGATAAATTGTGTGACTTCAGATATGAAGAGGGATTAAGTTCGAGGTATTAAATCAAGATTTCTGTATTCAGTAAGAGACCAATTTGGAATTGTTAAAGTTACCCAAGGAATAGTATAAGGTATTTTGTTGAAGAAAGAATGAGCTTCATTAAGTAACAGAAAGTGTAGTGGTACGAACCGGAACAAGTTGTATTAAGAAACAGAGTAAGAACCTTGGACTTAGGGAAATGTAAGTATGGTGGTTTTATATTTGGATCTAAGAGGATTACAATGGAGGGCGAAAGTAAGTGCGATGTAGAAAATGGTATTAACGGTATGTTAAGAGGAAGTGGCAATGGAATGTATTTTTGGACGAGTGTGCAATGGAGTTTTAAGGTGTTGATGAACCTGTAATTAAGGAAGTGTAATCAAAGATGATTCACTCACGCGAACCCTAGTATTATGAGTTGAACTGAAGAAGTTACACTTTGGTATTGACAGCAAGCGTAGTAGCAGCACCGTGGTCACAAGTGTACGTGAGGGATTCTTATTCTAGAGACAAGTGTGAAGGGACGTATTTTGTGGAACAGTGAGTACTGTATTTGCAGAGGCAAGATTGTGGTAAATCAACGAACATCAAACAAGGACTTAGTACAGAATTAGTGTAAATCATGGAACGGTTTATACCCGAAGAGTTTTGTAAATCGTTGATGAGAATTGTGGGTTGCGAGGATTTATTAGGTAATTTGGTGTACAATGAATGGTAGAGAGAGGATAAGGTTATATGATTGGTATGGGATGCCCATCGTTGCATGGTACCGTGTAATAGTTGCATGTTTGGTTCTGCTTATGGGCAACTCAAGGAT
The DNA here is from genome assembly GCA_022829125.1 of Lathyrus tuberosus. Lineage (NCBI taxonomy): Eukaryota > Viridiplantae > Streptophyta > Magnoliopsida > Fabales > Fabaceae > Lathyrus > Lathyrus tuberosus. Next base: position 304,043 of record JALAZF010000019.1, read on the forward strand.
GAGTGTGGATAAAACCCTAAGGTGTCGTCATTATTGGCTTTCCGATAGTGTAGTTGTTTGAGCAGAAATAATGAACTATTCCGCTAAAGTTTGTAGTGTGGCCGCCTCAGAATTTGGAAGTTTGCATGCACTTGGTTGGAGTGTGTTGTCTGCATGCTTTGACCTTGTCGGTTTTACCTGAGTGGGTACAAATTAAGAAGCCACGAGTTGTGAACGATATTTCAAGTAGGATGAATCGGATTAATGGTTTGAGTAAGAATGGCTTTGAATTAAGAAGAAACTAGTTTTGTTTCTGCAGCAGTGTTACCCGACTAATGCAAGATGGATTGCGTTTTGGAATCATAACTTTTGGAAAGGTGTGCCTAGTTGGCTGTCTGTTTAGATGACAAGGGAATTGTCTTCGAGGAAGTAATCTTGTAAACAATGTTGAGTATGAGAAGGTCTTGGGTGTCTTGCCGTTGTGAGCCTTAGGGACGAAGTTAAAGAATACCCACGAAGTATTGGTCTTGTAAGGAATATTTCGGTGTGTAATCATGGTATTAGTAAGGTATGAACGGTTGGTCAGAATTAGTAAGTGCTATCAGCCGTGGGTTCACGATATTGGATTTAGACTCCGTGAGAGTGGTACTAGTTGTGTGCAGTTGTGTTTTACCAAGAGAGTGAAATTTGGAAGTTATCTTTCCAAGTACGAGTGAGAATTTGATGTTCCGAAGTTAAGCATGTAACTTGGAATCGTTTAGGGAGCATAATAATTGAGAAAAGCAGATTCAACTGAGAGGCGTGGTATGGACATCGGAAGTGGGTATGTATGTGGATTGTGGTATGTGAGTGGGTGAGTAATATGGAAACTCACAATCGTGCTTTGGATGAGTTAAGTTTTGATAAGTGGTGACTTGCATATGTTTGAAGCTTCGTGATGGTGCTATGTAATATTAGTCGAGAACTCGTACCAACAACAAACCTTGAGCAAGTCGGAGACCTGTAAGAAGACTTAATGGGGAATGTGGTGGCTAGAAACGAAAGTTGTTAATCTACTTTGGATGAATTATTCCAAGTTTGGAATGGATTGGGAGTTGTGTACGTTATGGTTGTAGCAGTGTAACTCCTGTGTCTTTATCGTCTGGAGGGTGTTGGACAGATGTTATAATATTGTGTGTTGGCAAAGAAATTGTTCTACCATAGGACGCCAGTAAGTTCTTGTATCATTGGTTAGTAAGGACCCCAATGGATGAGTGTGTTCTCCATGGACCGTTAGCTGCTTGGTACTGCTTAAGAATTCGTGGTGTTCCACTGCTAGAATTGGAGTTGCGTAGTGGAAGGTGATAAATAAAAGGGACTCAGTCGGATTAATAAGAATCAGAGGAGAAATTGATTGTAAGATTGGAAATATTGGATTTAGTGAGTACAACGTACAGCATCAGGCCAGATGGAAATGGTAAAGAAGTCGTTGACTAATTATGAAGTGGTTTTGGATGTTGAAAGATTTATGAAAGGATAAGTCGTCAGAAATTTCATGGGAATAAGGAATCACTGAATTACCTCACGAGGATGGGATGAGTGTTTGTTATCCTAAACCAATATAAGGTGTTACCGTTTTGTTTTGTGACTCGGTAAAGGGATGTAGAAGGGTGCATTCTTTCTGAAGTAAGATGCGACTAAGTGTTTTGTAAGGAACAACAGATGAACTATGGGAAAGAGCTAAGTTCAAGGTTAACCCGATGTTGGAATAAGAGTATGACTAAGGAACCGAAGTTGGTAATTAGTAAAAATAAGGATTTTGGTCTGTGAAGTTAAGATGGAATTGGAATACGCCAGGACGTTGAACGGAAGTAGAGCTAAGTGTGGGTCTAAGACCAGGATACAAGTTGGGGTTATTGCCAAGTAGAGGAAATTCGGGGGCGAATTTCAATTTAAGGGGGGGAGAGTGTAATACCCCGTATTATCTAAATGCTCAATTGGATATCAGATGAGATCAGGTGAGTATCTATGTGCTCTATTTTGGTAAATTGGATTCATGGAATATTCTAAGTATTTTAAATATTATTATTTGGGATCAATAGAGCAACTGGTGAACTCTAAAGAGATCAATTATTTTATTAAAGAGACGGATTTATATTTATTAATCCGAGAAAGTAATTTTATGGTAATTCTAATAATTGATCAATTGGGTTGAGACGACGAATATCAATTGGAGATATTTTACCCTGTTGGATTTATATTATATATTAATGATTATGTATATATATATATATATATATATATATATATATATATATATATATATATATATATATATATATAAGAAAAGGAGAAAGAAAGAAATAGAAAGGAAGAAGGAAGAAGAGAAAGAAGAAGAACTTGGGAAGAAGAAGTTCATGGGCCATCTTTTCATCATCTTCTCCAAACTCCTCTTTGATTACCAGGTGGGTTCTAGTTAGACACTTTAAGTCTAGAAATATAAGAATTGAACTTAGGTTAGATTGAGAGAAAATGAATTCTAACGGATGAAATTCGATATAAATTATGTAGCATGCTTGTTAATTATGTGGGAACATATTTGGGTTGATATATTGTGATTTGGAAGTGTTTAGATGAGATTTGGAGAGGTTTTGGGGTGAAATTCGTAACAAAGTTGATGCAGGAAAAATTATGGGTTTCGCTGCCCATACGCGTATGGGACAGGGCAATACGTGTATGGGGTAGGGCAATACGCGTATTGGTTAGGGCAATACGCGTATGGAAAGGAAGGAAAATAGGCAATACGCGTATGGGGCTGGGAAATACGCGTATGGCTCAGGGCAATACGCGTATGGCCAGCAAGGGTGCAGAATGTTGTCTTTTCGCGATTACTTTTCTTGTTAAGTCCGTAACTTTTGATCCGTTTATCCATTTTGAACGTTCTTTATATCGTTGGAAAGCAAATGAAATGTTATTTCTTATTATAATGGTTTTAAGATCATTGGTCGATTTAATTATGTTGGGATTTTGGGAATAGTGTCGTTTTGTCGACTTTTATCGTTTAATGGTGAGTAATTGTTGTTGAATTATGTGTTTCCATTATGCGATTGATGATTATTTTGCCTATGCTCTTATTGTTAAACATGGTTGTATATATATGCATGTTAAAATATGAATTAGGAAGAGTGAGGAAACTTTACCCCAAAACAAATGGTAGAGTAAGATTGTTATGATTCTAGGTTGTGAATAGAATTGTGAAACACTAGTATGGAACATGTGTGTGAACCTTTGTGTTCTTTGAGAAAGGCGTTTGTGGCCTTAAGGCATTATGGCCTTGTGATTGTCGAATACATTCACGTTTGTGTGTGATCACGTAATCGTAACCGATTATTTTTTATAGTGCGTTTCATGGGTCTCGAGCTCCTCTGAAACATGTGCACCACTACTTGGTAGGTTTGATTCCCTACGTGTAGTACGATTGGAGCCTATGCGTTGGGTAGAGACTTGTGATGGTTAATAGGCCATGAGAAGTGACGGTTCACGGTTGACAGGCCGATGATCCCGAATCTAATTCGTATGCCAAGTAGTTTGCAAGGATCCATGACCCGGGTCGACTTCTAGACGTAGAAGAGGACGTGAATGGGGGATGCCTTGGCATGGTTACCGATTAGTGATATTGTGAGTTGATGAACTCATGACATGTTTCCATATAGTGTGAGATTGTGAGATTCTTGAGTTAACAGGCTCAGGACGTACTTTGACACTAGTGTGAGTTAACAGGCTCACGAGTGTGAATCCATATATGGCGTGTGTGTACTCAAAGTCACTTCCCCTCTCCTTGACTTGAGTTAGGATTGATAGAACCTTGTACAGCCGAGAGAATCTATAGGATAGGGAACTCACTGAGATTTGATGTATCTCACCCCACTATAGTTGCTTTATTTCAGGTGCAGGTTTGGTTATAAGTGGGACGATGCTCGGATGTTTCAAGAGAAGCTTAGTTAAGCTTATTCCGCTGTGTATTCTTTTGTTGTATACAATTGAGGATATTGTATATTATTCTTAGTTTTTATTATTTTGGCTAGTTTCCATGACTTGTGCCATGTAGTGTATTTACATTTTAGAAATGGACAAGTATGTGAACTATGCCATTAGGCACTTTTGATGTGTCAGTACCAAATAAAGTGCTGGTATTGTATTATTCTAGATATATATTATACAGGGCATTACATATATTATTTGCAAATTACCAAATTCGTTGTTGTTTTGATCAATTCATTTGGAAATCAAATTTTGATTACGTTTTGAATTAAGGTTTGTTGATATAGTCATAATCATTTTGATTGTGATTGACTTTAACATCAACAAAATAAATTAAATTTCCAAACGTTATCGATTGCACACAAAGTGTTCGATAAACTGCCTTTAGTGCTTTTAATTGGTTTTTGATAATTGGAAATAAGCTCTACGTGTAGCTTATCATTTCATTGTTTGTGATTAATCGTTGTAGAATAATTTATGTTCATTATCATTCAATTGTGTAACTTTACGCATATTCGAGCTTTTCGATAGTAGGCTTGGTTAGACGATTCAATTCGGGTTGTTTCCGCTGAACCATAAAACTTTTGAAAACCATTTTTGCTAAAAGTTTATATTTTAAGTTTGTGATCTATTCACCTCCCTCAAGATCGAAGTCTATCGTCTAACAAGTGGTATCACGAGCTCTCGTTAATTCCGTGCTTAAGATTTACTTTTTAGAAGAACGACTATCGAACCTAAGGGAGCATATAATAGAGCACCAATTTTCACCAGTAAATATTATGGCTATTGTAAAGCTTGTATGCATATTCATATCAACTCTGTCGACAAAGGTATATGGGACGCCATCAAAAATGGTCCGAATGAAATAACCGTGACCAATGATGAAGGTGTTATATTACCTAAACTGGAAGCACAATGGAATGCTAATGATTGGAAATTATGGTCACATGATTGGAAGGCAAAAAATATTCTCACATCCGCTTTAGGTGTTAATGAGTATTATCGTGTTTCTCATTGTGAGAGCGTCTAGGCTATGTGGAACGCATTAGAGGTTTCCCATAAGGGTACTAATAATGTCAAACAAGCTAGGTTCAACACATTAAATCGAGAGTTATAACTATTTTGTAGTGAGCATGGTGAAACCATTGCGGACATGCAAAAATGGTTCACACATCTTATCAATCGATTAAATGCGCTAGGTAAGCCTATTTCCAATGAGATTTCTACTAAAAAAGTTTTAAGATGTTTGAGTAGGGAATGGAAACCCAAGGTAACCGCTATCAAAGAGGCAAGTGATCTTAAAGTGCTTGATCTCACGGCTTTGTTCGGAAAATTAGAAGAGCATGATCAATAACTTACTTGCTTAGCAAAATATGAAAAAAAGTGTGAAAAGAAGGTGAAGAAGGAGAAAGACAAAGTCAAGGAAGAATGGAAGAAGTCCATGGCTCTAAAGATTTCCAGCTCAAAATCCTCATATATTTAGCAAAATGATAGTGAAAGTGAAGATGACAAGAATTCCTATGATAAGGATATGGGGTTGTTTGTAAAAAGATACCAAAGATATATAAGCAAGAATGGAGTTAGACACTCCGAAAAGAACACAACCAAATTTAGAAGGTTAATAAACTCCTCAAAAGATGATGAGGATAGCAAGAGTAAGTTTAGAAAATCTTGTTATCATTGTGGTGAAGTCCTTCATTATAGACCAAAATGTCCTATGAGGAAGAAAGACAAAGAAAAGAGTCATCACAAGAAATCTAGCAAGTCTAGAAGAGCTTATGTCGCTTGGGAGAGTGCAAGTGATTCCTCAAGTGATGAAATCACAATTTCAAGTGTTGAATCTGCTCAAATTTGCCTTATGGGAAATAAAAAGGAAAATAAAAATGTAAGTCTCTCTAAACTTGAATCTATTAATGATTTATCCTATGCCCAAATACAAAAAGCCTTTGAAAATCTTCATAGAGAGGCCTTAAGAGCTTTTAACAAGTTAGCTTCACATGAAAAAAGTCATTTCAAATTTGAAAGCTAAAGTGTTACAATCCGAAAGGAAGTTTGAAGCTATTAAGAAATATATGATAGCTTTTCAAAGTGACAAGAATGAGGATATAAAACCTCCTAGGTTTGGTTATGAGCATTGTCATAATAGACAAGAGGAGATAAAAACTCTTCAAGTTTAATTTGATAATGCCTTACAACCTAATATTGCATTTGCCATTGATCCTTCAAAGTTAGGAAAATAATTGAATCATGTGAATAAAAAGCATAGATATGTTCATAAGGACTCAAATAGCAAGAGCACGTCTCATAAAAACAGATATTGTCATTATTGTTGCAAGAAAGGCCATACTATTGAAAGGTGCAAATTTAGGAAACTTTTGGTTCACAAAGGAGCTACTCAATGGTTACCCAAATGTAACTTTGATTTCACTCACTCTCAAGGACCCAATGAAAATTGGGTACCTATTTCCTTTGTTTGATTCCACAGGTTGAATGTTTTGACTCTACCGAAAAGATGTGATATCTTGATAGTAGATGTTCAAGGCACATGAAGGGTGACATATCTCTCTTCATTGACTTTGTGACAAAGAAAAAGGGGTTTGTCACTTATGGAGACAATAAAAAAGGAGCTATACTTGGAAAAGGTAGTGTAGGTAATCCCTCATCTACCATTATCTATAATGTTATGCTAGTCGATGGTCTTAAACATAACCTTTTAAGCATTATTCAACTTTGTGAAAAGGGTTTTAAAGTTACTTTTACAAATACTTGTTGCTTATTTGTGCATGATGAAAAGAAGGAATGTATGTTTAAAGGCTTGAGGGTTAACAATACTTATATGCTTAATTTAGATGAGTTATCCTTGGTTGGAACTAAGTGTCTAGCTACTATGAGTGAAAACTTTTGGTTATGGCATAGATGCCTAACTCACATCAACTTTGACTTACTAAACAAAGTAACCTCAAAAGATTCAGTAATTGGTCTACCAAAAATGAAGTTCACTAAAGACCATCTATGCGAAGCGTGTCAAATGGGGAAGCAAACAAGAATCTCTTTTAAATCAAAAAAATTTGTTTCTACCTCGAGACCTCTTGAGTTTCTCCATATGGACCTCTTTGGTCCCTCAAGGTGTCATACCCCAAATTTTGACCACAAGATTTCCCGTCATTTGTGAAGATCATTTCCACAATATGGATGTACCATCATACCTCATCAATCTCCTCAAGGATTATTGAGCATTCACTACAATCAAGAATTAGGGTTTTGAGCCCTCCCAGAGCACTTAGACAAAGGATCAATCAAGAAATGACATTATCCTTAACTTGTCTAGCCTCTCAAACACCCATAAAGGATCAAGAGGTCTCCCACATCAAGAATTAAGCACAAGGTTGCAACATTCCAAGTAGATCAAGCCCCAAGATCGCCAGTGTCACCAAATTAGGGTTCTGGGCATGAGCCAATACTTCAAAACATGATCCAACATGCTCCAAGGGACCTTATGGATCCAATCATCAAGTCAAATTGGCATCAGGGGAGGCATTCATCAAAAATCAGGAATTAGGGTTTCTTGACCTAATTCACCCCTAAGTTGACTTTTGAGGCAAGACATGAGCCAAGACCTCAAGACATGATTTCAGGGCCTCAAATACACCATATTGTTAAATTTACAACAATGAATTAGTCCAAGAAGCTTGGTTCACAAGTTTCAATTTCATCTGGACCACAATTAGGGTTTTGAAGAAAAAATCAACTGTATCTTTGACTTTGGACCAAGACATGCTCCCAAACCTTGGGACATGAATCAAGACACCCTAAAACACCTATGGAATCCATCCATTAGGTTTGAATTAGGTCAAGAACTTGATTGCAAAGTGGATCACACAGTTTGGAATTCATCTGACAAAAACTCAACTGCGCCCAAAATCAAGTTTGACTTTTTGGATTTTTTCACAAATGTGGCTCCTCTAAGTCAAAAACAATGTTAGTGTATGGTTTTGATCATCATTCATCAAGAAAAATCAAGAAAAGTGAGGCTTCTTGCGAAAGGGACAACCATAGAAAACCTAAAATTTTCTAAGTTATGGAACAAAATGGATTTGGTTCATAACTCCCAAACCCTAAGGACTTTTTCTTCCATTCAAAGCTCAAATGAAAGTTCACATGACATACTTCAAAAGTGTCAACTACATCAGATTCCAAATCGTCATGGATTTTGAGTTGTGGATTGATCAAAATCACAAAAAGTGAAAATGACCACTTTTTCCAACACTTAGTGAAAATTTTCAAAGTCAGAATTTGTTTCATTTTTTACCAACTTTGAGGTCATTTTTCATCATGATCCAAGCCGAACCAGGTCCATTTGAAGACATCAAAGTTAAAGTATGTCATGAGAGCTTTCCAAAGAATACAAGAACTCTCATTGATTCAACTTAAGCAAGGAGTTATGAACCTCACAACATGCCTTGCTCAAACTGATTTCCAAGACAGATTTTGTGCATTACTTGTGGCACACGATTCTTGAGTCCAATTTTGGTGACTATGCAAGACTGATCCTCATCCAAATTCAACAAGAATCTTAGTCAATCATGAAAAACCTGCAAGCTTGGGCCCTAAGGCAAGAATCCAATCCCTTTGGCATGTGATCATCAAGTTTCAAATCCAAAACTCCAAGTTTATCATTTCGCATTGATTGTTAGAACAAGAATTGATTTTACATTTCTAATAGTTTTGATGATAACAAACATTATATTATTTAGAACTTGATGCTCCTTAATTCATTTTGTTTAATATGTAGGGAAGTTCTAATTAAAGATGTTCTGATATATAAGTATCACAAGATCTCATCCAAGCGAAGTTCTAATCAAGCGAAGTTCACAAGATCTAAGCAAAACGAAGTTCTAATCAAGCGAAGTTCACAAGATCTAAGCAAAGCGAAGTTCTAATCAAGCGAAGTTCACAAGATCTAAGAAAAACGAAGCTCTAATCAAGCGAAGCTCTGATATGGAAAAATCACAGATCCAAACTAGCTAAGTTCTGATGAAGGATGTCTCACGCTTCAGCACCAAAGCTGTATCAAGCCAGAAACTCTGATATTGCATCTAATCAACGGGGACTCTAATACGCTATCCTCCTATTTATGAGTATCACAAACCAACGGATTAAATCAGACAAGATCTATATTTTTGGAAAGAAGCATTAAAATGCATTATTATCCTCTCCAAAAATAACTCACTCGTCTCCAACAGATCAAATCTTCTCGTCTATTTAAAGGAATCCCTGCAGATGACCAAGATACTTTTTTGTGCACATACTTTTCACAATTCTCAAATCTCATCTGCTTTTATATTTTGATAAAACATTGTGTAAAAATCACGGTTGTGATAAAGCTTACTAGTAGCACTTGTTTTTTATTTGATATTCCTTGAGAAAACCAAGTTGTGGTTAAAACTCAAGAAGAGTGACGGTTGTTACTGAAATTGTGTAATCTTAAACTGATTAGTGGATTAAGTCCTCAAGAAAGAGGCGAAATCACCTTGGCGGGTGGACTGGAGTAGATTGAGTTCAATCGAACCAGGATAACCAACGTGTCCTTTGCCTTAAATTTTTAAAAACTCCAATTCAACCCCCCTTCTTGTGTTTTTTCGTTTCTTCATTGATGTGGTGCATAGAGCTATCATGAACCAAGCCATATCAGCCAAATTGAGTCAAGATTGACTCAAAACTCAGAAGACCTAGAGCTACAAAGACCAGCTCTAGTCAATGGCCAAGTGAAGACTTGGTACCTTGGCATTTAAGGAAGTGATACATGGGCATATCCATTGGATAATAGAGTGATCCCTCATCCAACACTATTCCTTCAAAAACAAAACTCCTCTACTATAAATAGAGGTTATTTATGATGTTTCAAACCACACCAAAACAATACCAAAGCCTTGTTTTCTTACTCTCCCTTTCTTACTTCAATTTCAAGTCACATTGGAGCAATTTGGGAATTCTTGAAACCAGAGCAAAAACCACTCAAATAACCATCCAAACACATCATAAATCATCCATTGGAGGTGTTCAAACCTTCATCCACATTGTACAACCTCAAAATCAAAAAGTCAACCTCCAAAACCTCAAATTTTGACTTTTCTGCATTTTACAAGCAATGTATTGATTCAGTCACTTTCAAAACCAAACAAAACTTCAAACACACTCCAAATATCATCCTCAAACTGTCCCAACAGGTTTCCCTTAACTGTAACACCATTTGAGTGAGTTACCATTTTGGTCACTTTTGCAAGAAAGAGCCAATTCTTGTTCCCGAGGTTTCCAGCTGGTTTTGATCATCCTAAAATATTATGAGGGATCAATCAAGAATGTCTAAAGAATTGGATTACTTCTGGCACAAGCATCTTGACAGTTAGCACAAGGAGCTTCAAGAGGTAAGTGCATCACAACTTGAACTCTTAAAATATGCATTGCTTTGATATCCATTGATCATGAACATGTCATATATATCATATGTGTTGTGTTTGAACCAATTTACCATGCCATTGTTGCTTGTATGATAAGATAGCATATAACTTGCAAATCTTGGCCTATTTTGAAACCACTATCGGGTTTTAAAATAGAAGCATCTTTAGAAAATTCTAAAAGCACCATTGGATTCCTCATGAAATTCTAGGCAGGATCCATCTAAATTTCATCCAATTCCATGGAGAATTGAGGAAGTTATGGCCTTCTTGCAAATCCACCAAAACTTGGTTTTTTCCTTGGCCAGACCTAGAATTCAGGCCACCCATATATGTTTATGGGGTGGTTTTGATACACGGATGTATCACCCCAGTGTAGAAGCGCGCTTGTGTTTGGTTGGAGGTCATGAGTTCAAGACCCACCCAGACCATTTTGTTATTTCTCTCATATTTTGCTATTTTTTATGATTTTTTCTTAATTAATCTCAAAATTAATTTCTCTCTCAATTTTAATTATTTTTTATCGGTTCCTTTTTTGAAAATTCACAAAAATGTTGAAATATTTTATTCCACAAAAATAATTGAATTTAAATTATTTATTTAATATAGTTTGAATTTTTGTAATTAATTTCATTTCTTTATTTTCAAACATTTAAAAAATGAAATTCCCAACTTGATTTTTCAAAATCAATTAAATTTCAAGCCTTCATCTGATTAAACATGATTTTCCAAAATATTTTTCAAAGCTTACCACTTGTTTTTGAATATACTACCTCCGTTCCTATATATAAGAGACAACTCATTTTTTAGATTCATTGAATAATTAATGTATTTGGTCAGCTTATAGACTAGATACATTGATTATTCAATGAATCTAAAAAGTGAGTTGTCTCTTATAAAAAGGAACGGAGGTAGTATTTTATATTTTATATTTAATTTCCTTTGAAAATAGTATTATATTAATTAAAATTAGGGTTTCCCTCAATTTTAATTTTTCAAACTTTATTTGAAACATTCTAGGGCCTCTTGATAGAGTGTAAGTCCCATCTCTTTGTAAAGAAACCATTTTGGGCCTCAGTCATTGTATTAGTCCCGATACATTTAAAAAATCTCAGCGTGATCGCCGTTTTCAAAACAATTTTCATCTGGGCCTCCCTTTGTGTTGTAAGCCCCATTTTTCTTTACTTATCAAACACTTTTGGGCCTCTAATAGAGTGTAAGACCCAACCCCCTTTGTAAAAAAAAACAATTTGGGCCTCAGTCATTGTATAAGTCCCTCTGTGATTTTCAAAACTACGATGCGATTGTCGCCTTTTCAAAAGAATTCATCTGGGCCTCTCCTTGAGTATAAGCCCCAAACTTCCTTTTACAACAAACTTTCTTTTTTATTTAGATTCAAATTCAAAGTTTTATCAAAACTTTCTTCAATTTCTTGAATAACTAACCATACAACTGTGGTTACAATGCTGGAGTTTGCACACCTATAAGTTCTACTGTTTCTTCTATACATACTGGTTTATATATTTCATCTGTATATGTATGCCTATAAATCCTTGCTTAGAGTTTTCCCCAGCAATTAGGTCTAGTTTTAGATCAAACCAGTGGTTACTCTTTTAACCCAGTCAAAACTAGTTCCCCATAGGAAAATCCAGATACAGTCTTGCCTCCTCTTGGGCTTATACAATATGGAACAGAGAAAGACATTATTCTCGGTGAAACTTTTCTCAAGACTGTCACAACTTAGAAATATCTGTACAAGAAATTCATTTCCCCAAAGAGGATTATTCCCGGTGAAACCTCTTTTGAATTTCTTCAAACCTTAGAATTGTTCACTAAGGAAAGCATTGTTCCCGGTGAAACCTTTCTTGAACTTTCCTCAGGCTTTTACCCATAGGCTTCCTAAAAGCATCCCCAACCTCCTCTTGGGAGTTTTACAAGGACCCTCAGGCTTCTTAGAAGTTCTCAGCCTCCTCTTGGGCTTAGTACAAGGACCTAAAGACCTCCTACAGGTATAGGATAGAACTTAGTCATCTCTACTAGTTCAATCCTCCAGTGAGTCAGAATTCCAAAACATCATACCAGTTTAGGGTTGATTCTCATCCCTTAAAACATCAGCTTCCTCTTGGGCATCATACAAAGATCAACCTCTTCATACCAGTAGACTTGGAAAGTCTCATCTCCTCTTAGATCTCAAAGAAACCCTCAAGTTTCCTAAAGACACAGGAAAAAACCCTAATGAATTCATCAATATCCAGCAGAGTTAGAACCTCCATAGGTTTTAAAACTCAATCTTTAAGCTTTCATTCTAAGTTCCCCAACTAGGGGTCAAATTACCATCAATAAAGCCCTAACAGAATCAGAACCTCATGGTCTATGATATTTCAACTCTTCTGTAATCCTCATTAAGAGTTGATTCCCCAATTTGGACTTGTCTCTGGATCTCAATAATCCTCAGCAGAAGCTAGCCTCCTCTTAGGCTTTATATAAGAAATTCCCCAACCAGCCCCCTCTTAGGCTTTGTATAATTATTTTTCCTCAGCAAAGTTAGCCTCAATCTTAGGCTTTACAGATCATTTTCTCCAGCTGAGTCAATCAAACCTTTTAGCCTCAATCTTGGGCTTTGTACAAGATAGGTAAAACCTCTCCCCAGTGGAGTCAATTCTTTTTTTAGCCTCGATATTGGGCTTTGTACAAGACAGACAAAACTTTCCCCGGAAGAGTCATCTCTTTCAGCCTTAATCTTGGGCTTTGTACAAGACAGCTATAGAACTCTCTAATAGAGTCAACCTTTTAGCTTCAAACCTTGGGCTTTGATCAAGGCTTATAAAACCAACATCCTCTCAGAGGAAGTTAAAAGTTCTCTCTGTAGGAAGACATTTCTCTGTACATCACACATCAAAACAGACAATAAAAAAACCCTAATTCCAGATAACTGCTGTAAGCAACACACTTGTTGATTCAAAAATCCAAGTTGTGGTCCCTCTTTTATCCTGGTTAAAACTTCATCTAATTGTTGTAAGTGGCAAGCCTCTGGATTATTTACATCCAAGCCAATGTCCCTCTCTTAGCATGAAAGATTCCTAAGGAAAAATGGTATTGCTCAACATTGAGTTAAAGTTTCCTCCTTCAGGACATCACCCTTATGAAGGAAATTATGGCATTGCTGGATCCCATACATTCCAGTTAAAGTAATTCCCCTTTTTAACCAAACCTTCCATGACTGTGATGAATAGGTGAGATATCTCTCTTTAGAGATGACAAATTCTCTCTCAGTCACCCTTTAGCTTCAATCTTGGGCTTTAAACAAGACACAAAACATCTTTCCTCCCATAGAATAGGAGGAACTACGATTGCTCTGATTTCCCTATTATCTTTACGGGAATACGTAGGCATAAGATTGCGAAATCTTAGCGAGCACACAAATCAAAAACTTTAGGTCTAGTACCTTACCAAAAACAACAGAAAATCCAAAAACAACAAAAACACTCTCTCAACATTCCCAACCCATAACAGTAAACACCAGAAAGTATTTGAACATGCCACACAACATCTATGGATAACCATATATACATCGGGCAATTAACAACTTCCCTTTGTATAACCTGACCCCGGACCCCCCAATCTCTTAGCATTTGTTAAAGAAAATATTTGCGTGCAAGGTTAGTTTTAGATATCTTCCCTTTCCTTTCCAGCTTCATAGGATAAATAAGAAATTAGAAACTAGCACCCAATTTCAACCAATGCGGTAAGGTGGTCGCGTCACCGACAAAAATTGCACGCTACAGAAAAATGGCGACTCTGCTGGGGAGTCCTAGGATTAGAGTTCCTAAGAGGTCTAGACTTTGTTAGCATTTTCTATACTTTCTACTATATATACATATATATCATTTACTGTTATACTACTTGATACCCGTGTTTAAGTTTCTGTCAACTGGGAATGCGATTAATACGCACTTGGAAAGTTTGAGAGAACATTAAGATAAGTGGTGGCATATCCAGGAAACGCTTATAGGGAGTGAATCCCGACCAAGCTAACTTGGCAGTCCACCGAATCAGTCGAGGTACCTGTGCGGAAGTATCGATGTTGAACGACCGATTGTCGTGAAAGAATTTTCTTTCCCAGTGCGGTACCCATGACCCTGAGGATTTAATAGACATTAACCATATGACCATTTGGTAGTGCGGTGACTATCGAGAATAGTTGATACATGATATTACACTCAAACGAGATTCATCCTAGGATATTACAGCTCGCTCGAGTGAATCAGCTTGCTGTTGGTATCCCAAGGAGGGGTCAATGATTTTGGAAACCTTAGAACCCGTTCTACAGATACAAAAATTGACCAAAATAGTACAACCTTTGGGGATGGGTAGAGCCATAACTCCATGCTCGTGACGTTGAACCCTTGAACCCATGTTTTCGAATGTTTTTGTGTGCTGCATTCATGCATTCATTTAAAAAAAATTATTTTCAAAACAAGAAAAAACTTTTTTTTCAAGAGAACTAAAACAATAATTGCAAATATCAGAGATTAGGTTATGGATTTTGGTAGAAGAAAAACGCACAAGTACACCTTCAAGGCCCCAAAACTAGAGGACTCAAGGAAATTAGTAAGGATGATTACCAATCCTGAGGCTTTCAGAGCTAAGCACAGAGGGCTGTTGTCTCTATTAAGGGTCAACGTAGTTGAAGGAAACCTATCTACGTTGGTACAGTTCTACGATCTGGTTTACCACTGCTTCACATTCCCAGATTACCAACTGGCAGCAACACTGGAAGAGTACTCCCACCTGATTGATTTGCCTATTACTGATCAAGCTCCATTTTCTGGACTGGAAGAAATTCCAAAGAATCAAGCCATTGCAAGAGCAATCTCTTTGGATGAGTCAAAAGTTAGGACTCACATGACCACCAAAGGAGGAATCCAGGGTTCACCAGCTAAATTCCTGATGGAGAAAGCTCTATACTTTGCTAGTAAAGGAAACATAACTGCTTTCGAAGACGTCTTTGTTCTGCTCATATATGTGTTATTCCTCTTTCCCAACATTGACAACTTCATTGATACCAACGCTGTTAAGATATTCTTAATCGGAAACCTTGTACCAACCCTGCTTGCAGATGCTTATCATTCTGCACACTTAAGGAATTTGTACAGCGGAGGAATGATCACATGCTATGTACCCTTACTCTACAAATGGTTCATTTCCTATTTGCCCAAGTCTGCTGCTTTTTGGGATCACAAGAGTACTTTACGTTGGTCACAGAGGATTATGTCTCTTACCAATTCTGACATAGATTGGTACAATAGGATTTACGAAGGGATAAAGATCATCGACAGATGTGGAAATTTCCCCAACATACCCCTCATTGGAACTAAAGAAGGAGTCAACTATCATCTGATTTTAGCTCGCCGTCAACTCGGATACCCGATGAAGAATATCCCACATAATGTTCATCTAGAAGTTCTTTTCTTCAAGGAAGGGGAAAATGAAAGGGCACTAAAGAAGGAAATAGTGCATGCCTGGCAACATATTCACAAGAAAGGCAGAGAGTCTTTGGGAAGACCAAACTGTACCTCCATGGAACCTTATCTCCACTGGGTGCAGGATAGAGCCCTCAAACTGAGGATGCTTTACCCTCGCCAAGAAGTTTTTCCATTAAAGGAATATGTCCTTTATTTCATGTCTGACGCGGAAAAGCTCCAGGTTTCTCTCAACAAAGCTCAGCGTGAGAAAAGCTCTTGGAAAAACAAATACCAAATCCTTAATTTGGAATGTACCAAGATTCAGGAACTGTTAAAAGAGAAGGATGCTCTGATTGAGATATTAGAACAGCATGCTATAGATAGTCAGGAAGATCGAAGGAATTTGCTCGCTCCTTTCACTTGGCAAAAGACTGGCGACCCGACAACTGCTAAAGAGCCCCGATCAAAGAAAAGGAAACACGAGCTTATACGTTTCCTTACAACACTTTGTAAAATACTATACTTTTCCTTGTAAAATACTAAAATCTTTCGAATTCAATTAAAGGGGTATCCCCCACTGTGTGATATTTGCAATCTATTTGTTGAAGTTTCTTTTTGAATAAAACAAAAACTAAAAATATATCTTTGCTTGTCATTCATCATTCTCACATAACGCATTTTTTCTTATCTTTGAGTCTCACATATGTGTCACAATTCTAGAGTCAAACTGTCTCACTCATACAATACTTGGGCCAATCGAAAAAAGAAAATGGATTATCTCGAGGAAGAGAACAGAGAGCCGAGAGAAGAAATCGACGTTCTAAAGGAAAGTTTGGAAAAACTTCACAGCAACCTGCAAACCCTGGCAGCAACTCAGGAATAACAGCATCAAAGGACTGTGATCTCAGAGATTACATCTACACCTGTAATGGAGACACATGAGAATCATCCTCGGTACAAAATGCCTAAGGGTCACCCCTGGGGCATGCCTTTCAACTTTATACCTGAAGGATATATCCCGCCGGTCACTGAAGACCCAGAAACCGCAGCAGGAACCGCTGGACCTAAAGGTTACAAACTTTGGGAAAGTGAAGATGCAAGGGTTACAACAGCAATGCCTGAAGGTTACAAACTTCAGGGCACTGAAGCGCCAAGAGCCACCACTATAATGTCTATACCACAACCAGTGGTACACACTGTCCCGGAAGGACAGATTCCACAAGCAATTTCTGGTGGAAACGAATACATGTACGAAAGGATGAATGAGTTCCAAGAAAAATTCTTGGAAATGCAGAAGGAACTGCATGCCATTCGTGGTCAAGAATTATTCGGAAAGGACGCCGCTGACCTCTATTTAGTCCTTAATGTAAAGATCCCGCACAAATTGATGGTGCCTGACTTTGAGAAATACAAAGGCAACTCTTGCCCTCAAAGTCATTTGGTGATGTATGCTCGAAAAATGTCTACCCAGATAGAAAATCAACAGCTACTGATCCATTACTTCCAAGACAGTTTAACCGGTGCCGCACTAAAATGGTACATGGGTTTAAACCGCACCAAGATCAGTACTTTCAGAGATCTTGGGGAAGCTTTTGTTCAGCAGTATAAATACAACTTGGACATGGCACCAGATAGGGACCAGCTCAGAGTAATGTTGCAAAAGGACAAAGAAACTTTTAAAGAATATGCTCAGAGATGGCATGAAATTCCCGCTCAGATCTGTCCCCCTCTCGAGGAAAAGGAAACGACCAAGATTTTCTTGAAAACCTTAAGCTCGTTCTATTACGACCGAATGGTCGCCAATGCGCCCAGTGACTTCACTGAAATGGTGAACATGGGAGTACGCCTTGAAGAAGCAGTCCGAGAAGGACGACTGATCAAGGATGCAGAGCCATCTAGCAGAACTAAGAGATACGGTAGTGCTTTCCAAAAGAAGAAAGAATAGGATATCAGTAATATCTCTCTGGGAAAGCAAAGGCGAAGGTATCAACCGGTAGCAGCAATAACTCTCGCTATCAACCCAGTGCCGGCTCCAACTTTTCAACCTCAGGTTGCTTAGAGCCAACCAAGTCAACAACAATATCAACAAAGGCTGCAACAGCCTTTTCAACAGGCTCGCCCGCTGTACAATAATAACAATCGTACTACACAACCATCAGGGTTTGACCCTATACCAATGTTGTAGACAAATTTATTTCCACTTCTACTGGCCAAGGGGCATGTCCAAACCAGGACCCCTCTCGCAGTACCAGAAAATCCACCTTTTTGGTTTAAAGCAGATCAAACTTGCGCATACCATCAAGTAGGATTGGGACATAACATTGAGAATTGTCTCAGCTTCAAGTCTGATGTACAGAAGCTTGTCAGGAATGGGATCTTATCTTTCAAAGATACTAATCCAAATGTACCCATTACCGCAACATGAGAAGACTACAGTGAATTTGATAGAAGGATAACCTATCAACAGTGATCAAATTCACAATGTACTCTAATTGGGAACCAATCTGGTGAAAATGCATTACAGAGAGAGCGGGTACGGTCATGTGCCATCTCATAACTATCATCAGTGTGATATCTGCTCCAAGGACAATCAAGGGTGTCCCATAGTACAAGAATCTCTGCAAGAACAAATGGATCTGGGCTGGATTCAGGATCATAGAATTCGTGAAGTAAACATGGCCCATGCACATCCCAACATTGTACATAACCATGACATCCATGCAATGAACGTCAATTTAGTGGTGATGCATTCGAGACAAAGTCAGTATTATAATCTGCCACGACACGATTACAGTGCTTGTCTAGTCTGCTCAACAGACAATCAGGGATGCTCTTTTGTACAAGAAGCCCTCCAACATCAGATGGATCTCGGATGGATCCAAGACTACCGTGAAAGAAATGACCATCAAGTCAATATGGTTCAGATCTTTGACATATACTTGATGAATACCATTCTAGTAGAATTGCATGTTGAGCAAGTTAGGCTTGGTTTTCTGGCTTCACATGATTACCTAGACTGTAAACAATGCTGTGAAGACAACCAAGAGTGTGTGCTTGTGCAAAGAACCCTTCAACATCTGTTGGACCACTGGTGGCTTCCGATCTACCTGGATGAAGTTACACAACAGATTAGCATAACTGGTGGGAATCCAGATAGACATCAAAGTTGTGATATCTGCTCAACAGAAACAGATCTAGTAAAGATGCACTGCGTACAAAGCGGATATGGTCGGGTACCACTGCACAATTATGAGCGCTGCAGAGTATGCTCAAGAAATAACCAAGGATGTTATCTCATACGAGCAACCCTCCAAAATCAATTAAACCAGAAGGAGGTTCGACCATGTTCAAGTTCTGGGTCGATCAACATGATACAAGAGTACCTCCCTGGTCAAAGCAAAAGTGTTGTCGTAATCTCCAATCATGGAATAACCGAGGAAATTTGTGCCATAATCCCTCTACTCAACGAGTCGAAAGTCTCTCTTGACAGTAGAAAAATCCTTAACCTCGAACCAATTAAGGCTGCCTATGATGGTCAGAGAAATCAAAAAGCTCATGTGGTTATCTACCTACCAGGTCCAATACCGTACAAATCAGAAAAGGCTATCCCCTACAAGTACGATGCAATGACCATCGAAAATGGAAAGGAAACTCCATTACACTCCGTCGTGAACATTGCCAACATTAGTCGAGTCACACGGAGCGGTCAGATCTTCAACAGAGGAGTTGGAGAACCTACCAAAGAAAAGGAACCTCAAACAGAAGTTCCCAATCAAAAAATCGGTCAATCCAGTAATCCAGAACATGTGAAGAACAACGATGAGATGCTGAAGCTCATCCAGAAAAGCGAGTACAATATTGTGGACCAATTGTTGCAAACTCCGTCTCAAATCTCTGTGTTATCCCTCCTGCTTAGCTCAGAAGCTCACAGGGAAGCTCTACAGAAATTCTTAGAGCAAGCCTTTGTGGAACAAGATGTGACAGTAGGACAATTTGATATCATCATCTCCAACATCACTTCCTATAACAACTTAGGATTCAGTGATGAAGAACTTCCAGAAGAAGGCAAGAATCGTAATATGGCGCTTAACATTACAGTGAACTGCCAAGACGATGCTTTAGCCAACGTACTGGTGGACACAGGATCATCTTTGAATGTTATGCCAAAGTTAACTCTGGTACGAATATATTTTCAAGGAGCTCCAATGAGAGGCAGTGAGATCATCGTCAAAGCCTTTGACGGATCTAGAAAAACAGTTATTGGCGAAGTCGATCTTCCCATAACCATCGATCCTTACACTTTCCAAGTCACTTTCTAGGTCATGGACATCTGGGCAGCATACAACTATTTATGAGGAAGACCTTAGATACACGAAGCTGGGGCAGTCATTTCGAAACTTCACCAGAAACTGAAGTTCGTCAAGAATGACAAATTAGTCACAGTATGCGGAGAACAAGCCTTAATCGTGAGCAAATTATCAGCATTCTCCTGTGTAGAACATGAGGAGGTTGTTGGAACCCAGTTCCAAGCACTCTCGGTGGGCAATGAGAATCAACAAAAAAGAGGGACGTCGATTTCCTCATACAAAGAGGCTCTCAAAGTGATCGGGAGTAATGGCATAAAAGGATGGGGACAGATTGTAATTCCTACTGATAACAAGACAAGAAAAGGTCTTGATTTCTCTCCAGCCTGTACCTAGAACACTAAGAAAGACGAAAGTTTTTGTCCCATTCAGGATTTCTTCCACAGTGGAGGTTTCCTCCACCCAGTGTCTCAAGAAGTACACACCATCAATGAAAGCGATTCCTCCGATACAGAGGAAGAGTGGAAGTCTTATCTCAATGATAACAGTTATATATCTCCAGGGAAGGCGTGCATGCCATTCTATTTTCCCAAGCAGAGCCCAAGATATATATCGAGATCATACGTCCGGATGATCTACAGAGATTGTGATCTGAAAGGATATCGTGCTCTACCCAACTCATTAGAGAAGGACACTCTGATGAAAGACAACTTTGACTATGATTATTATGATCCCCTGGTTGACTTGCCTATTTGGAAGTCGTGCCTAGAAGACTTGGGGTAAAAGAGTCAGCCGGACGATGCCTATCAACTAAGTAATATTGAGAAGAATACCCATATCCCCACCAAGTCATGGAATCATTACTTAAAACATTTCGAAAATGTCTGACACCATGGTGATGAATCTGTAAAGATTGCAGGACAAGAGTTCATTAACTTTGCTTTTCCTGAGGTCAACGTCATTGAGGAGGATGACTCCTCTTTTCCCACAGAAATATGGAACATCTTAGGACAGCCGAGCGACAAGTACAACTTCCTAGTTAAATACACTGCTCCCAAAAGTTCTCGATTCAGATACGAGGACATCGAGCCAACTGGATGGGGGGATTCTCTTGAGAGTGAAAACACTAGGGAAGAGACAATAGAAGAGTTCGTTTATGACAACTCTGCATGGGAGGAAGACTCCAACGATCCTACTTCACCAGAAATCAGCGTCATTTCTAAAGACAAACCAAGAAGGAAAGTACCAGACTTTGTGATTCACAGAAGAGTTTGTCGCCATTGGGTTGTTGTCGATGTCCCGAAAGTCGTCCATAAGTCTAAGTAATTGCCATCTTTGTTTTAACCTTTCACCTTGCCCGGGTGGAATGGATGTTTATAGGGCTCACTTTTCTGTAAATATCCCTCTTCTCTTCGCCCAAAGTGACAGAGTTTTGTTTTATAGGGTTGTGTTTCAAGAATCGACAAATCATATATAAATAATGTCATTTTGTCATTCCCGCATTTATTGTTGTTTTCACTTTCCGTTTTTCAGAAAATGGTAATCCTAAAACAACCCAAAATAAAAACAAAATTTTTTCAGAAAATACACTGCACACACTCTTGCATTCTCTCTGTCTTTGTTAAAAAACAAATCATCATGTCATGCAGATTGCTTGTTGTAAACCCCATTGAAACATACAATCCAATGCCTTCTCCCAACTTTGAATTCCCGGTATTTGAAGCTGAAGAAGAAGAGGACGAAGAAATTCCAGAAGAGATCTCTCGAATACTCAGGAAAGAGGAAAGGTCTATTGAGCCTCACAAAGAGCCGTTGGAAATGGCCGATTTGGGTTCAGAGGAAGAAAAGAAAGAAGTTAAGATTGGAGCACTGCTTAAACCAACTGTCAGCGAAGACTTGATAAAGCTTCTCAAAGAGTTTCCAGATGTGTTTGCTTGGTCCTACCAGGACATGCCAGGGTTGGATACCAGCATTGTGGAACATCATTTGCTACTAAGAACAGAATGTCTGCCAGTAAAGCAAAGACTGAGAAGGACTCATTCTGATATGGCCATCAAAATTAAAGAGGAAGTGCAGAAACAAATCGACGCATGTTTCCTTGCCACCTCAGAATATCCTTAATGGCTAGCTAACATAGTGCCAGTTCCGAAAAAGGACGTAAAAGTCAGAATGTCTGTAGACTACAGGGATCTGAACAAAGCAAGTCCAAAGGATGACTTCCCCTGCCACACATTGACATGCTGGTAGACAGCACAACAAAATTCAAAGTCTTCTCCTTCATGGATGGATTCTCGGGATATAATCAAATCAAAATGGCGCCGGAAGATATGGAGAAAACTTCATTCATCACCCCATGGGGTACCTTTTGTTACAAGGTAATGCCGTTCGGTTTAAAGAACGGGGGGTAACCTATCAAAGGGTCATGATAACTCTGTTTCACGACCTGATGCACAAAGAGATTGAAATGTATGTCGATGACATGATTACCAAATCAAAAATAAAAGAAGATCATGTGGCACACCTATCAAAGTTATTCGAGCGTCTGAGAAAATACAAACTCCACTTGAATCCCAATAAGTGCACGTTCGGTGTTCGCTCAGGAAAGCTCTTAGGATTCATCGTCAGCCAGAAAGGAATTGAGGTTGATCCTGACAAGGTCAAGGCTATTCAAGAAATGCCTTCACCGAAGACTAAAAAACATGTCAGAGGATTTATGGGACGTCTGAATTACATCTCCAGATTCATATCCCTTTTGACCATGACATGCGCGCCCATCTTCAAACTACTCAGAAAGAATCAAAGCTGTGTGTGGACGGAAGATTGCCAAAAAGCTTTTGACAACATCAAAGAATATCTATTGAATCCACCTATTATATCTCCTCCAGTGGAAGGAAGACCACTGATCATTTACTTAACAGTCTTGGAAGACTCTATGGGTTGTGTGCTTAGCCAATAAGACGAAACAAAAAGAAAAGAGTCTGCCATTTACCACTTAAGCAAGAAATTCACAGACTGTGAAACTCGATACACTATGCTCGAGAAAACTTGATGCGCTCTGGCTTGGGCAGCCAAACGTCTTCGCCAGTACATGATTTGTCACACTACTTGGTTAGTCTAAAAAATGGATCCGATCAAGTATGTCTTTGAAAAGCCTGCTCTCATGGGAAGGATTGTCCGTTGGCAGATGTTGTTATCAGAATACGACATCGAGTACCATGCCCAGAAAGCCATCAAAGGAAGTATTTTAGCCGATCATTTGGCTCATCAACCGATTGACAATCAAGAATAAGTCGGATTTGACTTCCCAGACGAAGATGTCATGTACTTGAAAATGAAAGATTGCGATGAACCGCTACCCAGTGAAGGGCCAGAACCCGGTTCCCAATGGGGGATAATTTTTGACGGAGCTGTCAACAATTATGGAAACAGAATTGGGGCAATCATCGTAACACCTCAGGGTACCCATATTTCTTTCACTACCAGATTAACGTTCAAATGTACAAACAACGAGGCCGAATACGAAGCTTGTATCATGGGTCTCGAAGAAGCAATTGACTTAAGGATAAAGAGCTTGGATGTGTATGGAGACTCAGCCCTGGTTATCAATCGGATCAAAGAAGAGTGGAACACATACCAATCAGGATTGATTTCTTACAAAGACTACGTGAGAAGGTTGTTACCATTCTTCAACAGAATCGAGTTTCATCATATCCCTCGTGAAGAAAATCACATGGATGATGCACTAGTCACTCTCTTTTCCATGATTGCTGTAAATCATTGGAATGACGTACCTAAGATTGACATAATGCGCCTTGAAAGGCCCACTTACATCTTCACAATTGAAGCAGTCATAGACGACAAACCTTGGTATCACAATATCAAATGCTTCCTTCAAAGACAAGAGTACCCGCCTGGGGCGTCAAGAAAAGACAGGAAGACTCTCAGAAGACTGGCTGGAAACTTCTTCCTGAACGGTGATACACTCTACAAAAGAAACTTCAACATGGTTTTGGTCAGATGCGTAGACCGACAAGAAGCAAACATGTTGATGAAAGAGATTCACGAAGGATCCTTTGGCACTCATGCCAACGGACATACAATGGCAAGAAAAATTCTGAGAGTAGGATATTATTGGTTGACATTGGAATCTGATTGCTATAAATACATGAGGAGGTGTCACAAGTGTCAGATATACGCTGACAAAATCCATGTACCGCCAACGAATCTCAAAGTTCTTTCTTCTCCATGGCCTTTTTCTATATGGGGAACCGACATGATTGACATGATTAAACCCAAAGCTTCAAACAGACATCGGTTCATCCTGGTAGCCATTGACTACTTCACCAAGTGGGTCGAAGCAGTATCATACGCCAATGTGACCAGACAAGTGGTGGTCCGATTCATCAAGAACAATCTCATCTGCCGTTAAGGTGTTCCAAGCCAGATCATTACGGATAATGGATCTAACTTGAACAACAAGATGATGAAAGAGTTGTGTGATGAGTTCAAAATCGAACACCATAACTCATCTCCCTACCGGCCTAAGATGAACGGAGCGGTAGAAGCGGCTAACAAGAATATAAAAAAAATTGTTCAAAAGATGGTTGTAACCAACAAAGATTTGCACGAGATGTTACCCTTTGCTCTCCACGGTTATCGCACATCTGTCCGCACTTCATCAGGGGCAACCCCTTTCTCTCTAGTATATGGCTTGGAGGCAGTGCTCCCCATAGAAGTAGAGATCCCATCAATCCGGGTATTGATGGAAGCTAAGCTAACAAAGGCTGAATGGTGTCAAAGTCGACACAATGAACTGAACCTAATCAAAGAAAAGCGAATAACGACTCTATGCCATGGTCAGTTGTATCGGCAAAGAATGAAGAAAGCGTTCGACAAAAAAAGTACGACCCCGTGTCTTCAGAAAAGGAGATCTCGTGCTCAAGAAGATACAATCATTTCTCACTGATTCCTAGGGCAAATGGACTCCGAATTATGATGGCCTCTATGTGGTCAAGAAAGCCTTTTCAGGCGGCGCCTTGAGACTCGCAACCATGGATGGAGAGGAGTTTACCTACCCCACGAATGTTGATGTAGTCAAGAAATACTTCGCCTAAACAAAAAAAAATGTCTCGGTGGATTGAAAACCCGAAAGGGCGGTCCAGGAAAAAATTAGAGACACAAGCAAAGATCATCCCGAAGGATTGGAAACCTCAA
Source organism: Lathyrus tuberosus (assembly GCA_022829125.1). NCBI lineage: Eukaryota > Viridiplantae > Streptophyta > Magnoliopsida > Fabales > Fabaceae > Lathyrus > Lathyrus tuberosus. Next base: position 329,480 of record JALAZF010000019.1, read on the forward strand.
AAGATAATCCAGGCAAAAGTTAGGGATTCATGGCAAGTAACTATGTCCAACAAGGTTAAATCGCTAGTGGTAACATCATCCATCGAAAGACTCCAGTCAAGGTCATCTTCGACAGAAGCTCAGGACGTCCAGAATTCAAAGTTGGTAGAAGGATAACGGTCGTTACGTTTCAATGTAGCCCCTTTTCCCGTAAATTACCATTTTCTAAACTTTGTAAATGCTCTATGGGATCACGCGTTTGACTGATTTCCATTCTATCAATAAAATTTGAGCCCTAGTGCTTTTATTTGCAATTCTCATTTATTTTTGCTTTACAGAATGTCATTTTTTAACTTGATCAACGATTCTTGAAACGAAAAAAAAAAAGAATTTACTTGTTAAATTTTCTTCTGCTTTTAAAATAAAGATGGCAATTCTTTTTGACTACTGAACACAAAAGGAACATCGATGGCTTCTCCGGAAGTGATTAAACCTCAAAATGCAGAATCAAAGTACTCCATCTAAACCAGTACGCCTGAATGAAGGATCAACTATTTCAGATGTAATAACCCATCTGATATCCCCAGCAGAGTTCTTACCTCTTAAAGACCAATTGATTGTTCTTTCACCCCCAATAGGGTCTACCCCTCCTAAGCAGGAAAGGATCACTATCTTGAACCAATGATACTGTTTATCCCCCGCAGTGGCCGAGTATCCCTTCGTGTTCATTCACCAGTCTGTATGTCGCATATGTTTTGTCAGCATAAACATACATACATCATGCATAATTGATTTATATTCATATACATGTTACATTAATATCACTCTGGTCATGTTCATCCCCAAGTGATAACGTCCTCCCGCCAATAGAGTTGTCAGTTCTTTCCTCATCCGAAAATGTATCATCTGAGCGATTTCTCCCCAGTTTATTTCTGGATTGGAGACGGTTCTCGACCACTTTGATAACTTGAACCTCTAAAAGGCAAGAAGACATTCGACGGACACGTCTGGAACATCACTCTTCACCATTGAAGATGATATTTTTGCTTTCCCGGATTAAGGAAAATCCCCAGAGAAAGCCTCTCAACCAAAGACTTTTGGCAATAGAGCTGTTTCTCCTCGAAAAATTGCCCTCAAAGAAGTCATCAGCACCTCAAAATTGGATTACATCACATGTCATTTCTCTGAAAAGGTCTCGAAGAAAAGTATGATGAAATATCCCCAGGAAAAATGCAGTCTCTCAAGCGACTCATTTTTCCCCATTAGGTCGACAAATGGCATCTCCCACAGAGAAGTTTCCAAACCTCTACAGTTCAGACAAATGGATCTCCCCAGTAAGTTTGACATCAAATCTTTTTTCATCAAATGGCGTCTCCCCAGTAAGACTCGGCGAGAAGTTTGATGAAGACCGCTATGACGGATAGCATTCCTTGTCAAGAAAAGAAACTTGACGAGAAGAAATTGAGACCAGTTCCGTGGCTGAAGACCAGGATCGAGGGGAAGTTTATTTCAAAAGAAAACTGAGACCAGTTCCGTGGTTGAAAACTAGGATCGAGGGGGAGTTTATTTCAAAAGAAAACTGAGACCAGTTCCATGGCTGAAGACTAGGATCGAGGGGAAGTTTATATCAAAAGAAACTAAGACCAGTTTCGTGGCTGAAGACAAAGATCGAGGGGAAGTTTTACCCTTTTCTAAGTAACATTACTTAGCAAAAGAAGATGGATGAGCAAACTGCTATTCATAACCATAGTCAAAATTTTGGGTATTCCGATATTTAATCCTCTTGCACCCTGAATGTCTGAATATCTCCACCATTCACACCTTCGGGTCCAAGAAGATTAAATAGGGGCATCTGGTATACCCCAAATTTTGACCATAAGATTTCCCATCATTTGTGAGATCATTACCATAATATGGATGTACCATCATACCTCATCAATCTCCTCAAGGATTGTTGAGCATTCACTACAATCAAGAATTAGGGTTTTGAGCCCTCCCAGAGCACTTAGACAAAGGATCAATCAAGAAATGACATGATCCTCAACTTGTATAGCCTCTCAAACACCCTTAAAGGATCAAGAGGTCTCCCACATCAAGAATCAAGCACAAGGTTCCAACATTCCAAGTGGATCAAGCCCCAAGATCGCCAGTGTTACCAAATTAGGGTTTTGGTCGACCAAGGCCTCCAGATGCAAATTTTCATCTGGGCATGAGCCAATACTTCGAAACATGATACAACATGCTCCAAGGGACCTCATGGATCCAATCATCAAGTCAAATTGGCATCAGGGGAGGCATTCATCAAAATTCAGGAATTATGGTTTATTGACCTAATTCACCCCTAAGTTGACTTTTGAGGCAAGACATGAGACAAGACCTTAAGACATGATTTGAGGGCCTAAAATACACCACATTTATCCATTTACAACAATGAATAGATCCAAGAAATTTGGTTCACAAGTTTAAATTTCATCTGGACCACAATTAGGGTTTTGAAAGAAAAGTCAACTGTACCTTTGACTTTGGACCAAGACATGCTCCCAAACCTTGGGACATGATTCAAGACACCCTAAAATACCTATGGAATCCATCCATTAGGTTTGAATTAGGTCAAGAACTTGATTGCATAGAGGATCACACAGTTTGGAATTCATCTGACAAAAAGTGAACTGCGCCCAAAATCAAGTTTGACTTTTTGGATTTTTTCACAAATGTGGCTCCCTTAGAAAACCTAAAATTTTCTAAGTTATGGAACAAAATGGATTTGGTACCCACTTTGCAAGGTCATAACTCCCAAACCCTAAGGCCTTTTTCTTCAATTCAAAGCTTAAATTAAAGTTCACATGACATACTTCAAAAGTGTCAACTACAATAGATTCCAAATCCTCATGGATTTTGAGTTGTGGATTGATCAATATCACAAAAAGTGAAAATGACCACTTTTTCCAACACTTAGTGAAATTTTTCAAAGTCAGAATCTGTTTCATTTTTTTACCAACTTTGAGGTCATTTTTCATCATGATCCAAGCTGGACCAGGTCCATTTGTGGACATCAAAGTTAAAGTATGTCATGAGAGCTTTCCAAAGAATACAAGAACTCCCATTGATTCAACTTAATCAAGGAGTTATGAACCTCACAACATGCCTTGCTCAAATTGATTTCCAAGACAGATTTTATGCATTACTTGTGGCACACGATTCTTGAGTTCAATTTTGGTGACTATGCAAGACTGATCCTCATCCAAATAAAACAAGAATCTCAGTCAATCACGAAAAACCTGCAAGCTTGGGCCCTAAGGCAAGAATCCAATCCCTTTGGCATGTGATCATCAAGTTTCAAATCCAAAACTCCAAGTTTGTCATTTGCCATTAATGTGGTGCATTGGGCTGTCTTGAACCAAGCCATATCAGTCCAATTAAGTCAAGATTGACTCAAAACTCAGAAGACCTAGAGCTACAAAGATCAGCTCTAGTTAATGGCTAAGTGAAGACTTGGTACCTTGGCATTTAAGAAAGTGTTACATGAGCATTTCCATTAGATAATAGAGTGATCCTTCATCCAACACTATTCCTTAAAAAACAAAACTCATATACTATAAATAGAGGTTATTTTTGATGTTTCAAACCACACTAAAACAATACCAAAGCCTTGTTTTCGCACTCTCCCTCTCTTACTTCAATTTCAAGTCACAATGGAGCAATTTGGGAAATCTTGAAACCAGAGCAAAAACCACTCAAATAACCATCCAAACACATCATAAATCATCCATTGGAGGTGTTCAATCCTTCATCCACATTGTACAACCTCAAAATCAGAAAGTCAACCTCCAAAACCTCAAATTTTGACTTTTCTGCATTTTACAAGCCATGTCTTGATTCAATCACTTTCAAAACCAAACAAAACTTCAAACACACACCAAATATCATCCTTAAACTGTCCCAACAGGTTTCTCTCAACTGTAACACCATTTAAGTGAGTTACCATTTTGGTCACTTTTGCCACTTTTGCAAGAAAGAGCCAATTCTTGTTCATGAGCTTTCCAGCTAGTTTTGATAATCCTAAAAGCTTCTAAGGGATCAATCAAGAGTTTCTAAAGCATTAGATTACTTCTGGCACAAGCATCTTGACAGTTAGCACAAGGAGCTTCAAGAGGTAAGTGCATCACAACTTGAACTCTTAAAATATGCATTGCTTTGATGTCCATTGATCATGAACATGTCATATATATCATATGTGTTGTGTTTGAACCAATTTACCATGCTATTGTTGCTTGTATGATAAGATAACATAGAACTTGCAAATCTTGGCCTATTTTGAAACCACTATCGGGTTTTAAAATAGAAGCATCTTTAGAAAATTCTAAAAGTACCATTGGATACCTCATGAAATTCTAGGCAGGATCCATCTAAATTTCATCCAATTCCATGGAGAATTGAGGAAGTTATGGCCTTCTTGCAAATCCACCAAAACTTGGTTTTTGCCTTGGCCAGGCCTAGAATTCAGGCCACCCATATATGTTTATGGGGTGGTTTTGATACACGAATGTATCACCACCCCAGTGGTAGAAGCGCGCTTGTGTTTGGTTGGAGGTCACGAGTTCAAGACCCACCCAGGCCATTTTGCTATTTCTCTCATATTTTGCTATTTTTCTCATTTTTTATGATTTTTTTATTAATTAATCTCAAAATTAATTTCTCTCTCAATTTTAATTATTTTTTATGGGTTCCTTTTTTGAAAATTCACAAAAACGTTGAAATATTTTATTCCACAAAAAAAATTGAATTTATATTATTTATTGAATATAGTTTGAAGTTTTGTAATTAATTTCATTTCTTTATTTTCAAACATCTTAATACCCTTTTTGGTCCTCTAACTATAGGGGTGAGTCCAATTTGATCCTCTTTCTTTTAAAAGTTCCAAATTGGTCCCATACGTTATTAAATAGGTCCACGTTTGTCCTTGCCGTTAGAAAAGTTAAAATTTCACTTAAAATGTTGATGACGTGGATTGGATGTGCTGATGTGTATGTTACTGAATGGGGATGTGGCACGGTTTATATACTTCTTTTTAGAAAATCTATTTAAATTAAATTTCATAAACTTTAATATAAAATATTTGGGCTTGAAGCCCATATTCTTAACAATAGGCCCAATAGTCAAGTTTTATTTTTATTGTGTGAACAAACTATATAAACACTCAGATTTGTTATTGAATATTCAATGTAGGACTTCACAAACCTCTTTCTTTTGCAATTTACAAACCAAGCATAATATATTTACTGCTACATGATGCAGTAACATAACATGTCAGTTCAAAGATGAAGCTTTAGTGTGTATTTATCAAAGTTATATACTTCTTCATCTACCAGACACTACTACAAAACGGAAAAACAACAACGCCAGGTTTACAATGGCGTCCTATACACCGTTCTTATAGTGCGTACTGGATGCGCGCGCATTATTTTAATTAGAAATCTCAAGGGTATAATAACGGTTTTTATGAAAACTGTGGTGATACAATCTAGCTATCATGGGTTCGAACCTCATCGCCCTCAAATAGTTTACCCCTTTGATGTAAATGCTCCCTTTTTAAGTTTTATTAATATTTAACTAAAAAATAATTAGGATATCACGACGGATATTTATCAAAACCGTTGTTACAAATTGAAGCTTCTTTTTATGTATTTTAAACACCAAGTATATATATCAATTTATCCATTGAAACAACCCTAACACCAATGCCGTCACCATTGTCGGGAAGAAGACAACAACAACAACAAAGTGTTCTACTTTAAGGTGTTGCAATGTCACATTTGAATACAAAATCATCCAAAGGTGTTTCTACGTTTTGTTCCAGTGTAAAATCTCGATCTGGAAATTTTTGTGGTTGTGATGGTCGTATGGTTTCGTATCAATGCAAGAAGGGACAAAATAAAGGAAGGCTTTTTTGGAGATGTCCATTTTGGAGGAGCGATGAAACATGTAATTTGTTCATATGGGATGAAGACGTGGGAGAAAGAGATGGAAATGACGATGAGAGCATTATGAAGTCAGAGTTGGAAGCTGTGGGCTATCTGAAGGTTATGTATGAGGATTTAAAGAAAAAGAACAAGAATTTGAAGAACAAACTGAAATCAGATATATTTTCTGGAAATATCAAGATGTTATGTTTTTTTGTCTCCTTTATGTTTAATATTTACTTTGTTATGAAATGTAATAGTTGAATTAGGGTTTGAATTACATTGTTAATGTTTAAACTGCAGATGCATTGTGAATTACATTGTTGATGTTTAAACTGCAGATGCATTAAGTTAGAAGTTAAGGCGCACCTTTTCTTTTTTATTTATTTTAAAATTCATAAATAAAAGGGTTATCACTACGGTTCTTCTGGTTAACCGTAGTGATATATTTATAATAAATAAATACTTATGTATACGTTTTTTTTTTTTTTTAAAATTCACAGATAAAAGGGTTATCACTACGGTTATTCTGGTAAACCATAGTGATATATTTATAATAAATAAATACATATCTATACGGTTGTTATTATTAACCGTTGTGAAATAGTTTACCCATATATAAGCGAAATAACTTTCACTTAATTGACAGTAACGCCGTTGCCTTCAAAGTGAAACCCTAGAACCTATTTTTTCTCTTCGTTTTCACCATTAGCCGTGAATCTTGTGCTTCATACATTAAGGTATTCTTCTTCTTCCATCTATTGTTAAATATTTCCCATTATCTCGTTTGTTGCATGTTGTTTTTGTTGATTGTTCTCATTTTTTCAGATTCGTTTTCACTACCTTAATAAAGACCATACTTTGGAAACTTCATAATGTTTGTGTTGCTATGGAAAAATGTATAAGAAGCATGAAGCTATGATGGAAACTTCATCCACCTTGTACCTTTTCTTCATAGCATCACGAACAAGATATTAGTAAATGAAGAAACAACAGTGTAAGCAAACTTTATCTAGTTTTAGAAGCAATGAAAAGAAGTATAAGAAGTATGAAGCTTTTGTGTAAGCTTCTTCCTCCTTATATTTCTTTTTCATGGCTTCCCAAACTAGTTCAACATCATAATTGATTCCTGTTCCGCGATTAGTTTCATTAAAAGGTGCGTTATTCCTGTTCCTCTCTTTACTCATCACTGGATTATGGTTTTAGGGTTTGTTTTCAACTGAGGATGCTCATTTTTGAAGTTTGCTTTGTTTCCTTTCAGGTTAAGGGGATGATACAGGGTGATGATGCTGGTGGAAGCAAGCGTATTATATCAGTTTATAATTTCTGGATCTGGTATAGAATGTTGTTTGAGTTTATCATATTCTATTTACATTGTTTGTTTAACTAACCCTCACTTAAAGTTTACTGGTGGTAGCAAGCGTATTATATGAGTTTATAATATCTGGATCTGGTATAGAATTTTGTTTGAGTTTATTATATTTTATGTAGATTGTTTGTTTCACTAACCCTCACTTAAAATACATTCAGTTAATTTGACATAGATACTTATAATCTGCAAATTAAGTTGTATTTGAAAACCAACTTAAACAAACCAATGTTGTTTTCTGATTGCATGCCTATCATCATTTATCTCAAGTTCTTTTATATATAGATTATGGTATAATGATCTCGCTCCTTAGATGCATCGCCATCTTCCAATATAGTTAAATCAAAGATGAGGTAAATTATCCAATGTCTTGTTTATCTTATGGAAATTTAACTATAATCGAAGATAGCGATATATCGAAGGAGTCAGATCAATAAACCACAATATATGTAAAAGAGCGTGAAATGCACGATGAGACGAATGCAATCAGAAAACAACATTGGTTTGTTTAAGTTGGTTTTCAAGAACAGTTAAATTTGCAAATTATAGACATCTTCATCAAATTTAATCCATGTATATTTATTTAGTGAGGTGTTTGGAAAACAAGCAATCTACATTTAATATAATAAACTTAGGGTACTTACAACAACGATTATATATTGTAACCGATATCATAAGTAATTTATGTTTTATATAAATTCGCTACTGATGGGTTTCGAACCCAGAACTTAAGTGTATGTATCGCAACGGTTTATTATCATAACCGTTGTGATATATGGCGTGCGTCCTGCCTTTCAACAACGGTTTCCAGACCGTTGTAGAAACAACGAACTTACAATGACAATCTACATAACAACGCCTTCGCCCGCATTATTATATGTCATTCCCAACTGTTGTTAAATGGGTTTTTCGTAGTAGTGAGAAGAACTGATGATAGAAAGTTTACTGAATACATGCTCTATATTTGTGCCATCATTGCATAAGAAGCTCTCAATCTAAATACAAAAAAGAAAAGAAAATAAGTTAAATAAAAACACCACCACTCTATTCGAATTATACCATGTGTTTAGAACCAGGTTGTATGCTTCCAATTCATGATTCCTACGCCCACTTTCTCAATCCACAACATCACCAAATAGTGCTTCATCAACAATAAAAGTTTGGGATTACATTTGAATCTGAATCTGAGAAGACAAGTGTTTAAGTTAAAAAGCAATTGAAAATGAAGATGAACAAGTTCACCCAGGCCATGAATGGATTGTTTCAAACTCCCAAGTTTACGGAAAACGGAATTTTCAAAATAGACATTAGATTTCAAAGATAAAAAATGTTCAAAAAACCATTTGAACTTTAGTTGAGCTGCCACATAAATGTAGGAACTCTATAGGACAGCGCACACTAGTTTTGCATGTTAATAGAAAAAGGCAATAAAGAAACAAATAGCTAACCTGCTGTTGACCGAGAAAAAAGAGGACACAGGTAGCTACCCTTATCCAGCATCTGCTCACATGTGCTTATTCCAAAAACATCTTTCAAAATATGTTCAGTGACCTTACCAATGTCTCCAATTTGTCAACATTATCAATCCTTTTTAATCAGAAAGGCATCTCTTTCAAATACATATACATAATAAAATTACAGTCATAATAAACAACTAGGAACAACACCAATAATTGCAAACGAGAATATAATAACAACTTATATGAAATTAGTATACAAATAAATCAAACATAATAGGAAGTTTTGAATTGGTTAAAGAAGCTTTCGAATTGGTTGCAGTCAGTTTCTTCTACTAATAGGCAGGGTCTATGCAGCACCGTAACTTTTTGAAAAAATGAGAAGAAAAAGCTAGTTGCAATACCTGTCTTTATATTAGTCCCACATTGGTTATTTCAGAATAAAATCTAGTCTTTTATATTAACTACTTGTGCATAATCATGCAAATGAAAAACATATGGGCCAAAGAGAATGAAATTGATATTGGGCTTCTAGATGCGTTTGTGTGTTTGGATTTGATTTGATCTGGCCCAATTAAAATTATTTTTAAAATAACAATTTATAGAAATAGAATTAAAAAATAAATATTACAAAAAGAAAAAAATAATATAAAAAATATTAAAAAAATAAATATATAAAAAAATCTACATGGAAAATAAGAAATAATTAAAAATAATATAAAAATCCACGTGGAAATTAAAAGGTGCTGACTAAGCCATCCATCATGCCAACTCATACTCCACGTAAGCAAAACTAACACAGTTTGCATTTATTTGATGGAAAGGACCTTTATACTTCAGTTAGACAACGTACGGGATCTATTTGGAACTTTTACAAAAAAGAGGACCAAATTGAACCCGCGGGTATAGTTAGAGGACCAAAAAGAGTATTAAGCCTTTAAAAAATGAAATTCCTGCCTTGATTTTTCAAAATCAATTGAATTTCAAGCCTTCATGTGATTAAACATGATTTTCCAAAATATTTTTCAAAGCTTACCACTTGTTTTTGAATATATTTGATATTTTATATTTAATTTCCTTTGAAAATAAAATTATATTAATTAAAATTAAGGTTTCCCTCAATTTTAATTTTTCAAACTTCATTTGAAACATTATAGGGCCTCTTGATAGAGTCTAAGTCCCATATCTTTGTAAAGAAACCATTTTGGGCCTCAGTCATTGTATAAGTCCCGATACGTTTAAAAAATTTCGGCGGGATCGCCGTTTTCAAAACAATTTTCATCTGGGCCTCCCTTTGCGTTGTTACCCCCCACTTTTCTACACTTATCAAACACTTTTGGGCCTCTAATAGAGTGTAAGACCCAACCCCCTTTGTAAAAAAACAATTTGGGCCTCAGTCATTGTATAAGTCCCTCTGTGATTTTCAAAACTACGAAGCGATCGTCGCCTTTTCAAAAGAATTCATATGGGTCTCTCCTTGAGTATAAGCCCCAAACTTCCTTTTACAACAAACTTTCTTTTTTATTTAGATTCAAATTCAAAGTTTTATCAAAACTTTCTTCAATTTCTTGAATAACTAACCATACATGTGTGGTTACAATGTTGGAGTTTGCACACCTGTAAGTTCTACTGTTTCTTCTATACATACTGGTTTATATATTTCATCTGTATATGTATGCCTATATATACTTGCTTATATTTTTCCCCAGAAATTAGGTCTAGTTTTAGATCAAACCAGTGGTTACTCTTTTAACACAGTCAAAACTAGTTCCCCATAGGAAATTCCAGATACAGTCTTGCCTCCTCTTGGGCTTATACAATATGGAACAGAGAAAAGCATTATTCTCGGTGAAACTTTTCTCAAGACTGTCACAACTTAGAAATATCTGTACAAGAAATTCATTTCCCCAAAGAGGGTTATTCCCGGTGAAACCTCTTTTGAATTTCTTCAAACCTTAGAACTGTTCATTAAGGAAAGGATTATTCCAGGTGAAACCTTTCTTGAACTTTCCTCAGGCTTGGAACCACAGGCTTCCTAAAAGCATCCCCAACTTCCTTTTGGGATTTTTACAAGGACTCTCAGGCTTCTTAGAAGTTCTCAACCTCCTCTTGGGCTTAGTACAAGGACCTAAATACCTCCTACAAGTATAGGACAGAACTTAGTCATCTCTACTAGTTTAATCCTCCAGTGAGTAAGAATTCCAAAACACCAGACCAGTTTAAGGTTGATTCTCATCCCTTAAAACATCAGCCTCCTCTTGGGCATCATACAAAGATCAACCTCTTCATACCAGTAGACTTGGAAAATCTCTTCTTCACTTGGATCTCAAAGAAACCCTCAAGTTTCCTAAAGACACAAGAAAAAACCCTGATGACTTCATCAACCTCCAGCAGAGTTAGAACCTCCTTAGGTTTTAAAACTCAATCTTTAAGCTTTCATTCTAAGTTCCCCAACTAGGGTCAAATTACCATCAATAAAGGCCTAACAGAATCAGAACCTCATGGTCTCTGATATTTCAACTCTTCTGTAATCCTCAGCAAGAGTTGATTCCCCAATTTGGACTTGTCTCTGGATCTCAATAATCCTCAGCAGAAGCTAGCCTCCTCTTAAGCTTTATATAATAAATTCCCCAACCAGCCTCCTCTTAGGCTTTGTATAATGATTTTTCCTCAGCAAAATTAGCCTCAATCTTAGGCTTTATAAATCATTTTCTCCAGCTGGGTCAATCAAACCTTTTAGCCTCAATCTTGGGCTTTGTATAAGACAGATAAAACCTCTCCTCAGTGGAGTCAATTCTTTTTTTTAGCCTCAATCTTGGGCTTTGTACAAGACAAACAAAACTTTCCCCGGAAGAGTCATCTCTTGCAGCCTTAATCTTGGGCTTTGTACAAGACAAATATAGAACTCCCTAATAGAGTCAACCTTTTAGCTTCAAACCTTGGGCTTTGATCAAGGCACATAAAACCAACATCCCCTTGGAGGAAATCAAAAGTTCTCTCTGTAGGAAGACATTTCTCTGTACATCACACATCAAAACAGACAATCAAAAAACCCTAATTTCAGATAACTGCTATAAGTGGCACACTTGTTGATTCAAAAATCCAAGTTGTGGTCCCTCTTTTATCCTGGTTAAAACTTCATCTAATTGCTGTAAGTGGCAAGCCTCTGGATTATTTACATCCAAGCCAATGTCCCTCTCTTAGCATGAAAGATTCCTAAGGAAAAATGGTATTGCTCAACACTGAGTTAAAGTTTCCTCCTTCAGGACATCACCCTTATGAAGGAAATTATGGCATTGTTGGATCCCATACATTCCAGTTAAATTAATTCCCGTTTTTAACCAAACCTTCCACGACTATGATGAACAGGTAAGATATCTCTCTTTAGAGATGACAAATTCTCTCTCAGTCATCTTTTAGCTTCAATGTTGGGCTTTAAACAAGACACAAAACATCTTTCCTCCCATAGAACAGGAGGAACTATGATTGCTCTGATTTCCCTGTCATCTTTACAAGAATACGTAGGCATAAGATTGCGAAATCTTAGCGAGCACACAAATAAAAAACTTTAGGTCCAGTACCTTACCAAAAACAACAGAAAATCCAAAAACAACAAAAACACTCTCTCAACATTCCCAACCCATAACAGTAAACACCAGAAAGTATTTGAACATGCCACGCAAGATCTATGGATAACCATATATACATTGGGCAATTAACAACTTCCCTTTGTATAACCTGACCCCGGACCCCCCAATCTCTTAGCATTTGTTAAAGAAAACATTTGCGTGCAAGGTTAGTTTTAAATATCTTTCCTTTCCTTTCCAGCTTCAAAGAATAAATATGAAATCAGAAAGTAGCACCTAATTCCAACCAATGCGGTAAGGTGGTCGCGTCACCGACAAAAATCGCACGCTACACAAGGACCAAAATCATAGGTGGAAACTATTATGGCTTTTCTATTGTAGATAATTAGTCAAGATTTTGTTGGGTGTTGTTTTTGTCTAGTAAAGATGAGACCTATCCGGCTTTTAAATAATTTGCTATATTGTTCCAAAATAAAATGAATTTGAAAACCATTTCCATTCGAAGTGATCATGAAGGATAATTTCAAAATCACTTATTTGAGAAGTATTATGACAAACATGGCCTTGATCTTAACTTTTCCGCACCTAGAACTCCACAACAAAATGGTGTTCTGGAGTGTAAAAATTGGATTTTAGAGTAATTAGCGAGGACTATGCTTAATGAAGGTAATTTTTCGAAGTATTTCTGGGTCGATGCCATTAACACCGCTTGTTATGTCATGAATAGGATTCTCATACGTTCTATTTTAGACAAAACCCATATGAACTACTCAAAGTTAGAAAACCTAATGTTTCTCACCTACATGTCTTCGTATGTAAATGTTATATTTTGAATAATAGTATGGATAATCTTGGTAAATTCGATGCAAAAGCCGATGAGGGTATCTTCCTCGGATACTCACAATCTAGTAAAGCATATAGGGTTTATAACAAGAGATTACTTATTCTTGATGAGTCCGTACATGTTACGTTTGATGAGTCTTACCCAAAAGATGTTGGGAAAGGTGTTTCTTTTCATGATGTTGGTGTATCTTCACCAGAAATTCTCAATGGAACCGAACAAGGAATTGATAAACCTAAAGCGGCGGAACATGAGAAGAAAGAAGATGACGACTGTGAAGAGGAGAAGCTTGAGAGTCCAGCTGCACTGGAAGATCAACATTTGACTTGGAAAATATCCAAAGATCACCCTAGTGTAAAAATTCTTTGGGATATCACTAAAGGTGTGACAACGCGCTCTAAGATAAGTGATTTTTGTTATCACTTTGCGTTCGTTTCTCAAGTCGAACCTAAAAATTCTAAATATGCATTACTTGATGAGAATTGGCTTATGGCCATGCAAGATGAACTAAACCAATTTAAAATGAATTACGTTTAGGACCTTGTCCCTCGTCCTAAAAATCATCAAGTAATTGGCACCCGATGGGTTTTTAGAAACAAGCTTGACGAAAACAGAGTGATAACCCGCAATAAAGCTCGACTAGGGGCTCAAGTCTATAACCAAGAGGAGAGCATTTATTATGAGGAGACTTATGCTTCGGTGGCTCGCCTTGAGGTTATATGCCTTCTACTAGCCTATGCTTGCGCTAAAAATTTCAAGTTATTTCAAATGGACGTGAAAAATGTGATCCTAAATGGCTATATTAATGAAGTGTATGTATCTTAAGCCCCCGATTTTTAAAGTCACGAGAATCCAAATTATGTACACAAAATCAAAAGAACTTTATATGGTCTCAAGAAAGCCTCTAGGGCTTGGTATGAGTGATTAAGTAAAATTTTAATTGATCAAGGATACTCAAGGGGAAAAGTAGATACTACATTATTCATTAAGCGCCAAGGAAAGCATACTTTTCTAGTTCAATTTTATGTCGATGAGATTATTTTTGGATCAACTAATATGCAACTTGTAGAAGAGTTTTCTAAGCTTATGCAAGGGGAGTTTGAAATGAGCCTTATGGGGGAGTTAAACTACTTCCTTGGTCTTCAAATCAAATAACTAAATGAAGACATATTTGTATGCCAAACCAAATATTGCAAAGACTTGCTAAAGAGATTCGTCATGGAAGATGCAAAGTCTATTGATACTCCTATGGCTACAAATTGTAACTTGGAAAGGAATGAAAATGGTAAGGATGTAGGCGTTAAAAAATATAGAGGTATGATTTGTTCTCTTATATATCTCAGTGCAACTAGGCCAGACATCATGTTTAGCGTGTGTATGTGCGCCCGTTATTAATCAGCTACCAAAGAATCTCACTTAAATGATTTAAAACATATTCTTAGGTATCTTCATGGTACTTCTAGTTACGGGCTTTAATATTCTACGGGAAGGGATTGTAATTTGGTTGGTTACACCGATTCCGATTTTTTCGGTTGCAAATCGGATAGGAAGATTACTATAGGAACTTTCCAAATGTTTTCAAATGCCTTAGTAAGTTGGCATAGCAAGAAATAAGTTTTTTTGCTTTGTTCATAACTGCCAAGGCAGAATACGTTGCAGCCAGTAGTTGTTGCGCTCAAATTTTGTGGCTTAAGCAACAATTACTTGACTTTTATATAAAACTTCAATGTATTCAAATTATGTGCGACAACACTCGTGCTATTAATCTAACCAAAAATCTGGTGCTACATTCTCAAACTAAGCATACTGAGATTTGTCACCACTTCCTAAGTGACCATGTTGAAAAATGGGATGTCGTATTTGAGTATGTTGATAGTAAAAATCAACTTGCGGATATTTTTACAAAACCTCTTGTGGTCGAGCCATTTTTCAACATTCGAATGGAATTGGGGATACTTGATATATCAAATCTTGCCTAAATATGAATTGTTGCATGCATTTTATATACTATTGCTCTAACTTTCATTGTAAGTTCTATTATCCAATAGTGCATCCTTCATCAATTCATGAGCGAGGTAATGTCGTTCCACTTCTCTCTTATTTTGTGAGTCTCTTATTGTTGTATGTTGCTTGTGTTCCAAATAGCCGATATTCTCGATACTTGAAATATTTCATGATTATTCATTTCCAAAAATTTCTATTGATGTATGTTAATTATATGCTTATGGTGATGTTGTGTTATTCCATCTATATACTTGAAATATACTCTTGGTGCATATGGCTTGTTATGTATTATTGCATGAACTATGGTTGAACATGTTATGATATTAATAAAATTATTGTTGTGTGTCATTGTTATGATAACATCTCTGTTTTTGGTTTGTGTGGGGATAAAATTTTATATCGCATTGCTAGATCACATGCGTGTGCAACATTTCAGGAGAACCAAAGGAATATGTCACGTAATCATGTCACTTTTTTTGCAAACTCAACATCTTTTGATAATGTTATATCCTTCACGCTTCATGTTTGTATTATTCTGTTTTGGCATTAAATGTGACAATTTTGTTCTATTGTTGCTTCATATGCTTGTATTTATGTTTAGGCATTCTTGTTTAATATGTATATCATTTTATGTGAGTGTTATAGTGTTGATGTTCTTATCTTTGCAAATTGCCTTTGTATAATACTTTGGTTTGTATGTGAATTAAGATACTTCTCATGGTTTGCTTGTTTTCTTTTTTATGTTGCCAAAGGGGGACAAGTATATAAGATGAAGAAGTTGGATGCACATATTCAGGGGGGGTCTTCATGAAGACACAAACAATGTGAAACACACCGTCTCATGTTTTACCATCATAAAAAGGGAGAGTATATGAGTGCTACTTTCTGTAGAATAAGTACTTCGAATGATGTCAAAACTAGGATAGTGTAGGGTTAATGTTTATTGGACGATATCCTCTAATTTTAGATGTGGATCTTAGCCTTAGGAAGCATTAAAATGGTTTGGAAAATGATCATATATCATACATGCATTGAAAACAAGGTTTTGTAAAAAATGCATTGAAAAACAAGTTTTTAAGATGACCTTACAGGATAGGCCGACACACACACATGTAGGTCGACCTATAGAAGCTTTTGCTTCAGTATAAGGTAACACACAAACTGCTCAGGTCGACCTCCACGCATCAATAATAAAGTTTGTACCCATTGTCCATTGGCTGACCAACTTAGGCCGTCACAAGACTTCTACAGGTCGACCTAAGACCTTTACAGGTCAACCTAATTGCCTTGGTAGGTCGACCTATTGCTCTTATAGGTCGACACACACGATGCCCTTTTCAAAAGAGTTTTATTTTTCCTCCATCCATTTGCATTCCTTTTGCTTCATATCTCTTATACATATATATACTCATACATACATCATTTTCTAGTAAGGTTCTAGTCTAAAACCTATACGAAACCAAAATTTAAAAGTTACTCACTATCTTCAACCTCTCTTATATGCATTGTTGGTGCGGAACAGCGGCAAGTAACAAAATATTTGGAAGTATTTTTTCAGGAATTTATCGTGTCTACGGAGATCGGTGCTACTGAACCGCCGTTCGATAATCTCTAAGTTTATGAGTTTGGATTAAATGGTTTGGAATTGTAAAACAGAAAAGTAAATATAAACATAAAAAGAATTCATTCTTCGGAGAAAAGAAACTTATCAAGCATACATATAATCCACTCGTCACAAACATAAATTTATCGATCATTTTCACTCTACTACAATCCTCGTCAAAATCATCCAGTATCACTCACAACAGTGTCCATCTCTGGCACACTGAGCTGAGAGAGAAACCGTATCACTCTCGTCGTCGCTCTCGCGCACGACGCCTCGAAACACGGAAGGCATTAAGTTCCGACACCATAAAGATTATTATCTAAATCTATCTCTAGCATCTAGACACAATAGATATTCATCCCTAATCAAGATTCGTGATATTTATATCTAACACAACACAAATCCAAACATAAATGCACAAAGATCAAGGAAGGCATCGATAATGATTTGTAAAGCAGATTTTATACAATATTATGATCAACAAAGATACATATGTTCATAGTAACTATACAACACCCAACAAAAAAGAATACACAAAGAGGAAGAGAAATGAACCAAACATGTCGCGGTTTGTCAACGCCGGTCGATGAGAAATCCATCTCGGATCATCCGTATGCAAGCTTCAATGTTGTTTTCTAAGCTAATCTTACTAAAAAAATGAAGTTTGATGAAGTTGGGATAAAAAAAATCCAACCCATCCCTAAAAAAATGTGTTTTTACCCCTATTTATTGCTGTCATCATCGTAGACCCCGCTTAGCCCGATTTTGGGTGCTAAGCGCGCCCTTATTAATGTTAAACCGCCTTAAAAGCCCGCTAAGCGCGGTCGGGCGCGCTTATCCCGGTCTGCTCGGGAATGCAAAATTTCTGCACTTGTTTTCTTCATAACTTTTGAACTGTAACTCTGTTTTTCGCCCGGTTCGAAGCGTTAGAAAGCTTATTCAATGTTCTATCTAACAATGCTCCAATATCAATGCTTTAATACCTAAAAAAATAAATGGAAAACAATTAAACTCAATGATATTTACACGATAACGCAATACATACACTATAAAGTAAAGTAAACGTATTTACAAACAAAGTGGGGTTTATTCGAACGATTTTAAAAAAAGTATCGATAAGTGCAACAAAACTTATATACAAAAATAACTACAATTTGAACTTATCAACTCTCCCCAACTTACATAATTGTTTGTCCTCAAACAAAGCCAACATTTAAAGGAACAAAAGCGAAATCCAAGAAATCACGCAACAACAAGTTTTGAAAATGGAAAACAAATGCAATGGTTCAATCGAAAATGGTACACACAAAGTAAATACTTACCACTAAACTACAACGATAACATAATCACGAAACAAATGCTAAATACAAGAGTCATTCCAAACATTCTAAAACAACACAAGTTCAAATGTGAATCACACCTAGCAAAAACAATCATTGGTAGATGAAAAACATAAAATGAGGGATTTTTCACTCACACAACAATCTTGCAAACAAAAGACTAAATTATGCAATCATCCAAAAATCATGCTGAAAACACAAAAATAAGAATCAAAAGGACTTTCAGGGCTGTAATGTGGTCGGGTGAACAAACAATGAATATTTCCTAAAGCTAATCGAAACAAAAACTTGCCTAAACCTAAGGGAGTGATCAACTCACAAAAGTTCAAAAACAAAATTTCAATCAAACTTCTTCCAAAATCCCAAGTGTTACACCAAACACATAGAACTTATTAGCACAACATTATTCTACTCTTTTTGTTTTTCTTTTTCAAAGCTTTTTCAATTTTTTTTCTTTCTTTTTCTTTTCTTTTCTTTTCTTTTCTTTTTCATATTTTTCTCTTTTTTCTTTTCTTTTTCAACCTCATAGCAACCAATAACATAAGTGAGAAAACATTGCTCTCCCCAACTTGAATTCAACCACATCATCATGTGAATACTCCCTACTTTTTAAGGCAAGGTAAAAATTCATACAACAACACAAAGTTGAGGGTTCAAGAAAAAAACAACAATCAAGATCCACACAAAAAATGAATTTGACACTCATAGACAAGAATCAAACTCAAACAACATGGATAATGACCAAAGGCTCAAAGGGTTTACAAACGATCACACACTCACAAGGTGAATTGACTATTTGGCTATGGTAGTTGTGCTCAAAATGAAACAAGTGCCTTAATTCTTTTCATGCTTTCAAATAATCAACATAAACAAAAGATTAAGCATAATAAAATCCAGTTAAAATAAGAATGTTGGTACTCCGTGCATATATGAACAATAGAAGGCTTCATCACAAAAAGGGTGAGAACTAAAATGATTCACATACGAACAAGTATATAAAAAAAATGAATGGCATAGAAGTTGTAAAAATCCTAAGTATCATGAATATGCTAAAGTCTAGAAAGCAATAAACACATACCTTGAATGTGTACAAAACTTTAAACACTATCATTACCACGCACTCGAAAGTTGAAACGATAAAAAATGGACAAACACCGAATGCGACTTCAAGCTATCGAACCAAAATTTGAGTCCAAACAACAACAAAAGAATTAGTTATACTACGGTTATGTATTATCTAAAGCCTAGGAGAAAGTGGGAAAAAGGAAGGCAAGTGAAACAAAAAGAATTCACTGGCTCATCTCAGCAGAGCGCGCTAAGCTAGCATACCCGCGCTAAGCGTGCTACACCAGAAGCAGAAAAACAGGACAGCAAAAATGCATTTCATGCTACCTCCACTATCACCTACACAACTCAATTACAAAACATACAATATTTACACATACAAACTTCCTCAAGTTAAACACGACAAGCTTGAGGAAAACAAAACTTAACACCTTAACACGAACTACCATAAACATACTAAAATAATGGGAGAAAAAAAAACATTAGAAACTAACAACAATAAAACATGCTTGTTTTACATCATAAGTTCGAAGCCTATTATTTACAAACCAACACGTTGCTTCGGAAGAGCCAAATGCTTTCACTCCCACCTTTGCTCTCATCTCTTCGAGCTCTAACCGGAACTACACATCTAACCACACTTTTGGCAAACTTGAAGAGAAACAAATATATACACTATATTCACAATTATGCAAAACATGTAAAATTCACAAATATGGTAAACATATACAAGTATCAATATAAACAAGTGAAAATAGACAATATATACGATATCTACAAAACTCAAAAACAAAGAAACTATCGCAATGCGATCCAATAAAAACACCAATCCCCGGCAACGATGCCATTTTGTTGGTGCGGAATAGCGGCAAGCAACAAAAGATTTGGAAGTATTTTTCCGGGAATTTATCGTGTCCACAAAGATCGGTGCTACTGAACTGCCGTTTAATAATCTCTAAGTTTATGAGTTTGGATTAAATGGTTTGGAATTGTAAAACAGAAAAGTAAATATAAACATAAAAAGAATTCATTCTTCGGAGAAAAGAAACTTATCAAGCATACATATAATCCACTCGTCACAAACATAAATTTATCGATCATTTTCACTCTACTACAATACTCGTCAAAATCATCCAGTATCACTCACAACAGTGTCCATCTCTGGCACACTGAGCTGAGAGAGCAACCGTATCAGTCTCGTCGTCGCTCTCGCGCACGACGCCTCGAAACACAGAAGGCATTAAGTTCCGACACCATAAAGATTATTATCTAAATCTATTTCTAGCATCTAGACACAATAGATATCCATCCCTAATCAAGATTCATGATGTTTATTGTAACAGCCCGGGACCCTCGCAAGGCGATCCCGGCACTGCCACCTCACGATCTTCTCTACCCCCCTCACTAGTAGAGTTTTTGCCTTCTGTGGGAATCGAACCCTGTACCCTGGGGTTCAAGTACATGTTCATTCCATTCCCACTACCAATTGAGCTATTGTAACAGCCCGCGGCCGCTCGCACACGAGTCCCGACACTATTACCAACTCAGACTTAATCACTAGCCCCCTTTTTCAACTATACTAGTGTTTTTGCCTCCCGTGGGAATCGAACCGTGTACCTGGGGATAAGTACCACGTTCAATGCATTCCCACTACCAATTAAGCTAGTAGCTCAATTGGTAGCGGGAGCCGACCTAAGATTATATGTGTCGACCTATACTGAAGATGAAACTTGTATCGGTTGACCTATTCGCGCATGTGTCGACCTAAAATGCTTTGACCACCCAAAAACTTTTTTTTCAATGCATTTTTCACAAAAAATAAGTTTTGAATGCGTATATGATGTACGTTCATTTTCCAAATCATTTGAATGCTTCCTAATACTAAGATGCTCATCTAGAATGGGAGAATATCGTCCAATATACATAACGCTACATTATCCTAGTTTTGAAATCACTCAAAATCCAAAAGTACACTCACGCATAGGCCAATATAAATAATTGTCAAATTATTTATGTGCAGGTAGATGGTCATATGGAGAATAAGGCTTATGAATCGGTATTTCTAATTTACTCACAAAATCTTAAACAACAAGAAAACCTTTGTGGTATGCATCACTAATGTTCTAGGACGACAATATTGGTCCTACGACCACTCTAAAGGAGCTTTAATCCTTCTAGAATCCTCTCACCATACTATAACTACCCTATAGATGAATATAAAGTATCCAAACAATAGGTGCATCTAACAGCTTTCCGCAAACCACGCTTAGCAAATAGAAATATTGTTATTTCCTCTTTAATATATATTGAGAGGTCGCCAATTCAGGTACTCATTTTTAAATTCAATTTTAATTCACTATTCTCTCCCACATACTAATTTGAATGTTGGAGTGTGAACCTTGTAGGTCATCCCCTTTTCCTCCGAATCAGAAGCTTAGATCCACCATTATTTCATATCGTCACTCCATTTCTGATTCTAGTATGGAAAAATGGTGTCGTCTGTGGGAATCATTTGTTGATTCCTAAATTTTCCAAAATCCCGCGTTCACTATTTAATTTTTCACTTTGTAACCTTCTCACGTCATCGAATCAATATCACTCAAATTCGAACATGAATATCTGTCGCGTTTGATCACATCAAATAAGATTTCAACTTTGATTTCATGAACTTTCATATCTCTGATCTCTCCGATTCTAAGTAATGTCTGGATTCAAAGTTACTCCTAACACTATTGCACAAGAAGCCACTATCGTTGTCGCTACTCAAGCAACGATCGATCAATTACACCCACCTCCTCTGTAAGACGTTACGAATCCAGGAACAGAGGTTTCGTTGCATCCAGATCAAGTCTTGGCTCATGAGATAATTATATTTGTCCAAATCCCTTTGATTGGAACTTCGATTCCCTCTCCAGTTTCACAACTTAAGGTCATACATGGTTTCAAACTACTACGAGCTAACCTTAAATTGCAAGGTGCCAACGAGTTATTGAACAACATGTACAACATCGTTTGACAACAAAAGTTGCAAGCAATAGTAGAAATGTTATTTTGCCTCAAAGAAAGCCTCCATAATGCGCCTCCATGAGGGAACACCGTTTAGGAGGTTGTATCAAAGATAACTCAAACAGTTGACCGCAACCAAGAAAAATTAAGCTCCAAAATCATAGAATCACCATAGGATCAAGAAACACCAAAGTACTCTTTAAAGCCCAGGAGGAGATCGAGGCAACCACACTCCTCTCCCAAATCAGGCAGAAAATCAACTATTGAAGAATCAGCAAAAGCACCCTCTCTGATCTTGAATTTTTTACATCAAAATACCAAAATCCATATAGAAGCCTCCCAAGATAGGCAAGTACAATGAAAATGGATATCTAGACGAGCAAGAGCAACTCATCAACAATCTTCTAGATTACTTCAGTGTTGATTGACGAAGACTTCAAATGAAGCATTCTGCACAACCTTCCCTTCAGGTCAAAGATAGGAAGGAAGGGAGTACGAACCAATCAGGGAATGTTGAGCATGGCTCAGTCTTACATGATCTTTGAGGGAAGGTGACCCATCATCGGAAGGATGAGTCTTTTCAGGGAATGTTGGGATGGTACGATAAGTGCATGCCGTTTAATGCATCTCGGGAGAAGATCTACGAAAACTATCCTAACATTTCACTTTCATACTATAAAGGTCATCCTTGTTTGAAGATTGACTACTTTCAGACGTATTTTTTCTTTTATAATTTCCTCCTCTCTCACAACCCATAATCAATTTTCCTTCCTACCTCGCTAGCCATTTGCAGTATCAGAACGAATTGACATAACTTTAATACCATGTTGCTTGCCAATATGCTGTGCTCAGGCTAATACTTCAGATCGGCTATGAAATATCTGTCGTTTATATTACATAAAAAGTATAATATCAATATCATATAACGCAAAGAAAATATTAAATTTGAACTTGTTACATAGAAAATACTACTAAAAAAATTAAATTTTGAGAGGGAAGTAATCCGTCATAAAAGTATGAAAATTCCCTCACAAACAGTTTTAGTGACGGAACTTGTGACAGCCTAAAATTTGTAACGAATATCAATGTCGTAAAATACTAGTGAGGGAATTTTCATTCCGTCACAATTTGCGAGATAACATATCCGTCACAAATTAGATTTACCCATCACTAATAATTTGACTAAAACTATAAAATGTATTCTAAAAATTCTGTCACTAATTAATGAGGGATTTTAATTCTGTCACTAATTATTGACATATTTTAATTTTCCTCACTAATTTAGAACATATTTCAAATATTCTCACAAATATTTTTTATTGGTGCATTCATTATATTAAAAAAAATTAACTTATAAAAACACAAATGATATGAAATATTTTATAAATTAAATATTTAATTATCGTATATATCCATCATCAAAATACAAAGAAAACATCACTTTTATTAACATTTCTCTTGAAACTAATTTTACGATCTTGAAGAGCTTAAAAACTAAACTATAAACTGTTTTGAGATATGTTTAAAATGTTTCTATAATAAACGATACAATAAAGTAAAACTATTTGTCTATAACATATAAATTGTTGTACTGAACTATTCTAAAGAATTAATAGAAATAAGATGAAAACATTTCATAAACTATCCTTGCATTTTTCAATTAACTTTACGAAGTTGACAAGAATTCCAAATTTCCTTGATTTATATCTGTCAAGTGGTTCCACAGCTACAACCTGCTTGTAACATAAATCTTAGTTAGGATGTTAATCACAACCTTAATGAAAATGGTCCTTCATGAACATGCAGGTAACATATATCTAAGTTAGGTTGTTAATCACAACCTTAATGAATATGGTTCTTCATGAAAGCCATGACCAAAATCTTACTCATGTTGAAAACAACCATACATGAAACTAAAAGTTCATAGTTCCTATAGACTTGTACAACTTTTCCCCATTGCCCATATACATTAAACAAACTACATACATAAAACTTAAATCAGATACATCAAATCACTTCTACGCATAATTCACTACAAATAGCAGTAAAAATTTGTGCATTAGGGTCATTCATTCATCTCATGTTGCACAACTTGAAAAAACTAGAATTTTGCATCAATTATTATATCAAATTCTTTTAATACCCAAATATTGATATATAGTCACATAAGCTACAACGATGTGAGTATTTTTCAAAAAATTTATAGAATAGCTAATTTACTATTAGATTCAATAAAAGCCAAACATGATACTTGTAACTAACATCTTGAAATTTCTCAGATTCAATAAAACTTATTGAATGTACATCATGAAATTATACATTTCAAGATGCAAAAAAATCTTAAAATATTTTTCACGATACATAACGGATATATTTTAAGTGATAAAAATGAAATGTTTTTTTTGTTTTGTTAATAATAATGAGATGCTTTAAATCAAGTAATTAAGAAAAATTGATTATGATAGTCAAAACAAAAGAAAAAAAATATGATTTGAAAAGTTAATGAAAATATTAGCATTTCAACAACGTTTACCCTAGTAGCTTTATTGGATACCTTGTATATGGATTCTCCTTCTGAATACTTTCCTATGACTGTCATAATAATAATACTATAATATCATTCCAACTAATTCATATGTGCTAGGTACATATCTTAAACTAAAATCATTAAAAAAAATCTATGTTAATGTATATGAACAAACCTTTAAAGAGACTTAACCAAGCAAATATTTTCCTGAAAGAATACCCACTATAGGAGGACTGTAGATCAACAAGCTAGTACTGAAAACATAAACCAGAAACCAATTAATCAATTATCTAAAATGAAACTTAAAACAAAATCATGTTTAAAATAAAATCATGAAGCTTAAATAACTCATGTTTACCTCCCATGATGGTCGCACTCAGCCATTGCAATATCAAAAGTTCAACATAGCATGCTATACGAATTGTGTCACTAAGCAGAAGAAAATCGGTGTCTGAAACTTTCATAAAATGAGTTGAAGGAGTTCAATGGTAGTGACTGATAATACCAAGCCTTTAACAATAGAAGTAGAAGCCAAAATTGTGAGTGTCTTAATAAACTTACAATAAAAAAAAAAGAGTTATACTTCAAATGACTACAAAACAAATAACAAAAATAAGAGTTATGATTCACCATAACACAACAACTAACAAACTCATCTTTGTAACTTCATATCCTGTAAAACAAATATAATCAAAAGCGTTATGAACAAATACAAATTTTTATCACTAAAATCAGAAACTCGATACTTATTTTCCATCAAATTCAAACAAAAAGTGAAATAAAAAAGAAACTTTAATTAAAATCTAAGAGAAATCAAGAGTATATGCGGTAAACATCGAGAGTGTAATTGACACATCTCTTGTTAGTTGACAAGTTTGAGATTCTAAAAAATCTTAAATTGACACTTCATATCATCAATAGTGTTATATTGCTTTCTATATCTATTAACGAAACGAGTGAAGGAGACGTAATGATTTATGCTCTTGCTTTGCTTATGTTTTTTTACCCCTTAACAAAATGGAATTTGATATCAGCTTATGTAGTGGAAGTTTCTGGTTCAGAGCTTCTTAGAACAAAATTGCTACATATTTGACAACTTTAATTTTTTAACCATAAACCACATATATTGTGAATTAGTAAAACCACAACTCCAACTAAGATGCTATTAATAACAACAATCACTACCATGATGCAGACTCATTCGAGTACTAAATATGCACACAAATTTAAAGTAAAAGAAACTAAAACTAATCCACCAATAAAATGCCAAAACAAACCTCCATTATTGTCAATATTCAATCAAAACATTTAATGTTAAAACAAACAAATTGAGGGAAAATATTCACCTTTTAGGTTTGTTCACTACAACAGCTTGCTCAACAACTTGTGAATCTGAACAAACTGATCAAATAAAACAAAGGTGTCGAGTCTGCTATCAATCTCCAACACAACAACAACAACAACCCTCACATCCACACGCACCAAGCTTGTTTCCACTTCAACACCTGCAACCACACTCCATTAATCTTTAAATCTCACTTCCACTACTCAGAAAACCAATCTCAAAAACACTTGGTGTTTAGAATCGAGCATCCTTAAAACTCTGGGAACAAAGAAAGAAACTACATGAATCTATAGTATAACGAGAAGAAAATGAGAGGAATAGTTTGGATGGACGATAATAATGAAAAACATATATATTCAAACAGAAGACTTCCAATAATGAAAATCTCAACCTACATATTAATTTTTCCTTACACAAATAAACAAGGTTATTGTTCGGCTATTCGAATCTCCTGATTTATTTTCCAAAATGTTGTGTGTAGGGATTAAGGATGTGGTCTCTCGTGGGAGATGAAAAAATCCTTTGTCTTAGTGGATTCAAGATAGGAGCAGAAAAAAGGAGAAAGGTTTTAAGGTAAGAGGGTTTTTTTTTACAAAGGGTGAGAGGGAATTGGAAACCAGGAAAGAGGGAAGGTGAAAAAACACTTACTAAAATATTATAAATTGAAGTTGATCTATGTGAGAGAGGGAAACTAAAATAAATTTATTAGTGATAGGGAAATTAAAATTGGTTTTTGATTTAGAGAGAAGCTAAAATTAATTGGTGAGTGAGAGTGAAATGAATTTTTTGTAATAAAAGGAAGAATCATATTTTTAATTAACTAATAATTAAATGTAAATTTATTTTAATTTAATATATAATCTCACTTTAATTATGTGTAATTTTAGCCATCGAAAATTACAACGTCATTAAAACAAATTTTTTACTTCAATTTATTTTATATAAAATAATATATTAGGAAGTGAATATTTTTCTCACAAAAATATCTAACACATTTATGACGGAATTTGTGGCGGAAATATTGATAAAAAGTTTACTAAATTTATTTTTGTCAAATTTGTGAGGGATTTTATGAAGGATTTTTTGTGACGGAAAACTTGCCTCACAAATTTCTTCTCTAATTTTTATTTATTAATAATTTATTACTTAGATAATTTTTTCTCACTAAATCCATCGCAATTAGTGGGGGATTTATTTCCCTCACAAATTTCCATCCCTAATTTTCATTTTTTTAGTAGTATATATACTCTGTCTGTGGTGAAGAACTACGTATAATCACTACACAAATCCGTAGATGACCCTGCTGGTTTCGGACTAGCAGCTCTGTTACCGGAAATTTCAAGTGTAGACGAAATTTCCAATATATCGTATATTTTGAAATTTCCAGAAGTTTTTGCTACGTATCGAAATTTTTTAAAATTTTCGGTATTGATGTCAAAATTATAATGATATTCACCGGATATTTTGAAATTTTCGGTAAAAATACTAGATATTTACAAATTTCCAGTACAAATACGGGAATTTCTAAAATTTGCAAAAATTTGTGTATTAGAAATTTAGAAACAACTACCGAAAATTTAAAAATCTTAAGTAGAAAAAAGTAAAATTTTTTATAAAAATAATAATTTTTTTAGGTAATAATAACAGAAATATTTTTGAAATATTAAAAATATGGGATGCCTGCTATGAAATGGGGGTGGAAGGTAGAATCCTCCGTTTCAACCCAATTCACATCGGTTTTTCAGGTTCGGTTATTGTGAGTTGGACCTATTTGCGGTTTGTTGTCCGGTCCTACTCATGCCATGTCTTCTTTACTTTATAGGCACAATTAGGTGTTTTGTTGACGTTGTAATATCTATGTTGTCATACTCAACTCTAACAAATTGAACAAATATCTGGTTGACAAAACGTACCGAATTTGCTCGACAACACAACCATACAATGATTGGATGATAAAAGATGCAACCAAACCAAAATTCAACACATCTAATGCTATTAACATTTTTTCTTTAATCTCATATTTATCTCAAAACACTTCAGTTTCCCTCGTTTCCATGAATTATTTCTCAACCCTAGACAACTACGTATATCTGCACAACTCTTTAGATGTGATTCAATTTAGTATACTTAATAAGGCTTATACGCTAATACAATATTAAAACAACATGTATTCATCAATATACTTAATATGACAATTTTGTTTTAATACTTATTAGCTTTGTTAATTAGTAAATAAAAACTTAATTAAAATGTGAGAATATAATCTTAATATCTAGGCACTATGCAAGTCCAACGTGGCCATGTTTAGTCTATATATCGTCAAAGAAAAGACTCGTATATTTTTGTTATTATTCTTCTTCTTTGAACTAGATTTTAATTATTTAGCTTTACCAAATTCCAAAAGCTCTTGAAAACTTCTATCTAACTTTTCTTTTTTGAATCAAAATAACACTTTTTTCTTCTTATGTTTGGCCCACTTCTCTTGATTAAGTGATGCCTTTAGGTTTATACGTCAAACGAACATAACTAAAAATGAGTCCAACACGCCTACACAAACTATGTATCAATCACGAATATTTCTAACTCATTCTTATTTTTTCTTGTTCATAATTTTCCAACTCATTCTTAGTCATATACTTTATGATTGGCTCATTCCAATAAAGCTCACACATTTATCCATAAATCATAAATTTAGTTATTCAATAAATAATAGTACATACAAAAAATAGATATAAACTCGTAATACAACGCTGATACGTTAACAATTAAAATAAATAAATATATCAAATATAATCACATGATATCGTGTTGATGTCAGACATTAACACAGATTAGATATCACACATCTTTATTTTAATATATTTAAATAAAAATATACTAAAATTATATATACGATGATGTTGTGTCGATGTGAGACATTTACACTTGTTAGACATCAAATTCATTTTTATTTAGATATATTTAAATAAAAATGTATTTTAATATATTGATATGTGTTGATGTCGTGTGTCGATGTCATACATTAACATGTATCAGACATTTGACACATTTTTTATTTAAATATATTGAAATAGAGGTGTATTTTCTAAAGATGTAATCAATAAAGAGAAGGGAGGGTGTTAAGCAATTTCCCATATTGATAAACAAATTAAACTTCCCAAACTTTATAAATGTCATCCACAAGCAACCTTAATAAATGCAAAGCTCATATAATTAAGATTCCTCCATCTTCTACGTCAAACCTTGCCAAACACTCTATAACATAGACCAAAGAAGAAAATATAGTCGCAAAGCCCTTTTCACATTATTCAATACATTATTTCTTCCAACCACAAATAGTCCTTAATCTTTGCATATAAAACCTCATTAGTGTAGACATAGAAAGAAATCCAAGAAGCTTGAAAATAAATCCTTGTTGGTAAGAAAAATTGAGAGTACCATTGCGAAAATTCAAAGATGAGCTACACGACGCCAATCGTTAGTAAACTCTATTGTTCAACGTCGCAAACAATGTTCGGAGTGAGGAAAAGGCCACATGTGGTGAGTGGTGGTGGCTTTGTTGTCACGGATTATATTACTCAAAAGGTTGTTTTCAAGGTTCATGGCTGTGGCATTCATGGCAAAAAAGATGAGTTGATTCTTAGAGATGGTGATGGAGAAGCTTTACTCCTCATGCGTCGAAAGGTATTACGAACATGTATATAAATTTTATTGAATTTCATAATTTTATATTACGAATAAATATTTATCTCTTATTTTTTTTGATAATATGTAGGGAGGTATGGTTGAGGCTCTAAGTATTTACAAGAAGTGGAAAGGTTATAGTGTAAACTATGAAGGGTTACAGAAACTTATTTTCAGCTTAAAAGAACCTGGAAATTCATGTTTGGTTATGAATAGAGGAATCAAAATTTCTATTGACTCAAGTGTTGTTGGAAACAAAGGTTGGGACTTTGAAATTAAGGGCTATTTTCCTGATAAGCATTGCAGCATTGTGGACAATAGAGGCAACATTGTTGCTCAGGTAAAATTGTAGTCGCAGACGTAGACACTCTTGTTAGAACTTCGTAATCAAGTTTCATGTGTTTTTTTATTTTTATTTTATTTTTTTATTTCGCGCTAATTGTTTATTGGTTGATGTGTATATAGGTTGGGATGAATAAAGAAGTTGAGAAATTGATGGAAAGCAAGGATTTGTATCATGTGGTTGTGAAACCAGGGATGGATCAAGCTTTTGTTTTTGGAGTTATAGCAACTCTAGACTATATTTATGGAGAATCTACATATTGTTAATTAATCCAAAGTTGTGAAAA
This sequence comes from Lathyrus tuberosus, assembly GCA_022829125.1. Taxonomy (NCBI): domain Eukaryota; kingdom Viridiplantae; phylum Streptophyta; class Magnoliopsida; order Fabales; family Fabaceae; genus Lathyrus; species Lathyrus tuberosus. The sequence continues at coordinate 359,879 of JALAZF010000019.1, forward strand.
AGAAGAACTATAGCATTCTATATAGTATGGTTTTGATGTGATTATTTCTATGAAAAACCAATTTAATATTGGTTCAATTTTCTCCTATAATTATCACATTGATACTAGTTATTATTTGTAACAAGTAAAGGGAACTTCATTGTATATTATGGCAAGGAAATTTGTTAATTTGTTGTGTTAAATATTGTTCCTTTTGTTTTGTTGGACAATGATGTGTGTAAAAGTATTAACTAGTTTCGAATCTTTCTTTGAATTTGAGTTGGTGGTGACTGAGTTGAGTTAGTTTGAAGTGCTTTTTGAAATAGAGCATGGCATCTTTGAACAGATTATGCATGTTTTCTTTTGCTTTTAATATATTCTGTTTTTGCTGGTAGAAGTTACTGATAATTTGGTCAAAACTAATATTTAAAACTATATATTTTATTATACACATGTTATATAATATTCTCCAACAATTTAATCAAATGAATAACTAGTTGCGCATGATGAAGGAATAATGTTGGGAATAATAAATTAAATGAGAGTTGGAGTTTTACATTAGTTATAAATATAAAGACTTAATCATTTATAAGTAAAAGAACCTACAGATCAATCACTTTAAAATTTTAAATGAATATGTGGTATCTCTCACTTATGTGTTGTTTTTAATCTAATATTGATGCTCTTCCTAATAATCCAACAAACAATATATAGCTAGATTTTCTTTAGTATACATGGATTATGTTATTGCAAAAATATATGGTTTTCATTTCTATATTAACTCATGTAATACAATGCACGAATTATGCAAGAATTCGGCATAGTCCAAAGGCTAAAGTGGCCAAAGCAAGAACATTAGGTCTCAAAGTTTTGAAATAAAAAATTAACAAAATCTATAAATATATTGTTGGATTGCCGCAAGCCTAGATAAGCATTCTTTAACTTTCACTAGATGGAAAACTCACATGATCCCATAACACTTGTCCTACGAGATAATTGTCCCAAAGATGTTTTAGGGTTTTTAGACCTTAAATCTTAACAATAAAATCTAACGAAAGATTGAAACTTAGATACACACTATTCTAAAAATCAAAATCTCATATTCACGACTTCCATTGGCTTGATCGTCGTCTTTATAGTATAACTTCACTGTGAAATTCAATAGACGACATGGAGGAGATCGTAATAGTCATCACAATTACAACCACTTGATCAAAGATATAAGATATTTTCTAATCATTTGGCGCCTTTTATAGGAAAATGATCACAAATTTTCCATTTTATTTATGATCAGATGATGAACTCCTTAGCGCACACAACTAGGAAATTCACTCTCTAGCCAGGAAGTATATGATCTTCTCAGAGATTACTTGACGGTTAATTAAGGGCATTCAAAAATTTATTTACAGTATAATGACCGCATGAAATGAAAGATATGAATTTGAGAGATACAACATGACACAGAGGATCCAGTTGGAAGTGTTTCCATCAACCAAGAAACTAGACGACTACATCCCTGATGTTTTGTGTCGTCAAGGTTCATAGTTGACATATGTTGTTGACCTAGATCCATAATTTCCTTACCCTAGGAAAGCTATGTGGTTCTATATGCTATACAAGTACATTTGGTTTTGATGATGATAAAGAAATTAAAGCAAAATAAAAAATATCATCAAGCAAAGAAATATATGTGTAAAAATGAAACATTGAGAAGGTTTTTATGTAAATTGTGCAAAATAATCCAAAGCTAAGAATTTCACCATAAAACGAAACCAACTCTCTCCAATTATCATTTCTTCGTGTTTTTAATGACCTTTTATAGGATCAAATATAAAATTAAGTTTATGCTCTAAAAGTACTGAAATAATATCACACACACACACACACACACACGTGCGCGAGCAAGCACACACGCACACACGCACACACGCACACACCCCACACACACACATAGGTGACAACTTAGAGATAAGCTAGTCCACTTATAAGACAATGCATCCCCGATTGAAGAAGATGAATAAAAAAATTTATAGAAGAACTAGACCTCGCTTAATAATTCCATAACTAATTTGTGGTTAGTGAAGTCATAATCAAGTAGAGAATAACATCAAAATATAAACGAAATATGATCTCACATGAACGCCGCTCTTAGAAAGCTATCCCATATTTGGGAGGGACAATATCAGGTCATAATCAATATAGGGATATGAGTATACAAAGTGGAACATTGTCTAGAGAAGCAGTCACACGCTCATCTCCCACTTTTCCCAAAATGTGGTCCAACAAAGTGAAAGGATTTGCATATTGTATACCTTACATGGAGTGTGTATAGGCTACTGTACCATTTTCTCTGGTCCCTTACAAATTTTCAAAAGGTTTTCTTGTCATATTGCATCTTTATCAACAAGTCCATGATGGTTTCATCCGGTGACAGAAGAAAATACTTCAGACGTTAGTCACACGGTTTGCAATTCGCATTGGTACGTGGTACGAATTTGGGTACGCGGTTCACAACTCTCAAAGAATTAGGTACTCGGGGGGTATACAGAGTTGGTACGCAATTTGTGTTCGTGGTACGTTTAGATATAATAACCGGTACGTTATTATTAAAAAATGAAAGATAGCAGAAGTTCTGTTGCAGAACTATCACTTATAATATATAGATATAAGTCTCAAGTCCCACGTCGACTATTTTCTTATCATTGATAGCTAAGATAGCTATAAATAAAGGACAATGCAACTTCTCTTTCCCAAACATTTATGTATTAGTATGTGAGTTAATGTGGCATATGACAGTTGCAGTCTTAACTCTTAATAATTAGTTTTAAGTTTTTTTAAAAATTAATTTGTGAGTTAATGTGGTAATGCTGAGCGTTGCAGACTTAACTCTAAATAAATTAGTTCAAGTGTGTGAATTAATGTGGCATGTTGAGTGTTGCATCCTTAACTCTAAATAAATTAGTTCAAGTTTTTTAATTTTATTGTTGGGATTTCGGTTCGCTGGTTTACATGAATTCATTGAGAATTCTGATGAACTGGTTCACAAAAGTACCGCGAACCGGTTCGTGAGTACAAATTTGCAGTTCTCCAGGGGACCCTGTGAATTCTGTGACTATGCTTCAGACCTTCTTTGTCTCATCTCTTGGAACACTTTTCCATTTGGCCTTCATCATTTTTTCGTTGTCTTCTTGTCAAACTTGTTATTGTCTCGATTAGCTCATCATTTTGTTTGTTGATCACCAAGTTCCTCTTGCAAAGGGCGATAATTAGACAAAGGAAATATGACACTTCTTCCCTTCTTTGCAAGCAGTTGATAATCTCATGACAAATGATCCTTCAAATGTTCACCGGCTGAATGATGGGGATGCATTAAAGGAGCATGTGTCTTGCATTGTTGGAAATTCCATTGTGCACATTTAAAAATAATGAATTCTTGAAAATTTGATACCAAAAATTAGGTATGGGTTTTAGATTCATGTGAAGCACAATCAGTTCCATAGTAGAGTTACTATCAATCTATTTATTGCCAAACACATAGATAAATTTTATGATTGTGGTTATCTAGAGCTTATCCACTTTCTCCAGCATTAATAGTTTACATTTTTTTCCTCTTACCACAATCTCTTTATTTCTTTGAACAAATATAGTGAGATTGGATTAGAACTCCCTCAACATTTGTGTGTTGAAATGTGTTGGATGTGTTAATGGTGGCACAATCACCATGAAAATCCATGAAGAAGAAGCAGTAGTAACGGCAAGGTGAGAGTGAATAACAGAAAGTTGTTATGAAAACTGAACTTCTTTATTAGAAAATGAATAGATTACATGAGTAATATATATATCAGCAAGATAAAACTTATCCCTATTGTGTGATAATCAAAGCTTAATAACAAGCTGATGTGACACTAATACAAGGGATATACTATTCTACTATGTACAATATAATGTGAAAGGTATACTAAAATATTCTATATACTAACAACCCCCTCAAGTTGGACTGTGTATGCTACAAAGTCCTAACCTGGGCAATGTCTTCTTAAGAGCAGGAGAATGAAGATGCTTCGTTAGCATGTCAGCCAATTGGTCATGAGTAGAGATGGGGAGCAAATGAATAAGCTTGGATTGCAATATTTCTCGAACCACATGGCAATCCAACTCTATGTGTTTGCTGCGTTCATGAAATGTGGGATTATGAGCTAGGTAAATTGCTGACATGCTATCACAAAAGATGGAAGCAGGTTGAGAAAATTCAACAAGAAGGTCACGAAAGAGATACTGCATCCATTAGATTTCACAAGTAATAGAGGCCAATGCTCTATACTCAGCTTCATTTGAAGATCTAGAGGCAGTGTGTTGCTTCTTTGATTTCCAGTATAGTAATGAAGAGCCTAACATCACACAATATCCAGTAATGGATCTTCTAGTATCAGGGCTTCGAGCCCAGTTAGAATCAGAAAAGCCTAGTAACTTCAAGTCACTAGAAACAGAAAATAAAATGCAAGTAGCTGAAATTGACTTGAGGTATCTTAAAACATGAGTTGCAGCCTGAAAATGTGGGAGTCGAGGTTGAGCCATAAACTGACTCAAGTGTTGAATAGCATAAGAGATGTCTGGTCTTGAATTAGTTAAGTATATGAGCCTACCAATTAACCTCCTATAAGAAGAGGGATCTTCTAATAGAGCACCTTCATTGATAGAAAGTTTGATGTTGGGATCAAATAGAACTAAAGAAGGCTTGGCTGGAAGAACACCAGCATCTTATAAAAATTCAAGAGTATACTTTCTTTGATTTAAGAAAATGCCTTCTATGGATCTGGCAATTTCAAAACCTAAAAAATATCTGAGTTGTCTAAGATCTTTGATTCTAAATTGCTAATTCAATAGGGTCTTAACATGTTTGATCTCAGCTACAGAGTTACCTGCCAGTACAACATCATCAACATATACAAGGAGGGCAGTAAAATAAGGGGCTTCATGCTTAACATAAAGGGAATAGTCAGCTTGTGACTGGTGATAGCAAAGAGAAATCAGGAAAGTAGATAATTTGGAGTACCATTGTCTACTGGCTTGTTTTAAGCCATATAGGGATTCTTGCAATTTGCAAACTTTGGAGGAATCAAAGCCAGATAAGCCTGGTGGAAGAGTCATGTATACCTCTTCATGTAATTCCCCATGTAAAAAGGCATTGTTAGCATATGATTGTTCTAGATGCCATCCTTTTGGCAACAGAGGAGAATGTATCAAAATAGTCAATACCTTACATTTGAGTGTAGCCTTTGGCTACTAATCTGGCTTTGTAATGTTCAATGGATCCATCTGCTTTATATTTAACTTTATAGACCCAACGACAACCAATAGGTACCTTACTAGAAGGGAGATCCACCACAGTCCATGTTTTATTCTCTGCAAGAGCTTTAAGCTCCACATCCATTGCATTAACCCAACAATCATGTTTAATGGCTTGTTTATAGGTGGTTGGTTCAGTTATGGAAGAAATAGCACAACAAAATTTTGTAAGCTCTAGTGTTTTGAACAAATTTTGGTAAAACATAAATGTTAACTCAACAAGGAGACCAAGCTAAATAATTCTGCTAAGGGTGTGATGTCGGACAAGATGTCTTAACATGCATCTTGACATCATGGACTGAATGGCTTACGTTAGTTTTTAATCTGGTGCAACACTCAAGGAGAATTTACTGTATGGATCAAGGACTGAAGACTGAAGCCTAAGGAAGCAGAAGGCACTATAAATAGAAGACTTAGACCTAGGTTTGTGATGCCTTAGTACGCCTGTTGTAACCTTGTTTTCTTGAATAAGAAACAAGGGTTTAGGGTTTTGAAAGTCATTGGCTTTCTAGGTTGTAAGTCTCCCTTTGTATCAGTTGATACACTGTGGTAGATATAGGTGTCACACATATCCATAAGCCTTGAGGTATTGGATTGTGTATTGTTCTTGGATGAAGCTTTTAAGTAAATCTGAGTTAGCTTGTTTGTCAAGTATGCTTGACAGATTTCTATATTGATAGGGATGATGTAGAAATCACAGTTGGTGATTAAGGGAAGTGAGTGGGGTATCTCGTATCAGGGTTCTAAACGTTTGAGTTTAACCTTGGTAAAGATGTTCATGGGGTAGATGTTAGGGATAAAGTTGTAAACATGGGAGTTTAACTTTGTAACAGTCTACACAATAGTGAAGTCTTCTTCCTGGATTGGTATCCCCCCAGATGTAGGTGAGTTGCACCGAACTGGGTTAACAATTAATGTGTTCTTTATCATTCTGCAGATTTACGTTTTCTGTTAGGGTTCATGATAAACATGTTGGATCAGAAGTCGTGACATCTGTGAGTGTGCAGTTCTGATATTCAAGGTATCAGTCTGCTGTTGCGCCTTCTAGTTTAAATGATTATGCAGCACAATGTCTTGACATGTGCTAGGACATCTGCTGTCTGCATAGGCCAGAATTTTAATTGGTATCAGAGAAGGCATACTGTCTGGTTCTAGATGAGATCTTTGGGAGATACTTTTTGGCGTTTAAACAAGGAGGAGTTTAAAGATCAGATCAATCAACTCATACATACTCAAGGGTATTAATGGATGAGATGGATGTTCTGGATCGAAGGGAGCAACTCGGAGGTTGTTCATGTTGCTGAGGAGATTCTACAACAACTACAGGAGAAGTGGCAAATTCTCTTGTTGGTGTGTCTTATAAGATGTTGTGACATCTTATTAGGGCAAGCAGGATCTATTCCTTGGTAGTTTCGCTGCATGTGTTTCTGATGGAAGAGCTCTAGAATTATGGGATTCTGGAGTTGTTACTGAAGACAGTTGGTGGAAGGTCTCAATCGTCGGCCTCTTTGTATCTGAAAATATCTGTGTTCTTTTATTCCAGAGTCGGGAACGATGGAGTGAAAGGAGTTGTGGCTAGATATCTGGTATGGTAACTTGGTACTTGGAAGCTTGGTTTCTTAGTGCAGTTTGGAGTCAGTTGAAGAAGAGAGGAGTTGAGTTTAAGTTTATCAGGTTCTTGCTCTAGGAGTTTAATAAATTATTGGTCGGCTAGGTTGTCAAAGATACTTGAGAATTCTCTCAAGTCCACTCATAAAGACATCTATGCCGTGTATCTGGAGTCTTCTAGTTACTCTTCTAACTAGAAGGTGTTTCTTTGAAACATCATCTGAAGAAAGTGGAGGTGATTTATTTTCACCATCCAAAAACAGCAAGGAAGGATTCATCTCTCTTGACCCTAAGAGTGGATCCAATCTAATTGAAGATTTGTTGAGGTAAATAAGACTTGTTCAGAGAAAGCCTTAGTTACTTGAGTCAAGGGTGGAAGCCTTGGTATCTCAACATTCTCATTGAAGAAGATACTTGCAAAAAGATTGAATGTTTTATAGGTATTCGTGAGATGATCTGGTAGAGCTCAGCTATAGCAGTGAAGAAGGGTTATTGTACAAGGATTTAAGATCAATTGCTATTTGTTGAATCCACAAGTATTTAATTGATTATCCTTGAAAGTCAAGATTGAAGATGTTCTAACATCTTTTCATCAGAGGCTTGGAGAATCATGAGAGGGGTTCTGCATTCGTTCACAAGTTGCCTAGGTGTTGACCTGGGATTATTGGCTTAGCATCTGTTCCTGGAAAGTATTGTGAATGACTTGTCCAGATGGTGATGCTGTTGAAGATGGAGATGGAAGACTTTGAAGACATCATAATCTTGATGGTTACAACTTGGATAAGTTTATTTCTGATCTAGGTGATTTGGAGCATAGTGTTTGCTCTGGTTGTGAAGGTCGAGGATAAGTGGCAGTTATCTCTGGCTTTCTACTGATGGCTCTACTAAGGGAAGTGGCATTCTTTGGTATTGCTATGGGGTAGTCTTGGACTACTTATTTTCTGAAGATTCAGATGTGGCAGGTTTGAAGTCTTTGGAGTTTCAAAGCAGAATGGAGGTTGTCTACTCAAAACTTGGTTATTGAATCAAGTCTGTGAGAGCATGGAAATGTGCTTCTGCAAAGGGAGGAGGTTCTTCTAAGTGGCAGAAGGAAGAGCTGAATTCAACAGTTTGATGTCATAATGTTTTAACATCTAGCTTAACATCAGAAGTCTCAGCTGGTGATGTGGCACATCGGCTTAAGATAAGGTGATCTATAGGAGAATGGGAGTGATGGATTCTTCAAAAATGTCTATCTCATGCAGTTTGCAGGAGCTGTGGATGAGAAGATGTTACATGACTAAGAGGCTTGGTGGATCCAAGATGTCTTGCTATAGGGCAAGTAATTCATGTGACTTGAAGATCTAATTTCATTAGTAGATCAGGGTATCTTGTAGGAGTTCTAAAGATGAGTGAGGTCAATCAAAAGGTGACATTTAATTGATTTCACAATGTGCGTTCAAGCAGGATGCTTGAAACTGATTGCTCTTGTGTACAAGAGTAGTTAGTTGAATGTGTTTAAAGGTTCTAGTTCTCTGGGAGCTTGTGTCAGAAGTTCTGGGTTAAGAATGGAAGCATACCTTCTTGGGGGTTGAGAGTTTATTTCTCTCTGGGTTTCTGAAGTTTTCTTTGTTCAAGCTGGTGGCGCAGTGTTGTTTGAAGATCTTCAGTGTGGATTACTATGATGATAGTAAGTCCAGTGGTGGAGCATATCAAGAACCATGGTGTGTGGTGTCTGTGATGTGTGGAAGATGTCCTAACTGATGTTATAACATTTTTGGGTTGGATATCCTTGGTGAAGGATCTCAGGTTCTGTGATGAACTGGTAACTTGCATCGTGTCCAAGAAGTATTTGTATGATCATCCAGGAGAATGATGGAGTAGAAGGGTTCCTTGGAAGGAGGATGTAAGTGTTTGTGAAGACTGAAGTGAATCACGTGTTGAATGCTTGGAAGTCTGTTTCCTGAATGCGTTCAGAAGTGGAGATTCACCATAAATCAGAAGTATTCCAGATTATCATACGGGAGAATGATAAGAATGACTTCTTGGATTGCGGGGTGTTTGTCTCTAATGCTGGCCTGGTGAGGTCAGTGGAAAATCTTGCATACGGCATTGGAGCCCTTGGAGCAAGTCATGCAGTGGATCAGTTTAGCAGCTGTGAAGTTCTAGAGCATGCATACGATAGCTGACATCGTGGTAACAAACTAAGGGACCCTGCGCGTCTCTTTGAGGAATGGGAAGCATTCTAATTCAATTGGTTTGTGCCTTACGCAACGAGATATCTATACATGAGAATTTAAGAGGAGTTCATGAGGTGTATAAGATGGTTGTGGAATGAGGGGGATCAATGGGAGTTTGATCTCAAGCCAAAAGTTTGTTATGGTTTGGATACACGTCCTCACGGGATGCATGACATTGATCATGTGTGAGTGATTATTGTTTCTTGTCAGAGGGAACAATAAAGAGTTAATGGTTGCGTTCAGCAGGTGTGTTGAACAGAGGGTGCGCTCTTGAAGACATGAAGATGCGTCTTATATTTTCCAGTCATTAGCTTGGGTGTTATGTGGAGGAACACCAGTTACCTTAGTCAGGGGGAGAGGCCTCTTTATCTGAGATGAAGTTCCAGTTTGCATTTGCGTGCCAAGCAAACTGAGATGTCAAGGAGGATGGCTTGACATTATTGTTGTAGTTCCAGTTTGCATTTGTGCGTTAAGCAAACTGAGATGTCAAGGAGGATGTCTTGACATTAGAGTATTGTTGCAAGTTATGGGAAACTTGGCAATGCATACTTAAATGGTTCTTATTGGATGCTTAAGAATCATTAAGTGAGTATGGGGAATTTATTTTTCCTTGCATACTGTGATCACAAATCTGTGAAGTTTCCTTTACAATACAGATTATTTCTTTAACATTGTTGGGTGTGACTTGGTCGAGGACGTCATAGCAGTGAAGAGTGTCTGAAGAATCTCTGACAGTCTGTTGACAAAAGTATTGATTCCGTCTTGGGAAATGCTTAGGGTGTATCCTTGTCAGAAGGACGTGTAAAATCTTGTCCTTGAATATACACACACATGTGTTGGAATTTGTACTTCAACAAGAATCTGTCCAAAATTGGATAAAGACATAAAGACCGGGTAGTGGTTAATACAATTCATATAAGAGGATCTTAAATCTCATCTTCCTCATTGCTTTATCTCTCCTACTGATTATCTTTATGGTTTATATAAGGTTCTGGGAGAGAACTCTTTGGATCTGGATATATCTTGGTAATATTTGTCAAATTGTGTCTAAAAAGGGGGAGAAATGCTCTGATCTTCTCATGGGAATCTTACGTCTGGTAAAGCAGCAGCTTGGAAAAGATGCTCAACTGGATGTTTCAACATTCTTCTGTTTGTTTCTTAGTTCTCAAAAGGACTCTTTGTGTCTTGAGTTTTGAGTTATGAACACAGTCATGTCCTGTGTTCTGAGTTACCCAAGGTAGTACACTGCTGCTAAGGGCATTGCTACTGCTTTTTCCTATTGGTTTTCTTATGCCTCTTGTGAGGAAGATTTACCCTTTCATGACAAGTATTGGTTCATGGGTTGAGGGGGAGCATTCTGCATCTTCTTTCTCATGTACTTCTTGAAGGCATTTGGAGTCCTCACTGCATGCACCATCGATCTGGAAGTTTACCGTGCATATGGGTTTTAGCCAAAATTTGCCAAAAAGGGGAAGATTGTAAGCTCTGGTGTTTTGAACAAATTTTGGTAAAACATAAATGTTAACTCAACAACGAGATCAAGCTAAACAATTCTGCTAAGGGTGTGATTTCGGACAAGATGTCTTAACATGCATCTTGACATCCTGGATTGAATGGCTTAAGTTAGTTTTTAATCTGGTGCAACACTCAAGGAGAATTTGCTGCATGGATCAAGGACTGAAGACTGAAGCCCAAGGAAGCAGAAGACACTATAAATAGAAGACTTAGACCTAGGTTTGTGATGCCTTAGTACGCCTGTTGTAACCTTGTTTTCTTGCGTAAGAAACAAGGGTTTAGGGTTTTGAAAGTCGTTGGCTTTCTAGGTTGTAAGTCTCCTTTGTATCAATTGATACACTGTGGTAGATATAGGTGTCACACATATCCATAAGCCTTGAGGTATTGGATTGTGTATTGTTCTTGGATGAAGCTTTTAAGCAAATCCGAGTTAGCTTGTTTGTCAAGTATGCTTGACAGATTTCTGTATTGATATGGATGATGTAGAAATCACAGTTGGTGATTAAGGGAAATGAGTGGGGTATCTCGTATCAGGGTTCTAAACATTTGAGTTTAACCTTGGTAAAGATGTTCATGGGGTAGATGTTAGGGATAAAGTTTTAAATGTGGGAGTTTAACTTTGTAGCAGTCTACACAATAGTGAAGTCTTCTTCCTGGATTGGTATCCCCCAGATGTAGGTGAGTTGCACCGAACTGGGTTAACAATTACTGTGTTCTTTATCATTCTGCAGATTTATGTTTTCTGTTAAGGTTCATGATAAACATGTTGGACCAGATGTCGGGACATCTGTGAGTGTGCAGTTCTGATATTCAAGGTATCAATATGCTGTTGCACCTCCTAGTTTAAATGATTATGCAGCACAATATCTTGACATGTGCTAGGACATTTCCTGTCTGCATAGGCCAGAATTTCAAATTTTTTTATAAGGAGAGCATTTGTCATATGAAATGACAAATGAGAGAGGATAGACAATGTTTGAATTAAGGGAGTTGGAATTGGATGTAGAAGAATTATTTTGAGCTTGATAGCAGTGATAATCTGCTAAGTAACTAGGAGGCTTGGAGGCACGAGTAGACTGTCTAATAATAGGGTTTGAAAGAATGTTGGAATTGGTATTGTTATCATGTATGATGTTAGGAGAGGTGTTTGTATCAGTGTTGAGAGAAGATAAAGAACCAGAGGATTCTGCTGATAAAGGGGAGTTAGGGCTATTAACGTTGATGTGACTGTCTGCAGGGGAAGTACCTAGAGGATACACAAAAACAGAAGGGCTAGATTGATATCTAAGGTTAGCAAACTCCCTTTGTGTACAAAAAAGGTCATTATCAGAACTATGAGACCTGTGATGATCAGAAGGTTGTTGTAAGCTAGGAGAAGAATTAGTATTATCAAGAAAGAGTGATATATCAATAGAGTTAGGAGACTGATGTGACAGGTCATGATCATCATATGGAAATAAAAGACTTTGGGTAGGACTTTGGTTTTGGTTAGGACTTTGGTCAGTTTTGAATGAGGAATGATTAAAGGGAAATATAGTTTCATAAAAGATCACGAGTCTAGAAACAAAAATATTATTATGCTGCAGATCATACAAGATATAGCCTTTAGTTCCATCATTGAAACCTAAAAAGACATATTTTCTAGCTCTTTGATCAAACTTGGTTTTATGTGGTAGATTAGAAACAACATAACTCAAACTGCCAACAACCTTAAGATGAATGAGGGAAGGAGGTTGGTTGTATAATAACTCATAAGGACATTTGAGCTTGAGTAAGGGAGTAGGTAATCCGTTAATGATATAGACAACATGAGCAACACAAAAATTCCAAATTTTGAGTGGAATGTGTGAGTGAAAATAAAGTGACCTAGCTACATTTAAGATATGCTGGTGTTTTCTCTATACCAACCCATTTTGTTGGGGTGTGTAAGCATAAGATTTTTTATGAATCACACCTTTTGATAGGAAAAAATAAGATAAACTGAGGAATTTAGTTCCATTGTCTGATCTAAAGTATTTTAGAGTAGTGTGAAAGTGATTTTCAATGTAGGCTAGGAATTGAATAATGCTTTGTTTGGTTTGATCTTTGGCTTTTTAAAAAATTATCCAAGTGTAGCTACTATAATCATCAACAAGTGTTAGAAAATATTTGTGAACAAGCATTGAAATGTTAGAGAAATGACCATATATATCTGCATGTAAGAGTTCAAAAGGTGTTTTAGACTTGGTAATGCTATGAGGAAAGGATAATTTCTTTTGTTTACCAAAATGGCATGGATCACATGGAAAAGTATTATTACACTTTCAAGAAATGAATGGAAAAACTTTGGATACATTTTTCAGCCCTATAGTAGAAATGTGTCCTAATCTTAAATGCCAAAGAAGGGAATTATCCTGTAATGATGAATTATAAACATGATTATGTTGTGAAGAATCAAGCACATATAATCCTCAGTGAAGTTTAGTTGTACCAATCATTTCCTAGGAATGATTCTGCAGAATTTGGCATGAGTTCACTACGCCAAACAAGACATTAGACAGCGCTTTCTTAGGCCTTAGACAACGCTTAAAAGTGCTGCCTAAGGTAGCGCTGTCGTAGGTAAATGTAAATGTAAATGCGCCTAAGAGGGGGGGGGGGGGTGAATTAGGTTCTTAAAATTTTCTTCGATCTTTTTACCGGTTCTTGGTTATTTTTCCGTTTTATGATAAGTGCTGGAAAGTAAAGTGCGGAAAGGAAAAATGACACAAGAGAATTATAGTGGTTCCCCTCACAGCCCGAGAGTACTCCACTCCTCCTTCAACATGAAAGAGAGTTCACTATAGTTTATAATTATTGTATAACCTAATCACACCAATAGTGATGCTTACTATCTAACCTATAGGTAATTAAGTGTATGAAGAACAATCCTCTTCAAAACACTCACTTGTTTCCAACAATCCTGGACAACAAGGTAATACAACTCCACAATCTTATTTTAACAATCCTAAAATAAGATGTGTCTTTAAATAAATCTGAATTTTATTGAGTAATTGTTGATGATGAATCTTTGAAGTGTATATCAATCAAATGATTGATCTTCTCCTTGAAATAAATATCACTCAAATGAAATATACAAGTGTTCTTGAATAAAATGAGATGAAACAATGATAATGTGTGAAATTTATGCAAAGGTTTCTCTCAAAAATATGTTTGAATGAACACTTGAAGAATAACTGAAAGATGAAAAGAATGAGTGGATTTTTTATTATGAAATTTTTAGGAGGTAAGTTTTAATCTGAAAATGACATGTATTTATATTGATGAAAGCAACCATTCAAAAGTCATGGCAATGGTTAGAAAAATTCTGAATTTAATAAGATAAATGATGTAAGAGATGCCATGAAAAGATATAATGAAAAGGTGCATTCAAACAAAATATTTTTCAATTTTAAATAAAAAACACTGTTTCAGTACGTTGTAAATTGTGGCGGTTGTTTGGTCTGTTACGTCCTTTCAAAACAACACAATTTACCAAATAATTTTGAAATTTAAAATTTAAAATTCTGGTTCAGAACGGTGTGAATTATGGCGGTTTCTGGTGCTGTTACGACAGTTAAAAACACCATAATTTACCAAAAACTGAATGTTAAAAAAATTAAATAATTAAAAAATTTGTCTAAGTATTTGAACCAATTTTATACAACATCTATTGATTTACCCAAGTCAATAGATTATATTTGAAAGTGATTTAACATGGTTCAAAATAAAAAAAAAGCAAATAAATAAATAAAGTAAATAAAGTTTCAAATGTATGATAAAAATATTTTGTTTTTTAAAGCTAGAAATAATGATATATTTTCAACCACATGAACCATGTATGCAAGTGAATTTTGAAGATTATTTTGAGAACTATTTTATCAATATATATTGCATGCTTGAGACACTTTTGAACACTTGTATGCAACCATATTGATAAGTGAGAGTTATACCTTGATTATACTTGAGAATTCTTCAAGACTTGTAAAAATTAAAAACTTTGTGCTAACTTCAATGTCTTGATCCATTCTTTTTGAGCAAGCATAACATCTTGAATGAATAATGTTGTCTTCATCAAAACCATTGAGAAGCTTGCCTTCACATTCTCCCCCTTTTTGATGATGACAACCCAATTTTGAAAATTTGCTTTAATCTTGTTTCTCTAATACAAAAAGCTCCCCCTTGATCAATGCTCCCCCTAAATTCATGATTTAGAGTGTCTTTGCTAGCTGCATTTTGTTAGAGAAAAAACAAACACAAACACATACATCTTCTCCCCCTTTTTCATTAGCAAAAAGGATGGGAAAAGACTTGAAATATATAAAGAAATCTTGAAAAATGAAAAATAATTTTTACCTATGAGTTTTACCTCATGAAAGACTTCATCAAACATTTATCCTTGCCGGAACATGATTTTGAAGTCTTGACTTCATTATATCATATAATGAATAAATATTTGAAGATTTAAATGTCACCTTCATCTAAAATGCCAAGTTCTCGACGAATCTTGAAGAATTGTTCTTTTGCGAGCGGTTTTGTGAAAATGTCCGCTAGTTGATTATGTGTATCTACAAATGTGACTTCAACATCTCCTTTAAGCACATGATCACGTAAAAAATGATGTCGAATGTCTATGTGTTTGGTGCTTGAGTGCATGACGGGATTCTTTGTAATATTAATTGCACTTGTGTTGTCGCATCGAAGTGGTACGCATCCAAGATCGATTCCATAGTCGCTTAATTGTTGCTTTAGCCAAAGATTTTGAGCACAACAACTTCCCGCTGCTATGTATTCTGCTTCAGCCGTACTAAGAGCAACACATGCTTGTTTCTTACAGGACCATGAAACTAAGGCATTTCCTAAAATGTGACATGTTCCACTCGTGCTTTTTCTATCAGTTTTACAACCTGCATAATCTGCGTCAGAATAATCAACTAAATTACACATACTACCTTTTGGATACCATAGACCAACGTTCGTCGTTCCCTTGAGATACTTCATGATTCTTTTCACAGCGGTGAGATGTGACTCCTTCGGATTTGCTTGAAAACGAGCACATAAACACACACTAAACATAATGTCAGGACGGATTGCCGTCAAATATAATAAAGAACCAATCATACCTCGATACTTCGTAATATCAATGGAAGCGCCCGATTCATCTTGATCAACATAGGTTCCGGATCCCATTGGTGTTGACATAACTTTACAACCATCCATATCAAATCTCTTTAATAATTCTTTGCAATACTTTGATTGGTTAATGAAGATTCCGTCCTTTTGTTGCTAGATTTGTAATCCAAGGAAATAATTCATTTTTCCCATCATAGACATTTCAAACTCGCCTTGCATCATTGAAGCAAATTCTTCACATAGTTGATTGTTTGTTGAACCAAAGATAATGTCGTCCACGTACACTTGAACAAGTAAGGTATTATTCTTAATCCTCTTAATGAACAAAGTCTTGTCTACCTTGCCTTTTTCAAAACCTTTTTCGCATAAGAAATTACTTAGACGATCATACCATGCCCTTGGTGCTTGTTTTAAACCATAGAAAGCTTTCTTCAACTTGTATACATGTGAAGGATGCTTGAAGTCTTCAAAACCCGGAGGTTGTTTGACATAGACTTCTTCGTTGATATATCCGTTTAGGAAGGCGCTTTTGACGTCCATTTGAAATAACTGAAAATTCATTGAGCAAGCATAAGCAAGTAATAGACGAATAACTTCTAACTTTGCAACCGGAGCGAATGTTTCTTCAAAGTCAATTCCTTCTTCTTGATTGTACCCTTGAGCCACCAATCTTGCTTTGTTATGAATAATAATTCCATTTTCTTCAAGTTTGTTCTTAAATACCCATCTTGTTCCAATGATGTGTTTGTCATTTGGTTTTGGAATAAGTTCCCAAACTTGATTTCTCTCGAATTGATTCAATTCTTCTTGCATCGCACATATCCATTGGTCGTCATTCAAGGCTTCATTAACTTTAGATGGTTCGATTTGAGAAACAAATTCCATATTTAAGCATGCATCCTTTAGATTCAATCTTGTTGCTACACCTTGACTAATGTCTCCGATGACTTTGTCTATTGGATGATCCCTATGTGTTCTCCATTCTTTTGGTAGATCATTGTTGATCGACTTTTGTTGAATCAGTTCATCATGATGTTCTTCTTGTTTCTCTTCTAGATTTTCAATGAAGTCTTTAGAAGTATCTTCTTTGCGAATTTCTACAAGATCATCATCATTATCACAAACAATAATATCCTCTTTCGAGGGGTTAGATTCATCAAATTTGACATGCATAGATTCTTCTATTGTTAAAGTTATTTTATTAAAAACTCTAAAAGCTTTACTTGAAAGAGAATAACCAAGAAAAATACCTTCATCGGATTTCTCGTCAAACTTACCAAAGTTGTCTTTGTCGTTGTTTAGGACAAAGCACTTGCACCCGAAAACATGAAAGAAAGAAATATTTGGTTTTCTCCCTTTGAAAAGTTCATAAGGGGTTTTCTTGAGAATAGGCCTAATATTGACACCGTTACTTACAAAACACGCCGTGCTCACCGCATCCGCCCAAAAATCTTAGGAAGATTTGAATCACTTAGCATTGTCCTTGCAAGTTCCACCAATGATCTATTCTTCCTTTCTACGACACCATTTTGTTGTGGAGTTCTTGGTGCGGAGAAATTGTGTGAGATTCCATGTTCTTCACAAAATTCTTCAAATGAGGCATTTTGGAATTCTCCACCATGGTCGCTTCTAATGGAGGCAATTGTAAGAGACTTCTCATTTTGTATTTGTTTTGCATACTTCTTGAAGGCTTTGAAAGCATCACTTTTCTGCACTAAAAACAATGTCCAAGTATATCTAGAGAAATCATCAATAATAACTAATGCATAGACATTACCTCCAAAGCTTTTTGTTCTCGATGGACCAAAGAGATCCATGTGTAACAATTGTAGTGGCCTAGTTGTGGACACCACATTCTTGGATGTGAAAGTTGATTTGGTTTGCTTTCCTTTTTGGCAAGCGCCACACAACCCATATTTGATGAATTTGATCTTCGGCAATCCAGTGACTAAGTCATGTTTGATCAACTTATTCAAGTGCTCCATATGAATATGAGCAAACCTCGTATGCCATAACCATGATTCATTGTTGTTTGCCAAGAGACACCTAACATTCAAAGACAAGTTATCTAAGGAAATTAAAAATATGTTATTAACTCTTTTACCTTTTAGCATAACTTCATGAGTAACTTTGTTTTCAATCAAACATTCATCTTTAGTGAAGTTGACTTTGAAACCTCGGTCACACAATTGGCTAATGCTAAGGAGACTATGCTTTAGACCTTCCAAATATAGGACATCTTCTATAGTTGTTGAAGGCGGTGAACCAATGATGCCGACGCCAAGGATTCTTCCTTTGTTGTTGTCACCATAAGTAACATATCCTTTGGCCTTAAGCGTTAGATGTGAAAATTTTCTTAGGTCACCCGTCATGTGCCTCGAACATCCACTATCAAGATACCATTGATTTGAAGAGGTCTTCAAGCATACCTACAAAAAAGAGTTACGTTTTATTAGGTACCCAAATTGCCTTGGGTCCTTCAAAGTTAGTTCCTTTCTTGACCCATACATAATGGCCTTAAGCAACACTAAAGTTTCTAATATAACATGCATTAGGAGTATGACCTTTAATACCACAATAGAAACAAGTAGGCTCAAAGTTGCTTTTATATCTAGGGGGATAAGATTTCTTCTTATTATAAGACTTCTTCTTATTATAAGACTTCTTCTTATTATTTCTTTTCCTTTTGTTATATTGTTGAACCATTTTAGGCTTGTCACTTTTCTCTAAAGGAATTTGTTCTTTAGCTTTTACAAAAATGGTCTTGTTAGAAGTTTGTTTAGAGAGTCTTGAGTAACCTAGACCACTTTTATCATTTGAGTATCTTTGACTACGAAGAACATGTTCCAATCCAATTTGTCCTTTCTCATATCTTTCTAGGACTCTTTTCATTTGAACTATTTGAAAAGCAAGTGACTCACATTTAGTGCATGCAAAATTCTTGATTAATTCTTCTTTTTCATCTTTGAACTTATTTTCCATTTTCTCAATATTTTCTTCCAAGATTGATATTTGTTTCTTTTGAGATGAGATGGTTTTATATAGAATTTTGCATTCACTTAAAAGTTCATCAATTGCTCCTTGAGCATCATTATCATAAATTGAAAAGTTACTACTAACCTCATCGTCTTCATCGTCGAAATGATGTGATGCCATCAATGCTAGATTTGCGCTTTGATCACTATCGGAGTCCGATGAAGAACTTATTTCATTGTCATCCTAAGCAATGTAGGCTTTCTTTTTGTAATCCTTCTTTCCTTTGTTGTCACGATTCTTTGCGAGTTTGGGACATTCCGGTTTGATGTGACCTTGCTTTCCACATTCATAGCATATAATGTCTCCATTGGATGTTGATGCTTCTTTTTCTTTGTTCTTTGAGGACTTCTTTCTTCTTGTGAAACTAGAGTTTCCAATATTATTTTTTGCACTGAAGTATTTTCCTAGTCTTTTTACAAGGAGCATAAAGTTCTCGTCCTCTTCGGGATTGTCTTCTTTCTTCACAATTTTAGATTCAACTTTTAAGGCAATGCTCTTGGATTTCTTTTCTTGGTTCTCACGTTTCTCCAATAGTCCAAGTTCTGTCTCATATTCTTAAAACTTTCCGAATAGAGTAGCGGATGTCATCGTTGATAAACTTTTCTTCTCGGAAATCGCCGTCACTTTGGGTTGCCACTCTCTTGTTAAAGACCTAAGCACTTTAAGATTAAGTTCATCATTTGTTAGTGTCTTACCAAGTGCATTCAAGTGATTTGTCAAATGCACGAATCTTTTCTGCAAGTCGAGGATTGATTCTCCTGGTTGCATTCTGAATAACTCGTACTCTTGACTTAAAGTATTCAATCTGGATCTTTTGACTTCGGCGATTCCTTCGTGAGTTTCTACAAGAGTGTCCCATATTTGTTTGGCCGTTGTACATGTTGAGACGCGGAAGAATTCATCCATTCCAAGTGCACTTTGTAAAATATTTATTGCCTTTTTGTCATAGAGAACCTTTTTCTTATCATCCTCATCCCATGATGCTTGTGGTTTTGGCGTACCAACTCCGTTGAAAACCGTTGTAGGAATAAAAGGACCATTTTGAACAGCCTCCCATATATCACTTCCTTGTGCTTCTAAATGTGCCTTCATACGGATTTTCCAAAAGTTGAAGTATTGGCCATAAAACAAAGGAGGCTTGTTGCTACTACCACCGTCTTTGAATACAAGATCATTGTTTGTGGAAGCCATCTGAATCGAATAGGAACAGGTTACCTATCACCTGCTCTGATGCCAATTGTAAATGTAAATGCGCCTAGGAGGGGGGGGGGGGGTGAATTAGGTTCTTAAAAATTTCTTCGATCTTTTTACCGGTTCTTGGTTATTTTTCCATTTTATGATAAGTGTTGGAAAGTAAAGTGCGGAAAGGAAAAATGACACAAGAGAATTATAGTGGTTCCCCTCACAGCCCGAGAGTACTCCACTCCTCCTTCAACACGAAAGAGAGTTCACTATAGTTTAGAATTATTGTACAGCCTAATCACACCAATAGTGATGCTTACTATCTAACCTATAGGTAATTAAGTGTATGAAGAACAATCCTCTTCAAAACACTCACTTGTTTCCAACAATCCTGGACAACAAGGTAATACAACTCCACAATCTTATTTTAACAATCCTAAAATAAGATGTGTCTTTAAATAAATCTGAATTTTATTGAGTAATTGTTGATGATGAATCTTTGAAGTGTATATCAATCAAATGATTGATCTTCTCCTTGAAATAAATATCACTCAAATGAAATATACAAGTGTTCTTGAATAAAATGAGATGAAACAATGATAATGTGTGAAATTTATGCAAAGGTTTCTCTCAAAAATATGTTTGAATGAACACTTGAAGAATAACTGAAAGATGAAAAGAATGAGTGGATTTTTTATTATGAAATTTTTAGGTGGTAAGTTTTAATCTGAAAATGACATGTATTTATATTGATGAAAGCAACCATTCAAAAGTCATGGCAATGGTTAGAAAAATTCTGAATTTAATAAGATAAATGATGTAAGAGATGCCATGAAAAGATATAATGAAAAGGTGCATTCAAACAAAACATTTTTCAATTTTAAATAAAAAACACTGTTTCAGTACGTTGTAAATTGTGGCGGTTGTTTGGTCTGTTACGTCGTTTCAAAACAACACAATTTACCAAATAATTTTGAAATTTAAAATTTAAAATACTGGTTCAGAACGGTGTGAATTATGGCGGTTTCTGGTGCTGTTACGACAGTTAAAAACACCATAATTTACCAAAAACTGAATGTTAAAAAAATTAAATAATTAAAAAATTTATCTAAGTATTTGAACCAATTTTATACAACATCTATTGATTTACCCAAGTCAATAGATTATATTTGAAAGTGATTTAACATGGTTCAAAATAAAAAAAAGCAAATAAATAAATAAAGTAAATAAAGTTTCAAATGTATGATAAAAATATTTTATTTTTAAAGCTAGAAATAATGATATATTTTCAACCACATGAACCATGTATGCAAGTGAATTTTGAAGATTATTTTGAGAACTATTTTATCAATATATATTGCATGCTTGAGACACTTTTGGACACTTGTATGCAACCATATTGATAAGTGAGAGTTATACCTTGATTATACTTGAGAATTCTTCAAGACTTGTAAAAATTAAAAACTTTGTGCTAACTTCAATGTCTTGATCCATTCTTTTTGAGCAAGCATAACATCTTGAATGAATAATGTTGTCTTCATCAAAACCATTGAGAAGTTTGCCTTCACAGTAAAGACAACGCTTTTTATTTATGAAAAAACGCTCTCTAAAGGATACATTAGAGGGCATTTTTTCAAGAAAAAACGCTGTCTAATGTATGCCTATAATTTTAGTTATCAATTTTTCTATATCTTTAGAGGGCGTTTTTTCAAGAAAAAGCGTTGTCTAAAGGCCCCCTTTAGACAACGCTTTTTAAAGCGCTGTCTAATGTATGCCTATAATTTTAGTTATCAATTTTTCTATACCTTTAGAGGGCGCTTTTTAGGAAAAACGCTTTCTAAAGGCCCCCTTTAGACAACGCTTTTTAAAGCGCTGTCTAATGTATGCCTATAATTTTAGTTATCAATTTTTCTATACCTTTAGAGGGCGCTTTTTAGGAAAAGCGCTTTCTGTTGTGAACTATAGACAACGCTTTTTCTAGAAAGCGCTATCTTTTCTCTACGTATAATTTTAATGATTTTTTTTTAAAATCCCATTTTAACCATTTTTTTTATGCAGAAACCTGTATAATTCAAGCCATTTCAATAAACATGTATATTTCACATTTCCATTAACAATTTCTAGTATGGTTCATTAACCATTTCCACTAATCCTATAAATCACATAAACCACATAAACCATTTCCATTATAATTCAAGTCATTTACATTAACAATTCACAAAACTATACAATTACATTCCAAAATCACATAAATAACATAAACCATTCAGAAAACTATACAATCTCATAAAATAAACCATTCACAAAACTATACATTCACATAATCCCATAATCCTATACCTTATATGATTCTTTTTCCAATAAGGTATTCGCACAATTCCTCCTTAATTTCTTGCAATTTATCCTTCGTGTAATGAGAACACGCGTATTCATCAAAGTACTACATAACAAAACAAAATATGCATGATTTAGTTAAAAATAATAAATTATATGACATATCCGATAAATATTAAAATAAATCCTAAGTTATAAATCCATGCATACCGTAATAGGAATCTCTAATCGATCCATTTGAAGGATTTCTCTCATAAACCTCAAAACGAAATACCCGCAGTCTATGCCATTACGCTGACGAGGGCACTGTAACACCCCCAATCTATACCCCCAAGCTATTAAAAGCGATAAATAAAAATTCAAAATTTCATCAGAGTATATTTAAATTATCATGGCATAGACAGGGAGAATCACATCATATTGAAACAAAACATACAACACCTGCTCATAAAGATATGCAACAGTGGGGTAGTAATCATCAAAGGAACTCGGTTCCTTACACCCACATTTCATCAGATTTTAGAATAAAAGCGGAAAATCTAAAACTGACTATCATATATATATATCACATAAAGTTTTATCTGTTATCAGCAGAATCATGTATATATACAACTACAAAGGACAAAGATGCATATACACAACATCGCAAAATAATCCTAATCGATCCCCGACTACCCGGTGTCACATATCAGAGCCGACCGACAAAAGAATGAAGTCCTAAGCTTCACAAAAAGACCTCCCGCAATCTAATCTGCAATGCCTCATAGAGCATTATAAAACAGCAGAAGGGTGAGAAACACAATTATAATATAAATGCATATAATTATGTATATCGACATAAAATACACATATCAAGTATTCTCACCACATTTATCACATGCCAACACATAAAGCATATATAGATTATACTCACATAATCACATATTCACACATAATGCATATGTTTATACACGAAACATGTCATTCATAACTCAATGCATTTAACACGAATGCACATCGATTCACAAGTGCTATCACAAGCTCAATCACATAATTACTCCATTCCCAATTGCATATTAATCATGTACCATACATTTATCACAAATGCATATCACCATGTCTCACACATAATCAATTAAATCATGATTTTCCACATATAACTAACGCAATCATAAACCATGCAGATGCAAAGAGACCGACACAACGACTCTATGCAAATGCACATGCGGTACCGACTCCATCAAATCTCAACACTAGTTCACTCAGGAACTCTGCTGGAACCATCGCTCGTTACATCACTGTAACTCCCCGTCGGGCCTACGATGTTCACCCGTCGCTTACAGTCCTCTTTGTATAAGGCTCACGACGTTTATGGATCGCTTGCAGTCCTCTTTGTATAAGGCTCACGATCTGATCGCTTTCAGTCCTCTTATTTTTAAGGCTATTCATACCTCTTATCTTTAAGGCTCACGATCAACTATAACCACCGTTTCCAGTCCTCTTGCATAAGGCTCACGATGTTTATAACAGATTCGATCAGGAATCAAACCGTCGCTTTAGGTCCCCACATGGGCACACGACGTTCATGGATTGTTTTCAGTCCTCTTTGTATAAGGCTCACAATCCGATCGCTCTCAGTCCTCTTTGTATAAGGCTCACGATCCCACAAGATGCATATCATGATGCTTGACACACAAGAACTCATGACAACCAATGCATCTTCACACATATATGCAACCATAAATAATGCATATACAACCAAATACAACACATTGCATTTTCTTGCCCTTAGGCCACACATCATCATCACAACATGTATTTCATGCATTTTTATTTCACAACAACACACAAGTCATACCATATCCATACCAACAATACATTGCAGGATACACATCAACTACACACAATTATAACTACAAAAGTCGACAAAATGACACTATTCCCAATTCCCGACATAATTAAATCAGCCAACAATCTCGAAATCATTTTAATAGGAAAGAACATTTCATTAGCTTTCCAACTATATAAAGAGCGTTCAAAACGGATAAGCGGATCAAAAGTTACGGACTAAACAAGAAAAGACATCGCGAAAAAAAAACACATTCTGCACCCTTGCTGGCCATACGCGTATTGCCCTCAGCCATACGCGTATTACCGAGCCCCATACGCGTATTGCCTACTTTCCTTCATTGCCATACGCGTATTGCCCTAACCAATACGCATATTGCCCTACCCCATACGCGTATTGCCCTGTCCCATACACGTATGGGCAGCGAAACCCAGAATTTTTCCTGCTGCGTTGCTGTTACGAATTTTCACCCAAAAATCCCATTTTTACACCACAAAATTACCAATTTGATGTATAACAACATATATCTATCATGTATCAATAACAAGGAACACGAAAACATGATTTCTAACACGATTAAATCGAATTCTCACACTTTCTACACAAATGGGTATTTATTCTATTTCTCATACAATCCAACAAAACCATAAACAAACACATACATAATCATACACATGTATAGTATAATTGAATTTCACACCCTTACCCGATTAAATCGATTCCTAGAAGTTGTTTTGATGAATTCCAAGCTTTTCTCCCAATTTCTCTCTTTTTCTCTTCTCTTCTTTTTCCTTCTTCTCTTTTTCCTCTTCCTATTTCTTTCTCTCTATTTTCTCTCTTCCCCTTATATTTCTATTTTTCTTTCTTTTCTATTTCTTTTCTTTCTAACTTAGTAAATAATTAGGGAAAAGACTAAAATACCCTCACTCTCAATTATCCCGCAAACGCTCTCAAAACGCGATAAAACATAATCACGATGTAAAATAACATATTATCACAAATAAAATAATATAATACTCAAAATAATTAAATCGACTCAATTAAAGAAAATGATCAAAACTGGGGCGTTACAACTCTCCCCCACTTAGAAATTTTCGTCCTCGAAAATATAACCGATCCCAACAACTCCAGACACGGCCCTCGCATCCGACCAATCAAACATTAGACCAACCAAAAACACACCACAAATAACACAACTGACAAACCACCTTGCTAACAGCAGCAACAACAACAACAAGACGCAAAGCCCATACAATGCACTTGCCGACCAACTCACAACTCAAAGAATACACAAGCACAAGCTCATTGGTTCACTCTCAAATACAAAATGTGCCACATCACGCTTCCGTTTCGCACTCTGTTTACCCAAAACCATCGAGCCTATAAATCTCACGTCCAAAACCTAACTCTTTCTCATATTCACCAAAAATCACTGTTCACTGCCAATATATCCAACCACACTCTCTACTGTGTTCTCTCCCACACTAAACACAAGCCTCAGCACTACTCAAATAAATCCAACTCTCTGACCCTTAAAAATGGACATGCATAAAGATTTTCAACTTACACATCAGGCACAACAACATCTTTTCCTCAAGGATAACCCTAAACCAATTCATAGCTCGCCACGAATCCTAATCATCCTCGCTGTCTCTATTCTTTTAGACCAATCCCATATTCAATATTCTTGTAATTACCAAACACTTCGAATCTAGAATCATAAAGATAAGACTTCCAATATTCCAACATAATACAACTACAACCAATTCCAATTCCACAGTAGTACTGATCCTTCCACGAATCCTCAAATGTCGAAAAACATAAGCCACGACTTTACTTTCTTGCATTAACACACTGACCATACTCCTCAAAGATGCATCCCAAATAATCGACTTCCCCTTTGCAAGTCCACTGAAGTAACGAAAACGCAAATCTTGGAAAAGCCCTCCATACCCTTCGGTAATAACCAACAAAAGTCCAAAAAGTTTCTAATCACCTTAATTAACTTCGGAGCCTCTCATAGTAACATCGCATCTACTTCCGATGATAACAAATATAATCCGCCACATAAAGTCGATCAAAGCCTCAACTCAAACAAATCGCCACTCTTATCGAACATTCCAATAATAGTAATTCCAATCAAACTCAACCAAACCAATCCAGTTACCTCATCCTAAAAGTGAACACTTATTCTCAATCGTCACCCTATACCACTGTCCGTAGTCCATACACAATTTCTTCTCTTGACAATCCAAATTCCAATCTATCGCAACAACCAACCAAAAAGGACTCTCAATGACTTCGCAACTTAACCATCATACCAAAAATCTTGATTCCGCGTCACCG
Organism: Lathyrus tuberosus; assembly: GCA_022829125.1. Lineage (NCBI taxonomy): Eukaryota > Viridiplantae > Streptophyta > Magnoliopsida > Fabales > Fabaceae > Lathyrus > Lathyrus tuberosus. The sequence goes on from JALAZF010000019.1 coordinate 386,420, forward strand.
TCAGATATAAAATCTTCCTCAACTTGACAAAATAATCCGCAATCATTTCCTTAAATTTCAAGTAATCCATTCCGCACCACTATCAAAGCCGAAAAGACACGTCCATTCCATCCAACATAATTCTCGTCTGCTATCAACAAGAGATTAAGGGTTATCAGTTCCTCAATTTGTCAATAGACAGCTGGCAATCATGATGGGGTATAAACTGTCTCCACCAAACTATAATAACATTCCTTACATCCTGTGCACAAAACTACCTAAGGCACAAACCCTTAGTTGACATAAGCTTTACTTCCACATTCCCTCTAAAATCTGAAACAACACTGTCCAAACAACACTTACACTCTTGCAATCTGCATCCCACTGAGCCAACGCTCCACACCTGAAGCAACATGGAAAAGTACCAGCTTTTCCCCCACTCATCTCATTCTAATCCTTCCAACTAAAAACACCAAATCCAACACAAGTCTTTACCATAAATGGTCAAAGAACAAATTAAACAAACCAAAGAAATAATTAATGACCCAAAAACAGAAGTATCGATAACCATCTAACCACCCCAAGAAGACAACAATAAATTCAAACGCTTCGCGCACTCATACAAACTAAACGAATAAGTCGCTCCAGTACCAACAATAGCAAAAATAAAGGCGTACTATAATAAAACAAGTACCTTTAATCAGACGATCTGCACTAGAAGACTCAGTCCTTGCCAATGCAAAGACCTCCCCACCAGCCTAAGCTTGCTTTGGTTTTTTACACCTCGTACTAATATGACCTGTCTCACCACAGTTGAAACACTTCACCATATTATTCTTACAATCAGCTGTGACATGTCCCGAACGTCCACACTTGGAACATTTCAGTTTATTCTTCCCACAATCGAACTGAAGATGTCCTACTTCACCACACTTGTAACATCTCGGAGGATTAGGCATTCCTCCCCCACTTGTCTGTTTCTCAAAGTTACTCCTATGCTTACCACTGTCAGCGGGTGCCACATAAGGACCACTACGAGACGGTTGTTTTCCTTTCCTGTCATTCACACTCTTATAGTGAGTAGCACGCGCCTTCCTATCCTCTTCGTAAATCCTACAACAATCCACTAAATCAGAAAACCTTCTTATCCTCTGATAACCGATCGCCTGTTTAATCTCAGGACGCAATCCGTTCTCATATTTCACACACTTAGAAAACTCAGCAGTCGCCTCAGCATAATGAGGATAAAACTGCACCAGCTCAACAAACTTAGCAGTATAGTCAACAACAGACATACTACCTTGTTTCAATTCCAAAAATTCTATCTCCTTCTTTCCTCTAACATCCTCGGGAAAATACTTCCTCAGAAACTCTCTGCTAAACACTTCCCAAGTGATCTCTTCTTCCTCTGCAGCTTCCAACACATTACGAGTACCAACCCACCAATCATCAGCTTCTTCTAGTAACATATGAGTACCCAGTCTCACCTTCTGATCCTCATCACAATCCATCACTCGGAAAATCCTTTCAATCTCTTTCAACTAAATCTGTGCACCATCAGGATCATATCTTCCTTTGAAGATAGGCGGTTGATTCTTCCTGAACTCCTCATTACCAACAGCATTTGGTGCACCCTGCACAGCCCGAACCATAGCCTGCATCACAGCAGCCAAAGCAGCATCGTTCCTTCCAGCTATATTCTGTTCATTTCCAATAACAGCAACTATGGTTAAACAACAACTCACCGAACCATGAAGACCAACAAAGACTGACACAAACAGACACAAATTGACACGGACTGGCTCTGATACCACTTAATGTAACACCCCCAATCTATACCCCCAACCTATTAAAAGCGATAAATAAAAATTCAAAATTTCATCAGAGTATATTTAAATTATCATGGCATAGACAGGGAGAATCACATCATATTGAAACAAAACATACAACACCTGCTCAAAAAGATATGCAACAGTGGGGTAGCAATCATCAAAGGAACTCGGTTCCTTACACCCACATTTCATCATATTTTAGAATAAAAGCGGAAAATCTAAAACTGACTATCATATATATATATATATATCACATAAAGGTTTATCTGTTATCAGCAGAATCATGTATATATACAACTACAAAGGACAAAGATGCATATACACAACATCGCAAAATAATCCTAATCGATCCCCCGACTACCCGGTGTCACATATCAGAGCCGACCGACAAAAGAATGAAGTCCTAAGCTTCACAAAAAGACCTCCCGCAATCTAATCTGCAATGCCTCATAGAGCATTATAAAACAGCAGAAGGGTGAGAAACACAATTATAATATAAATGCATATAATTATGTATATCGACATAAAATACACATATCAAGTATTCTCACCACATTTATCACATGCCAACACATAAAGCATATATAGATTATACTCACATAATCACATATTCACACATAATGCATATGTTTATACACGAAACATGTCATTCATAACTCAATGCATTTAACACGAATGCACATCGATTCACAAGTGCTATCACAAGCTCAATCACATAATTACTCCATTCCCAATTGCATATTAATCATGTACCATACATTTATCACAAATACATATCACCATGTCTCACACATAATCAATTAAATCATGATTTTCCACATATAACTAATGCAATCATAAACCATGCAGATGCAAAGAGACCGACACAACGACTCTATGCAAATGCACATGCGGTACCGACTCCATCAAATCTCAACACTAGTTCACTCAGGAACTCTGCTGGAACCATCGCTCGTTACATCACTGTAACTCCCCGTCGGGCCTACGATGTTCACCCGTCGCTTACAGTCCTCTTTGTATAAGGCTCACGACGTTTATGGATCGCTTGCAGTCCTCTTTGTATAAGGCTCACGATCTGATCGCTTTCAGTCCTCTTATTTTTAAGGCTATTCATACCTCTTATCTTTAAGGCTCACGATCAACTATAACCACCGTTTCCAGTCCTCTTGCATAAGGCTCACGATGTTTATAACAGATTCGATCAGGAATCAAACCGTCGCTTTAGGTCCCCACATGGGCACACGACGTTCATGGATTGTTTTCAGTCCTCTTTGTATAAGGCTCACAATCCGATCACTCTCAGTCCTCTTTGTATAAGGCTCACGATCCCACAAGATGCATATCATGATGCTTGACACACAAGAACTCATGACAACCAATGCATCTTCACACATATATGCAACCATAAATAATGCATATACAACCAAATACAACACATTGCATTTTCTTGCCCTTAGGCCACACATCATCATCACAACATGTATTTCATGCATTTTCATTTCACAACAACACACAAGTCATACCATATCCATACCAACAATACATTGCAGGATACACATCAACTACACACAATTATAACTACAAAAGTCGACAAAATGACACTATTCCCAATTCCCGACATAATTAAATCAGCCAACAATCTCGAAATCATTTTAATAGGAAAGAACATTTCATTAGCTTTCCAACGACATAAAGAGCGTTCAAAACGGATAAGCGGATCAAAAGTTACGGACTAAACAAGAAAAGACATCGCGAAAAAAAAACACATTCTGCACTCTTGCTGGCCATACGCGTATTGCCCTCAGCCATACGCGTATTACCGAGCCCCATACGCGTATTGCCTACTTTCCTTCATTGCCATACGCGTATTGCCCTAACCAATACGCGTATTGCCCTACCCCATACGCGTATTGCCCTGTCCCATACGCGTATGGGCAGCGAAACCCAGAATTTTTCCTGCTGCGTTGCTGTTACGAATTTTCACCCAAAAATCCCATTTTTACACCACAAAATTACCAATTTGATGTATAACGACATATATCTATCATGTATCAATAACAAGGAACACGAAAACATGATTTCTAACACGATTAAATCGAATTCTCACACTTTCTACACAAATGGGTATTTATTCTATTTCTCATACAATCCAACAAAACCACAAACAAACACACACATAATCATACACATGTATAGGATAATTGAATTTCACACCCTTACCCGATTAAATCGATTCCTAGAAGTTGTTTTGATGAATTCCAAGCTTTTCTCCCAATTTCTCTCTTTTTCTCTTCTCTTCTTTTTCCTTTTTCTCGTTTTCCTCTTCCTATTTCTTTCTCTCTATTTTCTCTCTTCCCCTTATATTTCTATTTTTATTTCTTTTCTATTTCTTTTCTTTCTAACTTAGTAAATAATTAGGGAAAAGACTAAAATACCCTCACTTTCAATTATCCCGCAAACGCTCTCAAAACGCGATAAAACATAATCACGATGTAAAATAACATATTATCACAAATAAAATAATATAATACTCAAAATAATTAAATCGACTCAATTAAAGAAAATGATCAAAACTGGGGCATTACAGGCACTACACATAGACAAACAAATAAGAATTAATATATAGTTGTTTTGTGTTATCAAGTAGCATCACTAATAAGCAACATTGTGAAAATTAATATACCTCCACTTTGACCCATGTAACGTTGGTTGCTTTAGCCCGTGCTACTCGAGATTCTCTTTGTGCTCGGTATACGAGTATTGCTCTATAAAAGAAAAACGTAAATTTAGAACAATCTCACAGAAATAATTAAATATACAAATACACACGAATATTTCGAACAATCTCACTTACGTATCAACCACATCCTTCATATCCTGATATGTTGACCAATCAGTATCCAATGAATTCAGATAATAGACCACTTCTCTTGTAGGATTAATGGCAACCAACAACCAGTGTCCACTGTAAAATATAACAAAAGTTTAGATGGATAATTTCTACGCAAAAGATATAAATTAAAGATTAAAATGAAATTAGAATGAAAATCTTACCCGTTTCCATTATTATACGGTAAAAGAAACAAACTTTCTGTCTTGCTGGCCATAAATCTCTCAGTTAACTGGTCTCTTACTGAAAGTGCATTCATACCAATTGCTGGTGCATGGACAAGGGTGCAAGAGAAGAAACGGAATCTGTTTGACAATTCCGTCCCCGTATCAATTTTTCATACAAGCACCTTAAATAAAAACATAATAAACATTAGACTATTTTCATTGAAATGTGTAAATAAATTGTTCAACTAAATAAATAATAGATTGATCGGAGTACCAGATGTATGAGTGCATAACACCGATGCCTAATTCAATATGCTTGAAAATCTGCTCCATGTCATCTCTTCCGATTATCTCGGAATGAGGAAAACCAAAAACACCTTCGTCCATGTCTATTTGATGAATAGCACCATCCATCAAATCTGACATTGGCATAAGTGTTTTTAGACACGACTGAAAGCGAGGAGGAGCTCTTTTTTCCTTCACGGTCCTAGTAGGAACTTTTTTCTTGCTGGCCTGTTGTGAAGCTTGAGCAGGAACCTAACAATCATATAAGTTAGGTAAAGTAGAAAATCATGAAACTTTTGAATTCGGATAATAGAATAACACTTAAAATGTACCTCTCTTTGCGATTCAACAGACTCATTTTTCCGCAAAACCCCTTTATTCTTAGTTGCGGGTTTTGTAGGAGTCTAACATTACCATGTAACAAAAAAATGTAAGTAATGGTTCAGAATGATTTTCATAATCGTTCAGATTTGACATTTGAATACTAAGAGATTCGTAATGGTTTTCAACATACCTCATCATCTATGGAAATGAGGTCTAACGGCCATGCAACAAACGAACCTATTGCATCTCGCAGCAATGTAACCTCTGAAACCGAGTCAGGTATGGGTAGTACCGGATCCGTATCTAAAGCGATATCAACCGAAACTTTCAGATGTCCATGAGGGAGCGGTTGATGGTGAAGTAACTCTCCCACATGGTTATGCACTTTTCCCTTGCCAACCATGCGATAAGTCGGTAACGACAAATACACCTGGCAAGATGAAATGCCCTGAAGCAATATTAAATATGTAACGGTTAATGTGTATAAAGGTTAATTAAAATAAATGTGTTAATTTAATTAAAATAAATATGTGCTAATTACCTCGGGAATTTTATTTTGACAATTGATACTAGCTTTGTCACTAGCATCTTTCAAACCGGAACCGCGCTTTTCCGCCTCATATCTCTCTTTATCCTTTTGCAATTCACGGACTTGCGCCTTTAGTTCCTCCAATGATTGCATGATTTCTCGGTTGCTGGGATTTTTTCTCTTTGGATACAAGGAAGATGGAGTCACACCAAATCCTTTACCTCTCACCCGGCCGGAATACTCAGGAACATTTAGTACTCGATTAAGAATGTTCCTACAATCCTCCTCGCCTGTGGTTAAGGATTTAGATAGAGTCTCCTGAAATTCATTGACATATCGAAAATTATTAGTGGGGATTACAAATTAATTATATTTTAATAAAATTTTGATTAACTTAAAGACATAATGTTATACTTACACATTCATCATAAACATGCTGAACATCTTCCCTAACAACTCCATCCTTACCCACATGAGATTCCTTCCACAAAACATGTACCGGAAGTGATGATTCGTCACTTTTCGTCTCTTCTAACTACACATTTAGTTAAATAATAAATTCATCAAGTATAACACAATAATACAATTAATAAAATCATAGCATTAATATATACTTACCAATTTTTGCTGTAACCGTGCATATCCCAAACGCCCACTTCTGTATGGATACGCGGGTTTTGATGATCTTTGGCGATTAATGTCACTCAAATCCTGGATAAACAAGTTTAAGTCATATACAATATCAGAATGAATTCATATATATGTACCTTATTAGAATGAATTCATATATATGTACCACTATCATCATCACCATGTGAAACAAACCCTAAGAAGTGGGAAGCAATGAAGAAAATTAGTTAATATTCAATTTAACTATATACAATATACATAGTATATAATAAACTAATGTTTTATATCAATTTAACTGATTGCATTTTCAATAAAAGGATAGTGAAACAAACAATATACATAGTATATAATAAACTAAATTTCATATACAATATCAGAATGAATTCATATATATGTACCTTATCAGAATGAATTCATATATATGTACCACCATCATCATCACCATGTGAAACAAACCCTAAGAAGTGGGAAGCAATGAAGAAAATTAGTTAGTATTCAATTTAACTATATACAATATACATAGTATATAATAAACTAATGTTTGATATCAATTTAACTGATTGCATTTTCAATAAAAGGATAGTGAAACAAACAATATACTTAGTATATAATAAACTAAATTTCATTTACAATATCAGAATGAATTCACATATATGTACCTTATCAGAATGAATTCATATATATGTACCACCACCATCATCACCATGTGAAACAAACCCTAAGAAGTGGGAAGCAATGAAAAAAATTAGTTAGTATTCAAAACAAAACAAGCAAAAGTTGAAACAAAACCCTAAGAAGTAGGATTGTACCATTACAATGAAGTTCACCTTGCTTGTGAAGCATTGAAGTCGAATCTTCACAAAATGAGAACAATCAACAAAAACAACATGAAGCAAACGAGATAATGGGAACTATCTAACAGAAAGATTGAAGTAGAAGAATACCTTATTTTCCATAAACAATATGTACATTACGCTTGCTACCGCCAGCATCATCACCATGTTCATCTAGTTTTAGATTCTACAAGAAGAAATACAAGGAGGAAGAAGCTTAAATCAAAAGCTTCATACTTCTTGTATTTCTTTTCGCGGATTCTAAAAAAAGATGAAGTTTGCTGCCAAAAATGTAGAGAAAAAATGGGTGATAGGGTTTTGCTGTGAAGGAAACGGCGCTAGTGTCAATAAGGGAAAGTTAATTCCCTTATATAGGTAAATATTTCACAACGGTTTTCTAAAATAACCGTAATGATAAGTATATATATTATTTTAATAATATCACAACGGATTGTTATATTAACCGTAGCGATACCCCTTATACTTGGTACAAGGTTCGACTCCAGGCAACAACATTTTTCTATAATTACGTAAAATAGAAAAATGTTGTTTCCTGGAGTTGAACCTTGTACCAAGTATAAGGGGTATCACTACGGTTATTATTACTAATCGTTGTAATATTATAACCCTTGCTCTTCCCGGAGTAGAGAACACTCTGGACAAGTATAAGAATGATTTAAAATTTTCTCCGTTTTTCAAAAAATATCGTTCCAGAATATCAACCATTTACAAGTTATCATCATTGCAAGCATTAAACTATCAAACTCTTCATGTTCAACCTCATCTATAAATAGACAATTTTACATTTCTTCATAATATATTCTTCGTAACAATGAGTTCTACAAATGAGAATGCTAGAAACATCACCAATGAGGGCACAAATGAACAACATCAGCCGCCAAATGAGGAGGTTCAACCAGCGGCCAACGTCAGGGATGCGTTAAGGTTAAGGAAGGAGAAGAAGAAGAAGAAGATCAAGAAGCTGAAGAAGAAAAAGAAAAAGATGAAAAGGAGGACTGTTTATTATGATTCCGATGAGGGAAGTGAGGAGAGAGTCCTGGATTATGAAGATGCATTTGCAGCTATGGGCTCTGACATTGATAAATATATGTAATATATGATTATCAATGTATTCTTCTTATCTGGAATCTTAATAAAGTTTTCTTTTATATATACTCATCTCTTTCTCTTTTATTTTTAAAGAAGTTTTCTTTTATTTTCATATATTCTTTTGCACTTAAAAATAGAAAAACAAAGATGAATTTTGAATTTTGAGGTTAAATCCCCATAACACTAATAAAAGAAATAAGATATATGTTTAAAATCTAAAAATATGGAAAAAATGTAGTTGCTGGGAATCGAAGTTTGTTACACATCATGTATTACAACAGTGTTTTAATACAAGCGTGTTTAAAATGTAAAAATATGGAAAGAAATGTAGTTTCTGGGAATCGAAGCTTGTTACACGCCATGTATTACAACGGTTTTTTAATACGACCGTCGTTAAATATGGCGTTATAAATCAGCTGCAAAATTTTTAACCTATTACAATGTTGGGATACGAATCCGTTGTAAACCTAGCGTCGTTAAATGGGTTTTTCGTAGTAGTGAATAAAAGACAAACCAAATTCTTGTGGTCGTACCTTAGAGATTCAAGACATATGACTAAAAATCAATCGTCCAAATCCCTTAGAATAGTTGCACCTAGCCCATGAAGACCTTTATTTTTATTTATGCAGCCTTCCTTATCATACATTTTGATAGCTTTAACTCCTTCATAAAATTTATGAACAATAGCTAACATAGAGTCTCCACTCCAAGATACTCTGAGAAAAGTCTGCATTCCAAAAAAAATTATTTTTCATCTTGCTTAGAGATAATGTCACAAAGACCGAAGAAACATACTATTACAAGATTACTAGGGTGCATGCTTTCACAAGCCATAAAGAAACATAGAAAATGTACTTGCTGAGGTTGTCATCCTCAACTCTTCCCATCATAGGATGAATACCTAAGACATTCTTTGTTAATGTGAAAAGAGACGTGTGCGGTACATGATTAGTCTTCATCTGACAGAAAACACCAGCAACAGATTTTTCATGATGCAATATCCATTTAAATACCTCCCCCCAGTTGTACTTCGGGTATCCTCTGCATTATCAATATTTTTTGTGCTTGGAGATTTTGATTTCCCAATAGCAACTATGAATAAGGAAAAACATAAGACACCTTGAGATGGGAGTGTGGAGAATGATTAGAGAGTGGTAGAGGTGGGATAGAATTATTATAGCATGTTTTAATAATTAAATAATAGTATTTTAATTGAATTATTTGATTAAAATGTGAAAATAAAAGGTTTGGGGCCAAAGTGTGAATTATGAGAAATAGTGGGGAGGAAGGAGAAAGGATGTTAGTAAGTGAGAGGTTAGTTTACAATTTTACCTAGATTAACCCTAATGATATAAATTAGGAACATAACCTAAAATTAGGAGTTTTTTTATTAGTATGGAGAAACTTTGAAAAAGAGAGAAAGAGGCTAGAGGCAAAGGGAGAACTTGAAACCTTGGGTGAGAAGAGAACATTCAAACCAGTCTAGATTCAGATTGTCTGCTAGAAATTGAGGTAAAGGGAGAATTGATTCAATAACAGGTATAAGCTTAAAGGGTAGAATTGATGAGTCCTTAATCTCCAATAGGTTTTGTATGATTATGCAGATTTTGTTGTGTTTGTATGTGAATCTAAAATTCAGTAATCAATTGGTGTTGTAATTATTTTTTCATGATGAAATTCGTGTACATATGTGAAGGGTAATTTTTGTTTTGAGGCGTTAATATGTTTTCACCATTGACTTTTGAGGGTCTTAAAATCATGATAAAAGTGGTGAATAAATGATGATTATGCATGTTAATTGATAAATATAGGTTGAGTGATGTTAATATGTTGATTCCCTAGTATTTTTATGATCGATTTGAGTACCTGGAATGAAAAACTGGAGTGCTGATGCGAACTCCATCGTAGAAAACGTAATTCTGCATTCTATAAGTTGATGGCGGGCGCCATGGCCATGATAGGTAACTCGTCATGAAGCTCATGCTCAATTTTGGAGCCAGTTATCACGCAGGTGACGTGGTTGTGCTGTGATGTCCCTGGCAGGTGCCATGCCTGTGATAGGTCACCGCCATGAGCCTTAAGAAGGTGTAAATACTTGTTTTAAGGATGATAAATGGCATATTTCAACTTTTTGAATTTCTTGGATGTTTTTAGTACTGTTAATACATTTTAAGTACTGTTTGAACGATGTGTGTACGATTTAACGATTAAACATTATTTTAATCGAATTTATGAAGTATACGATTAATGATGGATATGTGCATAATTGATGATGATGTTGTGTTACTTGATGTGAATTATGATGATGATATGTTGCTGCATGAGCATGATTTATGTTGTTGAATGATGAGTATGTTGTTGTGGGATGATAATTTGGGAGGGGAACTATTATCGTTAGGTCAATGCATGTTTTGTTTATTGTCGGGAGGGGACTTTAAACATTATGTTGTTATGCATTGACGTCTTGTGACATGCATTCATGATGTCATTGTTGTTGATGAAAGAGGCAAGTTGCAATCCGATCTGGGTGGATTGGTGAGTTATTCTAAATCTGAGCAGGGCGGATTTGGGGTTCGTGCAGGGTTAACCCAATCCCTAAGTGAACCTATTGATGATGATATGGTACTACATGCATATGAGTCTAGTTGGGGTTGTGAGTCTCATTACATAATTTTACATGATGAATATGTGATTGTTTTTCGTATATTGATTGGATTGGGTGCGAGAATGATGTTGTGTGATTGTTGTTAACTGTGTAGATGGTTGAATTCAACCTTGTAGTTTATGCCATTATTTTATTAATGTGAAATCTCACCCCTTTTCTTTGATGTTATCCACCATGGACATCTTGCAGATAACCAAGATTAGGCGTTGTTGTGAGTGGAAGATTAGCTCGTTGGAGTTTATTTCCACTTAGTGTTTCATTGTTTATCTTTGCATGTTATGCTTTGATTAATGATTATTGGAGTTGGGAATGCTTGCTTTTACTTATTATGGAAACTTTTTATTATGATTTTGAGAAGTCGGTGATTTTGTTTTATTTGGAGAACAAACATGTTGTTTTGAAGAGTGTTTTTATAATTATTTATACTGCTATTTGAATAATCGTTTAATTATTTCATTGAGGTAGAAATTTAATTGTCATGTGATTCTTGTTATATAAGTTTTGGAGTTAGGGTGTTACATTGGTGGTATCAGAGCAGGCCCGTCCATCCGGCCATGTTGTTGTAATGTTGTATGTTTCCTAGTCTGCAACATGTGTGAGAAACACTGTCGATGCTCGTTTGTTTTTCTAACTGCTTGTTGTAAGGAGCGGGATTGAAATAAGTGGGGGAGACACTTCTACTTCTTTGAGGTGTTTCAGGTGTGGAGAGTTAGTTCAGAGAGTGCTGGTTTTTGTACAAGACGATGTCGTTTCCAGAGGTGGGTGAAGATGGAGAGTTGGTGTTTATATCTGCTAAGCAAGTAGAAGAATTCTTGAAAGAGGAGTCACATGTGTTTTCTTTGTTTGCTGCTTTGGGAATCGACAGTAATGCTTCTATGGGAGAGCTTCCACTTGTGTGTAATTTTTCAGAAGTGTTTTCCAGATGGTGTCAGTGATTTTTCGTTGGAGCGGGAGGTGGACTTTGCTATAGACTTTATACTTGGTACTAGTCCTATGTCGATGGCTCCTTATAGAATGTCTGATTCATATCTGAGTGAGATGGAGAAACAGTTTGAAGAATTTCTTAAGAAGAAGTTTTTTCAACCATGTGGTTTGCCGGGGGAAGCACTAGTGTTGCTAGTGAAGAAGAAGGATAGTAGCATGAAGTTGTGCGTTGATTATAGACAGTTGAATAAAGTGATTATCAAGAACAAGTATCCACTTCCGAGGATCGATGATTTAATGGATCAACTGATAGATGCTTGTGTGTTTAGCAAGATTGATTTGCGTTTGAGTTATCATCAGATTTGAGTGAAACCATAAGATACTCTAAAGATTGATTTCGAAATAAGGTATGGTCATTATGAGTATTATGTGATACTTTTCGAACTGCAGTAAAGCGGCACGAAGCAAAAATTTAGTTTTGAAGGAATTCCCTCCGGGGTTTATATCGTCTCCACAGGGATCGGTGCAAGGGAAAAAATTACCGTTCAACGGTATCTATATTTCTAAGGTTATGGTGTAAAAGTTTTGGTTAAAAGGTTCAAGGAACGAAAAATAAAGGCATAAAATATAAAGACGGAAAATATAAAGTAAAGACTGAATTATAAACAGATCCTTGTTAGGATTGGATCTCATCAATTGATAACACATGCATTCTTCTAAGCATGTTATACACAACTCAAACGTTCGTCTAATATCATCACGTATCACCCACAACAGAGGTTATATCTAACGCAAAGTCGAGATTCCAACCGTAATGTCTCATCGGTGACGTCTCACGCAACAAAACCAACACAGAGCATTAAGAACTGATACTCATGTGAATGCTAAGCCTAAATCTATGTCTATAGTTTAGACCTAATAGATATTAAAATAACATCCATATCATATTAATGGTTTGATTCATATATAACGCCATGATCAGAATACGTACACATGATTAACCCTTTTTACATGCATTCATGTGATTTTCCAAATGTAAGTGAACAAGTTTCTCATCTCTATTATCACACACCCTCACAATACCGTCTGCATCAAGAACGTTATCGTGGTTTCTACTATGTTGATCCTACAAATGCTACTCATGCTACTAATCAACACAATATGATGCAAATGAATATCAACTTACAAAACCATGTCAAAAGTTTGCTCATTGATAGATGAAAATATAAGATTAAATATTTTAAAAGAGTTTTGTCAAGAACCACAAATAAGCAATCAAAGACAATCAACAATATTGAATCGAAACTAGTTCACAAACATACATTAGATGAAATACATAAGGCATCAAAAGATTACATCCAAACCCAACAAGAGATTGAAGATCTTACCTTCTCCCTCTTAGGATTTGTGTTTCTCTCTCTAGAATATACTTGGAATGAAGAGAGATAAAACTCTGATGTGAAAAATGTAACATATATTTCTAAAAATCAAGAAAAGTACTTATATAGTATTTACAAAATCTGTCATGTTCGCACTGCGAACAACCTATTCGCCTAGAGAAGTCCCCTTTTTGGCACTTGAAGTGCCTCAGGAACAGTTAAACCGCCCTTGGAAAATATCTGAAGTTCGTTGTGCGATAAATTCTTCGCACTAAAAACTACCTCGCTACAAGTTCTCACAATGAACTTAGGGTCCTTTAGCTACTAACTTCCAAAGTTTTCTACTCGCTGGGACCTCGCTGCTACTTAATCCAGTGAACATTCACTGGCGTCTCGCTTCTGTTCGCCCAACGAACATTGCAGAATCTTCACATTTCTTTGGCTTCCTTGTCCAATCTTTTGTGTCTTACTCATTGATGTTTTAGGCCTAATTTCTGCACAATAACACACACCCCAAAGAATCAAAAGGTATTTGCAACATAATTGAAGAATCATACAAGAACAAGAATTAAATCTATGAAAACATGAGAATTGAGTTGAAAAGTGCCAAGAAAGATGATTCATTTTAAGACAAAATTTTCACTTAACAGATACCGTTTGGTGTATCTAACGTGCCTGAAGTGTTCATGGAGTACATGAATCAAATATTCCATTCGTACTTAGATCACTTTGTGGGTGTGTTTATTAAAGACATCTTGATATATTCAAAGTCAGATGAAGATCATGCAGAACATTTGAGAATCGTGTTGCAAACCTTGAAGGATAAGAAATTGTATGCAAAGTTATTGAAGTGTGAGTTATGGAAGAGAGAAGTGCGTTTCTTAGGCCATGTGATTTCTAGTAGACGTATTACGATTGATCCGTTAAAGGTTGATGTTATGTTACAATGGGAAACTCCGAAGTCTGCTACTGAGATAAGAATTTTTCTAGGTTGGCTGGTTACTACATAAGGTTTATTGAAGGCTTTTCGAAGTTGGCGATGCCTTTGACTCAGTTGACTCGAAAGGGTCAAGCTTATGTGTGAGATGCTTTGTGCGAAGAGAGTTTTATAGAAATCAAGAAGTTGATGTTTGCTCCAATATTGATTTTTTGAATCTGAGTGGGGTCGTTTGTTGTGTATTGTGATGCTTCAATGACGGGTCTTGGTGGTGTGCTAATGCAGAATAGATAGGTTGTGGCTTACGCTTCTAGACAATTGAAGGTTCATGAGAGGAATTATCTTATGCATGATTTGGAATTAGCTTCCGTTGTGTTTGTAATTAAAAATTGGAGGCATTATATGTTTGGTTCCAGATTTGAAGTGTTTAGTGATCACAAGAGTTTGAAGTATCTCTTTGATCAGAAAGAGATGAATATGAGGCACATGATGTGACTCGAATTCCTAAAAGACTATGATTTTGGTTTGAATTACCATCCCGGTAAAGCGAATGTTTTAGTTTATGCTTTGAGTAGGAAGTCGTTGCATATGTTGATGCTTATGGTTTGAGAGTTGGAGTTGATTGAAAATTCCAAGATCTAAGTTTGGTATGTGAAAAGACTCGTAATAGAGTGAGGTTGGGGATGTTGAAGCTGACCAGTGGTATCCTTGAAGAGATCAGAGAAGGTCAGAAAATCGACTTAGGATTGGTTGACTGGTTAGTGTCGATTAATCAGGGTCAAGGTGGTGATTATATAATTGACGATAATGGTGTGATAAGATTCAGAGATAGAGTATGTGTACCATATGAGCTTGAAATTAAGAAGAGTATTCTTGAGGAAGGTCACAGAAGTGCCTTGAGTATTCATCCCAATTCTACTAAAATGTATCAAGACTTGAAGAAGTTATTTTGGTGGCCAAGAATGAAGAAGGAGATTGTTGAGTTCATGTATGCTTGTTTGACTTTCCAGAAGTAAAAGATTTAACATTATAAGTCGTTGGGTCTGATGCACCTGTTGTATATCCTTGAGTGGAAGTGGGACAGTATTTCGATGGACTTTGTGTTTGGTTTGCTGAGGACAATGAAGAATTGTGATACCATCTGGGTCATTGTGGATAGGTTGACTAAGTCCACTCACTTCATTCCGATTCGACGGAACTATCCATTGGAGATGCTAGCCGAGTTGTATATCGAGAAGATTATCAGTTTGCATGGGTTTTCATCATGTATTGTATCTGACAAGGATCCATGGTTTACGTCGTGGTTCTGGTAGAGTTTGCAGAAAGCTTTGGGTACAAACCTACGTTTGAGTTCTGCTTATCACCCACAGACAGGTGGTTAGACGGAGAGGACTATCCAATACTAAGAAGACTTATTAAGATCTTGTGTGCTAGAATAAGGAGGTTCAGGGGATAAATTTTTTCTGTTGATTGAGTTTACCTACAACAACAATTTCCATTCGAGTATTGGAATGGCACCATTTGAGGCCTTGTATGGTAGAAGGTGTAGGACACCTTTATATTGGTATGAGTTAGGAGAGAGTGTTATGATTGGATCAAAGATTGTCCAACAGAACACAGAGAAGATCAAAGTGATCCAAGAGAAGATGAAAGCTTCACAAAGTCTCAAGAAGAGTTATCATGATAAGAGAAGGAAATCACATGAGTTCCAAGAGGGGTATCACATGTTTTTGAGAGTTACTCCGGTAACTGGTGTTGGCGAGCATTGAAGTCTCAAAAGCTTACTTCATGCTTCATTGGTTCGTATCAAATTTCGCAGAGGATAGGAGAAGTGGCCAATCAAATTTATTTATCATCGTAGCATGCTAATGTTCATGATGTGTTTCATGTATCTCAGTTGAGGAGATACATTATGGATCCATCTCATGTGATCCAAGTGGATGATGTGCAGGTGAGAGATAACTGTAAGTAGGAATACACCTAAGAGGGGGGTGAATTAGGTTCTTAGAAATTTTTCTCTGTTTTTCGACGGTATTGATTTTTACTTCCCTAAAGTTACTAAGTGTTAAAAATGCGGTAAAATGCGGAAAGTAAATGACACAACGATATATCCTGGTTCCACTCACAGTCCGAGAGTACTCCAGTCCCCTTTCAACATGAAAGAGATTTTTAATAATGTTAGATCCTAATACAAGACTATCCTAGCCTTTCTATACAGTCTCTAACAAATACACCAAGAACAATCCTCTTGGATTTTACAACAAAGTGAATTAAGAGAACAATCCTCCCTTAATCACTCTCTTGCTTCCAACAATCCTGGACAACAAGGATACAACTCCACAATCTTATTCTTAACAATCCTAAAAATAAGATGTGACTTTAATGAGTAATTCTGAATTTTTTGAGTAAGTGTTTGAAAATGATCTTCAATTATCAATCTTAAAGATTGATCTTCTTCTTGAACAAATAATTCTTATACAGAAAATACAAGTGTTATTAGATGAAAGAATGAAACTATAATGATCAGGATGAAAGTTAATACAAGAGTTTCACTCTTTGAAAATTCTGATTTTTTTTACACTTGAGAAAATGAAAGTTTAATGATAATTAATATGTTTGAAAATTGTTTGCAAGAAGGTAGTTTTAAAACTGAGTTTATGAGGTTTATATAGCCTCTAAACACCTTTAAAAATGGGTATAAACCATGAAAGGATGCCAAGATTCGTTTAAAGAAAGTTTGAAAAATTATGCCAAGAGATGCATCAAATTGGTTCACTGCTCCAGTAGTAATCGGTCACTCAAAAGTGAGTAATCGGTTACTTCAATGTAACGTTAAAAAATTGTTCAAATTTTCTACAGGGTAATCGATTACCTCATATAGAGTAATCGATTACTCTGTACCAGAATGCAAAAAATACTTTAAAAAATGACTTGAAAGATTTTTAAATGCACAAAAATTATTTTAAAGAGTATGAACAATATGAAAATGAGATTGCACACTTGTATAGACTATATAGTGGTTGAATTTTATACCTTTCCTCAATATATGTGAAATCTTCAAGACTTGTATAAATATAAAACTTTGTTCTTGCTTTGACATCTTTGATCCAATTCCATTTGAACATAACATCTTTGAATGAGCATTGTTGTATTCATCAAAACCATTTAGAAGTTATGTCATCACATTCTCCCCCTTTTTGATGATGACAACCCAATTCTTGAAAATTCGATCCAATCTTGCTTCTCTAACCAAAGCTTGCTCCCCCTTGGATATTGCTCCCCCTTGGATATTGCTCCCCTTTAATCCATGATTCTTAGAGAGCTCTTAAAATCTGTAAATTTTGTTAGAGAAACCATACAACATAGTACCATTCTTCTCCCCTTTGTCATTACCAAAAAGGAAGGGAAAAAACTTATTTAACATAATCATTTTAAGTTGTATGAACATGAGAAATATATGAAAAATATAAAACACATATAAAAGAACAAGAAACACAAGATTTTAACACAAAGCACACACTTATATTATAACTTAGTACGAAACAACAATTGAAACGAAACAACTTAAGATAGTACGAAACATAAAGTAAAAACTTAAGTGCCTAAACATAACAAAGTCTTAAGAACTAGAATTCAAAATACACCATAATTAAAATATCATAACATAACATAAAACTAAGACAAGATGCACAACTTAGTCACTTTCCGACATTTCCTCATATTCTTCTTCTTCTCCTTCTTCATTCTCTCCTTTATCCTCACTTTCTTCCATAGGTTCACGAGAATGGTTCATGGAAATAAAAAGCTTCCGAAGAGAGTTAATACTACGTTTGGTTTCCCTGTGGTTAGTTTTCATGGTTGACTCAATGGAAACCATCTTAGAATAAAGCATAATATTTGTAATTTCACCTTCCGGAATTTGTGGAGGAGCGGAGGTAGAAATAGAATCCTTATACCGAAAAAACTCCATTTGGTCCAATGATGATACCGGTGTTTTTGGTTGCCGTAACGGTGTTGATTTCACAGTTTCTTGCCGTCATGACCGCCTTTGGCTCTCGTTGTAACATTACTTCATTGTATTCCAAAATCTTTGAAACAAACCTAGCATACGCAAGTCCACCATAGAGAGACAATTATTGCTTAATATGGTGCAGAATAACATAAGCCCAGTTAATCTTGATATCCATTTTCATAGCTCTAATAAGTTGGAGCTCAATTTCACTGACCTGTACAGGCCGCCCCTTGCCGTACTCACGAAGGACTGCCAGTGAGATACTGGAGGAAGGTGGGAATGACTTCAAGTCCGCATGGCCCTTATGGGTTGGGCCACACACGTGCTACAATGGCAATTACAATGGGAAGCAAGGCTGTAAGGCGGAGCGAATCCGAAAAGATTGCCTCAGTTTGAATTGTTCTCTGCAACTCGGGAACATGAAGTTGGAATCGCTAGTAATCACTGATCAGCATGCCGCGGTGAATATAATAAAGAGCCGATCATACCTTGATATTTTGTGATATCAATAGGAATTCCGGATTCATCATGATCAAGATATGTGTCGGATCCCATTGGAGTTGCTATCTCTTTGCAAATATCCATGTCAAATCTTTTGAGAAGTTCTTTGCAATATTTAGATTGATTAATAAATATCCCATTCTTTGTTTGTTTGATATGCAACCCAAGGATGTAGTTCAACTTACCCATCATGGACATTTCAAATTCTCCTTGCATGATTTTAGAGAATTCTTCACATAAGGATTCATTTGTGGATCCAAATATGATGTCATCTACATAAATTTGCACTAAGATAGTATGATGGTTAATTCTTTTGATAAATAAAGTAGTATCAACTTTACCTTTTTTGAAACCATGTTCGCAAAGAAAATTACTTAACCTATCAGACTACGCCCTTGGTACTTGCTTCAATCCATACAAGGCCTTTTTGAGTTTGTAAACATGATTAGGAAGTTTGAAATCTTCAAATCCTGGAGGTTAACTTACATACACTTCTTCAAGTATGTATCCATTTAAGAATGCGCTTTTAACGTCCATTTGATACAACTGAAAATTCAAAGAACAAGCATATGCTAACAATAATCTAATTTCTTCTAGTCTAGCGACCGGTGCAAATGTTTCCTCAAAATCTATACCTTCCTCTTGATTATAGCCTTGGGCTACTAATCTTGCTTTGTTCCTTATAATGATACCATTTTCATCTAGCTTATTTTTAAATATCCATTTAGTGCCAATAATATGCTTACCTTTTGGTCTTGGAACTAAATCCCATACCTGATTTCTTTCGAACTGATTTAGTTCTTCTTGCATGGCTAGAATCCATTGATCATCATCTAAGGCATCTTGGACTTTAGACGGTTCTATTTGGGAAAAAAATGCCATATTGAGACAATCATCTTTTAGATTTAAGCGAGTAGATACTCCTTGAGATATGTCTCCAATAATCTTGTCAATAGGATGATCTCTATGCGCCCTCCATTCCTTTGGTAGATCGTTGACAATAGATTCCTTTTGAATTGATTCTTCTTGATGATCTAGTTGATTTTCATTGTTGAATTTGGAGGAGTCTTCTTGAGGAGCTTCTATGAAACCATCATCATCATCACAAATAACAATATCCTCTTTGGAGGGGTTAGATTCATCAAACTTAACATGCATGGATTCTTCAATAGTTAAAGTTCTTTTATTATAAATTCTATATGCCTTGCTTGAAAGTGAATAGCCAAGAAATATACCTTCATCCGATTTTTCATCGAACTTACCAAAATTGTCTTTGTCATTGTTCAAGACAAAACACTTCCCTCCAAATATGTGAAAGTAAGCAATGTTTAGTTTCCTCCCTTTGAAAAGTTCATAAGGGGTCTTCTTAATGATAGGTCTAATGTTAACACGATTACTTATAAAACATGTTGTGCTTACAGCATCCGCCCAAAAATATTTTGAAAGATTTGAGTCGCTAAGCATTGTCCTTGCAAGTTCCACCAATGACCTATTCTTTCTTTCTACAACACCATTTTGTTTAGGAGTCCTTGGTGCAGAGAAATTGTGAGAGATTCCATGTTCTTCGTAAAATTCTTCGAAGGGAGCATTTTGGAATTCTCCACCCTGATCGCCTTTTATGGAGGCAATTGATAGTGACTTCTCATTTTGGATTTGCTTCGTATATTTCTTGAACGCCTTGAATGCATCACTTTTCTGCACTAAAAAGAATGTCCAAGTATATCTAGAGAAATCATCAACAATAACTAAAGCATATACATTACCTCCGAAGCTTCTTGTTCTTGATGGACCAAATAAGTCCATATGCAACAAATGTAGTGGCCTTGAAGTGGACACCACATTCTTAGATTTGAAAGTTGATTTGGTTTATTTCCGCTTTTGACATGCATCACATAAATTATCTTTGACAAATTTTATCTTTGGCAATCCAATGACTAAATCATGCTTGACTAGTTTATTCAAATGTTCCATATGAATGTGAGCAATCCTTTTGTGCCATAGCCACGAATCATTGTTGTTCGCCATAATACATTTTACCTTCAAAGACAAGTCATCAAGGGAAATCATAAATATATTATTGATTCTTTTACCTTTAAGTTTTACCTCATTAGTGACTTCGTCTTCTATCAATCATTCATCCTTTGTGAACTTGATCTTGAAGCCTTTGTCACAAAGTTGACTTATGCTAAGAAGATTGTACTTTAGTCCTTCAACATAAAGTTCATCTTCAATGGATGTGAAAGGTAGTGCTCCAACTTTGCCTATGCCAAGAATCTTTCCTTTATTATTATCTCCATAAGTAACATAATCCTTGGCCTTAAGCACTAGATTTGAAAATTTGTCTATATCTCCCGTCATATGCTTAGAACAACCACTATCAAGATACCATAGATTCGAAGTGGTCTTCAAGCAAACCTACAAAAAAAATTAAGTTTTGTTAGGTACCCGAATTGCCTTGGGTCCTTCATAATTAGTACCTTTCTTTACCCACACATAATGCCCACTTGAAACACTAAAGTTTCTAACATAGCAAGCATTAGGTGTATGGCCAATAATACCACAATAAAAACAAGTAGGAACAAAATTGCTTTTATATCTAGGAACATAAGATTTCTTTTTCACAAATCTTTTCTTTTTAGGATAAGGATGCACATTCCTAGGTTTATTCACTTTCTCTTTGGAAGTTTGGTCACTAGCCTTAACAAAGATTGTTTTACTAGAACTTGGTTTAGAAAACTTTGAGTAACCAAGTCCACTTTTATCATTTGAATATCTTTGTTGACTAAGGACCGCTTCTAATCCAATTTGTCCTTTCTCATATCTTTCAAGGACTCTTTTTAATTGAACAATTTGGAAAGAAAGTGATTCACAATTTTTACATACCAATTCTTGTTTTTCTTCACTAATTTTCTTTTGTTTCTCATCTTTTGCTTCTTTTTCCATAATATCAACTTTTTCTTCTAAAGATGTAATTTGTTTCTTTTGTGAAGATATTGTTTTATACAAAACCTTACATTCATTTAAGAGTTCATTTATAGCTTCTTGTGCATCATTATCATAAAGAGAAAATTCATTACTAACCTTATCATTTTCATCATCGGAGTTGTGTGTAGCCATTAGTGCCAAATTTGCGCTTTCGTCGCTCTCCGAATCGGATGATGAACTTATGTCATTGTGGTCCCATGCAATATATACCTTTTTATTTTTGTTTCCTTCTTGCCTTTGAATCCTCCTTTCTTTGCGAGTTTTGGACAATCGGGCTTTATGTGACCTTGCCTTCCACATTCGTAACATGTAACATCTTTAGTTGAAGTGGATGCCTCCTTTTTCTTGAAGTGTTTCTTTCTTTTAGCATAATTCAAGGGCTTGTCATTATTACCAACAAATTTACCGAGTCTTTTTACTAAGAGCATGAAATTTTCGTCTTCCTCCGGTGAATCATCATTTTGATTATCTTTTAAATCAACTTTCAATGCAATAACCTTGTATTTCTTTTCTTGATGTTCATGTTTTTCAAGTCGTCCAAGTTCTAATTCATGTTCTTGGAGTTTTCCAAATAGTGATGCGGAAGTCATTGTAGAAAGACTTTTCTTTTCCGAAATTGCAGTAACTTTTGGTTTCCATTCTCTAGTCAAGGATCTAAGAACTTTGAGATTTAATTCATCTTTAGAAAATGTCTTACCAAGTGCCATTAAGTGATTAGTCAAATGAACGAATCTTTTCTGTAAGGCAACGATGGATTCTCCGGGCTGCATTTGGAACATCTCATATTCTTGACTTAATGTATTCAATCTAGATCTTTTAGCTTCAGTGGTTCCTTCACGAGTTTCCACTAAAGTGTCCCAAATTTCTTTTGTGGATTTACATTGTGAAACGAGGAAAAATTCATCCATACTTAAAGAACTTTGTAAAATGTTAATGGCTTTCTTTTCATCG
Source organism: Lathyrus tuberosus (assembly GCA_022829125.1). Classification (NCBI taxonomy): domain Eukaryota; kingdom Viridiplantae; phylum Streptophyta; class Magnoliopsida; order Fabales; family Fabaceae; genus Lathyrus; species Lathyrus tuberosus. The sequence continues at coordinate 409,353 of JALAZF010000019.1, forward strand.
AGCGATTTCTTTCTATCATCTTCATTATAAGCATTTTTAACCTTTGGAGTTGCAACATCGTTTACTACACTCCTTGGTTGATGTGGACCATTTTCAACAGTTTCCCATATTCCAAATCCTTGTGCTTCTAAGTGTGCTTTCATTCTGATTTTCCAAAAGTCAAAGCATCCTCCAGAAAATAGAGGGGGCTTATTGCTACTTCCACCATCTTTAAAAACCGGATTTGTGCTTATGGAAGCCATACTGGATATTGAAGGAACAGGTTACCTATAACCTGCTCTGATGACAATTGTAAGTAGGGATACACCTAAGAGGGGGGGGGGGGGGGGTGAATTAGTTTCTTAGAAATTTTTCTCGGTTTTTCGACGGTATTTATTTTTACTTTCCTAAAGTTACTAAGTGATTTTTTTTAATAAGCAATTTGTACCCAGCAGGATTCGAACCTGAGACCTTGAGAGGAGCATACTCTCAAGACCCAAGCGTTTCACCACTAGGCCACACGCACGCACACTAAAGTTACTAAGTGTTAAAAATGCGGTAAAGTGCGGAAAGTAAATTACACGGCGATATATCCTGGTTCCCCTCACAGTTCGAGAGTACTCCAATCCCCTTTCAACATAAAAAAGATTTTTAATAATGTTAGATCCTAAGACAAGACTATCCTAGCCTTTCTATACAGACTCTAACAAATACACCAAGAACAATCCTCTTGGATTTTACAACAAAGTGAATTAAGAGAACAATCCTCCCTTAATCAATCTCTCACTTTCAACAATCCTGAACAACAAGGATACAACTCCACAATCTTATTCTTAACAATCCTAAAAATAAGATGTGACTTTAATGAGTTATTCTGAATTTTTTGAGTAAGTGTTTGAAAATGATCTTCAATTATCAATCTTAAAGATTGATCTTCTTCTTGAACAAACAACTCTTATACAGAAAATACAAGTGTTCTTAGATGAAAGAATGAAACTATAATGATCAGGATGAAAGTTAATGCAAGAGTTTCACTCTTTAAAAATTCTGATTTTTTTACACTTGAGAAAATGAAAGTTTAATGATAACTAATATGTTTGAAAATTGTTTGCAAGAAGGTAATTTTAAAAACTGAGTTTATGAGGTTTATATAGCCTCTAAACACCTTTACAAAAGGGTATAAACCATGAAAGGATGCCAAGATTCGTTTAAAGAAAGTTTGAAAAATTCTGCTAAGAGATGCATCAAATTGGCTCACTGCTCCAGTAGTAATCGGTTACTCAAAAGTGAGTAATCAGTTACTTCAATGTAATGTTAAAAAATTGTTCAAATTTTCTACAGGGTAATCGATTACCTCATATAGAGTAACCGATTACTCTGTACCAGAATGCAAAAAATACTTTAAAAAATGACTTGAAAGATTTTTAAATGCACAAAAATTATTTTAAAGTGTATGAACAATATGAAAATGAGATTGAACACTTGTATAGACTATATAATGGTTGAATGTTATACCTTTCCTCAATCTATGTGAAATCTTCAAGACTTGCATAAATATGAAACTTTGTTCTTGCTTTGACGTCTTTGATCCAATTCCATTTGAACATAACATCTTTGAATGAGCATTGTTGTCTTTATCAAAACCATTTAGAAGCTATGTCTTCACAATAACCTGATTGTTGAGGCATCACCCATGCGGATAAAAGATTGGGAAGTAAAGCAGTTGTGTGGTAAAGAGATTACCTTGGTGAAGGTAGCTTGGGGAGGACCATCTGGTGGAAACGTGAATTTGTTTACTTAAGTGGGGGAGAGTTGTAATACCCCAATTTTTAAATTGTTATTTTATGTCTTTATGCGTGATTTTATTTTATTTTAATTTAATTATTATGTACGAATATTTATTTAATATGGGTGTTAAGGGTGTATGACCTTGAGGTGGGAGCGTGTAGAGTGATTAGAGAGTGGTAGAGGTGGACTAGAATTATTATAGCCTATTTTAATAATTAAATAATAGTATTTTTGTTAAATTATTTAATTAAGATCGGAAAATTGAAAGTTTGGGGCCAAAGTGTGAATTATGAGAAATAGAGGGGAGGAAGGAGAGAGGATGTTAGTAAGTGAGGGGTGAGTTTGTAATTTCAACTAGATTAAACTTTATGATATAAATTAGAAACACAACCTAAGTTCAGGAGTTTTTTTATCAGTACATAGAAAGTTTGGAAAAGAGAGAAAGAGGCTAGAGGCGTAGGGAGAACTTGAAACCTTGGGTGAGAGGAGAACATTCAAACCAATTCAGATAGCTTGCTAGAAATTAAGGTAAGGGGAAGAATTGATTCAATAACGGGTATATGCTTAAGGGGTTGAATTGAGGAGTCCTTAACCTCCAATAGGCTTTGTATGATTATGCATGTTTTGTTATGTTTATGTATGAATCTAAAATTTGGTAATCAATTGGTGTTATAATCTATTTTTCATGATGAAATTTGTGTACATGTGTGTGGGGTAATTTCTATTTTGATGTGTTAATATATTTTCACCATTGTTGAGTTTTAAGGGTCTTGGAATCTTGATAAAAGTGGTGAATAATTAATTATTATTCATGTTAATTAATAGATATAGGTTGAGTGAAGTTAATATGTTGATTCCCTGTTATTTTTCATATCCATTTGAGTACGTGGATGAAAAATCGGAGTTATGATGTGAACATTGTAGCAAAAAACATAATTTTGCATTCTGTAGGTTGATGGCGGGTACCATGGCCATGACGGGTAACATGTCATGAAGCCCATGCTCACTTTGGAGCCGGTCGTCACACAGGTGAAGTGGTTGTGTTGTGATGTCCATGGTGGGCGCCATTCCCGTGACAGGTAACCCGCCATGAGCTTTAAGTAGGACCAAATACTTGTTTTAAGAAGGGTGAACCTGGTTCCGAGTGAACCAATTGATGATGATATGGTACCACATGAATATGAGTCTAGTTAAGTTTGTGAGTCTTATTGCATAATTTTACATGATGAGTATGTGACTGTTTTATGTATATTGATTACATTGGGTGTGAGAATGATGTTTTGTGATAGTTTTTTGACTTTGTAGATGGTTGAATTATACCTTGCAGTATATGCTGCTAATTTATTTATGTGAATTATCACCCCCATTGCTTTGATGTTGTCCACCATTGACATCTTGCAGATAACCAAGATTAGGCGTTTTTTCTATGAGTGGAAGATTAGCTCATTGGAGCTTATTTCCACGTAGTTTTTCGTTGATTACCTTAGTAGGTTATTCTCTAATTCTGTAACATCGAGTCTAGGAACGCTTGTTTTACTTATTATAGCGACTTTTTGGTATGATTTTTAGAAGTCATAGATTTCGTTTTATTTGGAGAACAAACGTGTTATTTTGAAGAGTATTTTTATAATTATTTCAGCTGCAATTTGAATAATCGTTTAACTAATTCGTTGAGGTAGCACTTTAATTATCGTATGATGCCTATTATACAAGTTTCAGGGTTAGGGTGCTATAGGATAAGTGGGCCTCGTGTTATTGGGCCTTTGACCGGCGTGGAATGTTGTGTCTCATGCCTTTGGCCAACACGAAACAGTTGTCTCCAAGACTTGTTGGGCATTCTTGATGTCGGGGGAGTCTTTTATGTTAGAAGATAGGCTTCGATCAAGAGGGGGGGTGAATAGATCACAAATTTAAAATTTAAACTTTTGGCAAAAAAAGTTTTCAAAATTTTTATGGCACCGCGGAAACAACCTGAATCGAATCATCTAACCGAACCTACTATCTAAAAGCTCATATATGTGTAAGGTTACACAATCAAATGATAATGAACATAAATTATTCAAAAAAAATTAATCACAAACCAATTAAATGCTAAGCTACACGTAGAGCTTCTTTCCAATGATTAAAAATAAATTAAAAGCACTAATGATAATTTATTGAACATTTTGTGCGCAATTGATAACATTTGGAAATTTGATTTTTTTTGTTGATGTTAAAGCCAATCATAATCAAAGTGATTATGATTATATCAACAAACCTTAATTCAAAATTTAATCACAAATTGATTTCCAAACGAATTGATCAAGACAACAATGAATTCGATAATTTACAAATTCAAATTATTATATATATAGTCACCAACAATGTTGCTCCTAGTTTTGACATCATTCAAAACATGACTAAATGGAAGGATGCACTCACATACTCCCCCTTTTTGATGATGGAAAAACTCGACATTTAAGACGATCCATTTTTCTTCGGTACAATGAATAGACCCCCCTGAATGTGTTCATTATCTTCTTCATAATCTTTTCCCTCATTGGCAACATAAAAAAGAGACAAGTAATATATTAGAAGTATCACATATATACACATTACACATATACATTATACTACATAGAGGCAATTGCAAAGTTAGGTAGTGCAGTCACATACAATATATGTAAAACATGCAAGATTAATAAACACATTGTCATACCCTAATTTTTACCCCTAAGATTCCACCTCATTCACATCATTTGCATGCCATTTAGCATTACATGTGTGTGTGTCTTTATGCATCACTAACCCATTATAAATACAAGAAATGTGTGTTTACTTGCTTTATAAGTTAGGTTGTGCTTCAAGATGTTCAAGCTGATAATTAGCCAGGGATCGGTGTGATATTCAACATCTCAAATCTCTCATTCATTCATGATGATCAAGAGTTTCCTTTCATCAACTATCAAGTACAAGATTGCATCATTTCAAACCCATCTAGCTTTAAGTTCATTAGATGCACCAAATTAGGGTTTTGACTGAGTGAGGCTTACAATTGACTTTGTCATCTGAGGATGATCCTACACTTTAAAACATCGTTCAAGGACCTCAAATACATCTTTGAAGACCATTCATAATATCATAATTGCCCAAGAAGCTTGATTCATTGGCAATTACAAAGTTGAATTCATCTGATACAAAGTGAAACAATTGATCAAGTCAAAGCCTGATTTTTGGCATCTTTGGGTCAAACATGATTTCCTCAAGTCAAATATCATGAAAATATGATTGGTGAATGCATTTGATTATGATTAATCAATAAAATCAAAGAAAAAATCAAAATTGCAAAAATAGGGTTTTTGAAAATTTCACTAAGTTATGAAAATCCTATGATTCTTGCCCTACTTCCCAAGTCCATAACTTCCTGCTCAAGCAACCATTTTCTTTGCTCCAAAGACCAAATTGAAGATCTTGCTTCATACTCCAACTTATCCCTATAGGATGGATTCCAAAAAATTCATGGATAAAGAGATATAAGGCCATGAAGTGGAAGGTCCATTAGTTTTTGGACAAAAACACTTTGAAATTTTTTCAACAAGTTCTGATTATGCCAAGTGACTGACTTTATAGGCATTTTTCACCATGACCCCAATTGAATCAAGAAAAGTTGTCAACATGAAAGTTGTAGAGGATGTTTCAAGCTTTCCAAAGATTCCAAGAACAAAGATTTATCTTACTTGAGCTAGAAGTTATGATTTTTTCAAGAGGCGTTGATGAAATTGAAATTCAAGATAGATTCTTGTGGCACACGATTTTGGATACACTTTTGATCACTTTGTAAACCTTTTCTCTGCACAAGATCAACATGAATCTTGTAGTATCCCGTGAGATCTTCAAGATAGCACCAAATTTGCTAAAGTTCTATCCCTTTGCTTAGTAGAAAACCTCATCCCAAGGCATGAACTTAAGTTTTGTGTTGGTGCATTAAGTGAAATGCTAATTAGTCAAGGAACTTATCCACTAAGTCTAGACTTTGGTTTAAGCATCAAGATCAAGTCACAATCTAAATGATGATGGTTAAAATTGGCAAGATTTAGCCATGCTAGAAAAGAAGCTACTTGTACTATGCATTCAAGTTTAGGAACATGTCATAATTCATTGGATAATAGGATGCATCTTGATCCAAACTTTTACTCCAAAAAACTAACTTGTTTTTCTATAAATAAAGGTCATTTCTGATCAATTAAAACAGACAACAAGACACCAAAACCTCTCTACATCAGAATTACATGTTCTTGCAAAATTTCAAAATAGTTTATCTTCTGGTGCTCAACTAATCGAACAACTACTGGAATATCTAAGCATCCGAACACCACTAGTTTCCACACATGTTGCTTCATTACAAAACGATGTTGATGTTTTTCTTCAAATTCTTCAATGCGCTCAGCCGAAACCAGAGTGAAAATAGTTTTTGGAGCAGTTAAAGATGCAGTAGCCTTACCCTTGTCTCTAGCATCACTCTTAGTTCTTGCAATTTTGGGTGCCATTGATAATTTCTCGAAAAAGTTTCGTACACAAGGTGTTTGAATTGATGAGTTAGAGACTAGGATGTAATTTTAAGAATGAGAAATGATAGCCATTTATAGAGAATGAAGAATGTAGAATATTAATGAGTCTTTGGAAAGTGTAAGGTTGAATGATTTAATGTGACGAGTTTAATGACAATAATGGAGAGTTTAAGACATTTTAAAGAGTTATAAAACTGATTGGAAGTTGGAAAGCAATAGAGACAGGTTCATGAATCAAAAATGAATGCGGGAAAATGAAAAATTGTGTTTAGTGTATTAAAATTCGACCATTCACTGGTATGCTCCAGCCTATGACAGTTATGTGTCGGCACATACTGTAACAGAAACCAGAAAATTTAGAAAAAATAGTTATGTGTCGACCTATACGAAGATATGTCGACCTATACTGTAACTTTTTTGAAAAATATTGAAAAACATTTATATCAGCTGACCTATACGACATTGTGTCGACCTATAGAGTCCCAACTTTCAAAAAATTTACTCAATTTGACTTGTAATGACTTTGAGAGATACATATTGACTCATGTATGTTTACTTGATGAGATTCACATGTATATGATAGTATTTTATGGTTTGGTTGCTAGAATCATGCAATCATGAAGATGCAAGCATGAAATGGTTCAAGATATAGATCAAAATATGAAGACATTTTGAATATAGTTACTATAGACATATAAAATGCAACACACTTACATTTGAAATTTTTAGAAGTGAACACATATCACAAACATAATACACATCATACATCATATACCTTTGAGAAATAAACAGGTAAAAGAAATACTTACTTACAAAATTAGAAAGAATAGAAATGATATTGCCTCACCGTACACAAGACGGAGGATGCACTTGCATTCCACGAGGAACTCTCAAATGAAAGTTGAAATGAATGCAAAACGCGCCACATAATACAAATGAAACCAAAATGCTCTTACCACTTTTCTTCTTGCACAAGTATATGACAGTGAAATTAATAATGTATCCAAGAGGTACTTTGGCTTGATGATCATCCTTGTTGTTGGACATTCATTCTTATTCAATCATGATGATTATCTTGCTCCTCCTCAAGTTTCATCATATTAGGTTGATCACTCCTAACTTGATGTACTTGAGTATGTCTTGTTGAAGATGAATCTACATCATTAAACATAATACCTTTCTGACACTTCTTGGATAGAAACATTAGTAATCCTTCACACACTTTTACTGATTATAGAAATACTAAATGATAACCTTCTTGGCAACATAATTTACCTAGTGTGAGATATCACATTGTTCGAGGACCCTTAGATGCTGGCGCAGTAAAGGATCGTCAACAAGGGCGTTCCAAATATGGAGCCAAAAAGCCAAAATAAATTCTTATTTTAGCCCCTATAAGTTATAAAAAAAATGGATTATTAAGCTCATGTCACGATGAGGTACTGCAGAAAATAAAATCAAAAAATCCGATCTAATTTATCGTAATCGAGTAGTTAACATGTTGATTAACCATATTATGAAACACGGAAAAAAAGCATTAGCTTATCGAATTTTCTATCGAGCTATGAAAAGGATTCAACAAAAGACAGAAAAAAATCCACTATCCGTTTTACGTGAAGCAATACTTCAGGTAACTCCCAAGATAGCAGTAAAAGCAAGACGCGTGAGCGGATCGACTCAGCAAGTTCCCATTGAAATAAAATCGCCACAAGGAAAAGCACTTGCCATTCGTTGGTTATTAGCGGCATCCTGAAAACATTCGGGTCGAAATATGGCTTTCAAATTCAGTTTCGAATTAGTGGATGCTGCCAAAGGGCGTGGTGATGCGATACGT